>JAENJI010000013.1:12494469-12530499 GCA_018901935.1 Pugionium cornutum
GCCGAGTACACGCGCACTTCCACTTCTACACAAGAGGACTCGGACCAAATGAGCTACCAGCTCCAGGACATGCACTTAGAGGAAGTCTCAACACCAGTAGTACCTCAAGGAGCAATGACAAGAAGCAGATCAAGGGCGCTCTTCCACAAATTCAGCCTATGGGTCAACAAGCTTCTAGAAGAAGATCGACTAAGGACAATGGGCCAAAAATACAAGGAAGAGTCCAATAGCTTCTCAACAACACAAGGGACATCAGAGACTTGGGGTTTAGTGGCAAGAGAGGTCAAGGCCCAGAGATTTGTAACCCTACTCCAAGTCGAAGACTAGGAGCAAGGCGCGTGCATGCCACAAGGACGGCCACCTTCCATTTCTTGGCCGTGAGGTGAGTTAAGGTAAGTTTACATTCGAATATATGCCTCTTTCTGTTTTGCAGGGTAGGATCTAGTTGCTTTACATTTTGAGTCAAGAACATTTTAGGAATAGGTCCTTTTTCGGTTATACACTTTTGTATTTTTTCCTTTTGTGCACTTTTGTAAACTATCCTTTTCTTTATTTGTGTCGACCCTAGAAGGTCAAGCTGTCGAGCATATTAATAAGGCTCCTTCCAGCATTGTAGTTCGACAACCTTTTGATTATTAATAAAGTAGAACTTTTCCCTACGAGCTTTCTCTCAAGAGAGACTTGTGCGCATAGAACCTAGTTGAGACCAGCTCTCCTAGCTCTAAGTTTGTGATTTATCACGAGGTTCATCACCCCTCGTGTGGTTCACTTCACCCTTCCATCGTTTACCAACCATAAAACCCCTATCCAGAAGCCTAAGGTTGAGTTTCTCACCTAATCTTCTACAAACAGCCCACGCGCATACATCCTTGAATCAAGGCTTGTATCATTTTGGTATCAGAGCTTAAAGCTCCTAAACCAGGTTGTTTCTATCCTTTTGCTTGTCTTATTTCTAGTTCTTGCATTAGTTTAAGTCGTATTCAAGAAAAATCAAAAAAACAACATCAAACTCCAAACCGAGTGCATCTAGCCTCCTACGTGTATCACTAGGGTTTAGATTCACTTTTGCATTGTCTTTCACGTTTTCCTTTTTGTTTAATTCATACTTCCATTACTTTTAAGTTAAATTAAAAAGAAAAGAAAAAGAAAAGAAAAGAAAATAAGAAAATACACAAAAGAATTCGAATTGGACAGCTAGCACAAGTTGTCTAGGAAGTTTCCTTTTTTTCGAATTTCCTTTCCTTAGGATTTTCCTTTTTGCATTTTTTTCAAATCCCATATAAAAAGAAACTCTCCTAATAATTTAGGAGCACCCTAATTATCTTCTTTCTTTGTAGCACACCATGGGAGAAGAGAATAGAGATGCAGCTGAAGCCATGATGGCCATGTTCACCACACTCCAAACACAACTCGCATCCATAGGCGAGAGGTTGGAGCGCGTGTAGAGACCAGTAAGATTCCAGGCCATAAGGCACGTGAGAGCTGAGAAAGACCGTCCTGAGGGTCCTGAGTACCTTAGGACACGGCACGAACAGGAGGAACCCTAGCCAGAAGGAGATGAGGACACGCAACCTCATAACTATCACCATAGGCCGAGAGGACCTCCACGGCAACCAGAGGCAGAAGATGATGGCTTTGAGCCATATGGTCTTCACCAGAGACCAAGAATGCCTCCTAGACGTCATGAGGATGGAGATGAACACACCTACAACCGGGTAATTCATCCTGATGTTAAGGTAACTCCTCCTAGTTTTGCAGGAAAAGTAGACCCCGAGGCGTACCTAGATTGGGAGAAGCGAATGGATCATATCTTTGATCACTACAACCAACCAGGACCTAGGAGAGTCTCAATGGCAGTAGCACAGCTCACGGACAATGCCCTCATCTGGTGGGATCGTGAGGTATCTGACAGAAGGAGGAAAAGAATGAGGCCCGTAGACTCATGGGTCGACATGAAAGATGTCATGCGACAAAGGTTGTTCCACCTTACTTTCATAGGGATTTGCAACGTCGTTTTCGTACTCTTAAGCAGGGTACCAGATCAGTAGAGAGTACTATGAAGAGTTCGAGAAGCTAAGGAACAGATTGGAGCTCAATGATGATGAAGAAGCATTGATGGCACAATTCTTGGATGGACTCCAAGAAAGGATCAGCTGCAAGGTGGAAAGGCAAATCTACAACGACTTCAAGGACTTGTTCCACCTATCTGTGCAAGCTGAACAGCACATCAAACGTAAGAGCCAAGACATCTGCAGCAAGCCTAAGACACCTTGGGCACCAAGCAACATGCCTAAAACCGTGGACAAAGGCAAAAACGTAGAGATCGAGTCAAGGTTCAAGAGCAAGCCTCCTGAACCCACCCGTGACCAGAGAGAGCCTGGTAAGTCTTCTAACCCTCAAAGATCACGTGACATAACTTGTTTCAAGTGCAGGGGACGTGGACACATCTCAAGGGAGTGCCCAAACAACCGAGTCATGCTGATTACGGAGGCAGGAGAATATGAGTCCCAAGATGAAGAGGACTATGAGCCAGAAGGAGAATATGGTGACATTGAGTACCCTGATGTGGGGGAAGTGCTGGTCACTAGACGTATCCTCAGTGCAATGGTGGATCCTTCAGAGACCATCCAAAGGGAGAACATCTTCCACAGCCGTTGCACCATCAAGGGAAAGGTATGTAACCTCATCATAGATGGTGGTTCTTGCACTAACGTTGCTAGTGCGTATATGGTTGATAAGCTAGGTCTAGAGAGGACACGGCATCCTCGACCATATAGACTGAGATGGCTTGATGACAAGGTGGAGCTCAAGATTCATGAGCAAGTCACTGTGCCATTCAGTGTGGGCAAGTACCAAGACCAGGTCGTGTGCGACGTGGTGCCCATGCAAGCTGGCCATCTTCTACTAGGAAGACCATGGCAGTTTGACAAAGAGACCAGGCATGATGGCGAACCAATCTATACACCTTTGTGCATGACAAGAGAAAGGTCAGCCTAGCTCCTCTTACACCTGCCCAAGTACATGAGCTACAACTCCAAATGAGTAAGGAAAAGAAACTTGTCAAGTCTAACTTTCTTATTCAACCTAGTCATGTCCGGAGAGCTTTAGCCTCGAAGGACTAAATGTTACTAATGGTTTTCAAGGAAGTGTTGAGTATAGAACAGGGACAGGTAGAGCTACCTCATGAAGTAGCAACACTCCTCAACAAATTCCAGGATGTATTTCCAGAGGAGATACCAGCAGGCTTGCCTCCTTTACGTGGCATAGAACATCAGATTGATCTAGTGCCCGAGCAGCCCTGCCCAACCGGCCAGCCTACCGGATGAGTCCAGAGGTGTCCAAGGAGCTTGAGAAGCAAGTCAAGGAGCTCCTGGAGAAGAGATATGTTCGAGAGAGCCTCAGTCCATGTGCTGTACCAGTGCTACTAGTGCCCTAGAAGGATGGGACTTGGCGCATGTGCGTGGACTGCCGAGCAATCAACAACATCACAGTCAAGTATAGGCATCCAATACCACGACTGGATGATATGCTAGATGAGCTGAGTGGAGCCACGGTCTTCTCCAAGATAGACCTCAAAAGTGGATACAACCAGGTAAGAATGAAGGAAGGTGATGAGTGGAAGACTGCTTTCAAGACAAAGCAAGGGCTCTACGAGTGGACAGTCATGCCATTTGGCTTGACTAATGCCCCAAGCACCTTCATGTGCCTTATGAACCAAGTTCTTAGGGCGTACATCAGTAAGTTTGTGGTAGTTTATTTTGATGACATACTTGTTTATAGTAAGTGCCTACGGGAACACCTCACACATCTTGAGATGGTCCTTAAAACCCTTCGACAAGAAGAGCTTTATGCCAATCTCAAGAAGTGCACCTTTTGTACTGATAAGCTTGTCTTTTTAGGTTTTGTTGTGAGTTCACAGGGCCTACAGGTTGATGAGGAGAAGATTCGAGCCATACAAGAATGGCCAACACCAGGAAACATCAGCCAAGTAAGGCGCTTCCACGGACTGGCCAGCTTCTATAGGAGATTCGTGCCCAACTTCAGCAGTATTGCCTCGGCACTGACGGCAGTAGTGAAGAAGAACGTGGGATTCAGCTGGGGAGAAGCTCAGGAGAAGGCATTCAAGGCCTTGAAGGACAGCCTTACACACGCACCAGTGCTAGTCCTTCCCGACTTCAACAAGACGTTTGAAGTGGAGTGTGATGCCTCTGGGATAGGCATAGGAGCAGTGCTAACCCAAGGAGGGAGACCAGTGGCATACTTCAGTGAGAAGCTAGGTGGTGCCTCACTGAACTACCCCACTTATGACAAGGAGCTTTATGCCCTTGTCCGAGCATTGGAGACTTGGCAGCATTACTTGCTGTCGAAGGAGTTTGTGATCCACACTGATCACGAGACTCTCAAACACCTCAGAGGGCAAACCAATCTCAAGAGGAGACATGCCAGGTGGATGGAGTTCATAGAGACCTTCCCATACATCATCAAGTACAAGAAGGGCAAAGACAATGTGGTAGCCGATGCATTATCAAGGAGGTTTGCCTTGATATCAACCATGGAAGCAAAGGTCCTAGGATTCGAGCACATCAAGGATCTATACAAGGATGATCCTGACCTTGCTGAGAGCTACCAGGAGTGCAGCACAGGGATTCATGGCAAATTCTACATCCATGAGGGATTCTTGTTCCGAGAAAGAAGGCTGTGCATACCACAAGGATCACTAAGGGAGCTTATCATCCGAGAAGCTCATGGAGGAGGACTCATGGGACACTTTGGTGTCGACAAGACTCTAGCAGTGGTCAAGGAGCACTTCTACTGGCCACACTTCAAGAGGACAGTAGAAGCACATTGTGAAAGATGCATCACTTGCAAGAAGGCAAAGTCCCGAGTGCAACCTCACAGGTTGTATCTCCCACTGCCCATACCAACACATCCATGGGTGGACATCTCGATGGATTTTGTTCTAGGTCTGCCCAAGATCAACCACAAAGATGCAATCTTTGTAGTGGTGGACAGATTCTCCAAGATGGCACACTTCATCCCATGTGCCAATGTCAATGATGCCACACAAACAGATGAGCTGTTCTTCAGAGAGATAGTACGGCTTCATGGAGTGCCAAGGACCATCGTATCAGATAGGGACACCAAGTTACTCAGCCATTTCTGGAGGACCCTTTGGAGAAAGCTAGGCATGAAGCTACTCTTCTCAACCACTTGCCATCCTCAAACCGATGGCCAAACTGAAGTTGTCAACAGGACACTATCAACCCTTCTCAGAACTACACTAGGGAAGAACCTAAAGACTTGGGTGGAGTGCCTGCCATTCATTGAGTTCGCCTACAACCGAGCCGTGCACTCAGCAACCAAGAAGACCCCATTTGAAGTGGTATACGGCTTCAACCCTCTCACCCCATTGGAGCAAACACCACTGCCACCAGCTGAGATGACCAACCTCAACGGAGCATCCAAAGCAGCGTTCATAAGGAGGTTACACCAGAAGGTAGCAGAGAACTTGGAAAAGAGGACCGGACAGTACGTGACTCATGCCAACAAAGGAAGAAAGGAGGTGATCTTTCAACCAGGCGATTGGGTGTGGCTACACCTACGGCAGGAGAGGTTCCCAAACCTAAGGAGTTCCAAGCTAGTACCAAGAGGAGATGGACCATTCAGAGTGCTCGAGAGGATCAACAACAACGCCTACCGGATCGAGCTTCCAGGTGAGTTTAATGTGTCCAATACGTTTAATGTCACTGACTTGGCTCCTTTCCATGCAGATGAACCAGTTTTGAGGACAAAACCTACTGAAGAGGGAGGGAATGATGAGGACATCAGGTCGTACATCCAGCCAGGAGACCAGACTGGCCGACCAGGAAGCTTGCCCGAGACAGCAGGACCATCCGGCGCGCCTGCCGGACCAGACAGTACCGCCGGACCCTCGACCTATAGGACCAGACCGGTCAACATTGCCGGCGGAGAGGCCCAAGCTTCCGGCACACTTGGTGGGGACGTGAATGACACCGCCGGCCCCTCTGATGACACCGCCGACTCCGGGATCAACTTGGCCGGTCCTGAAGTCATTCCGGCCAGTACCACGCACAGTCCAGCCGGTACAGGCGATCCAGCCGAGTACACGCGCACTTCCACTTCTACACAAGAGGACTCGGACCAAATGAGCTACCAGCTCCAAGACATGCACTTAGAGGAAGTCTCAACACCAGTAGTACCTCAAGGAGCAATGACAAGAAGCAGATCAAGGGCGCTCTTCCACAAATTCAGCCTATGGGTCAACAAGCTTCTAGAAGAAGATCGACTAAGGACAATGGGCCAAAAATACAAGGAAGAGTCCAATAGCTTCTCAACAACACAAGGGACATCAGAGACTTGGGCTTTAGTGGCAAGAGAGGTCAAGGCCCAGAGATTTGTAACCCTACTCCAAGTCGAAGACTAGGAGCAAGGCGCGTGCATGCCACAAGGACGGCCACCTTCCATTTCTTGGCCGTGAGGTGAGTTAAGGTAAGTTTACATTCGAATATATGCCTCTTTCTGTTTTGCAGGGTAGGATCTAGTTGCTTTACATTTTTGAGTCAAGAACATTTTAGGAATAGGTCCTTTTTTGGTTATGCACTTTTGTATCTTTTCCTTTTGTGCACTTTTGTAAACTTTCCTTTTCTTTATTTGTGTCGACCCTAGAAGGTCAAGCTGTCGAGCATATTAATAAGGCTCCTTCCAGCATTGTAGTTCGACAACCTTTTTGATTATTAATAAAGTAGAACTTTTTCCTACAAGTTTTCTCTCTAAGAATCTTGTGCGCTTAGAACCTAGTTGAGACCAGCCCTCCTAGCTCTAAGTTTGTGATTTATCACGAGGTTCATCACCCCTCGTGTGGTTCACTTCACCCTTCCATCGTTTACCAACCATAAAACCCCTATCCAGAAGCCTAAGGTTGAGTTTCTCACCTAATCTTCTACAAACAGCGCACGCGCATACATCCTTGAATCAAGGCTTGTATCACACACGAATCCAATGCCTACGTTTGGCCAGCTGAATTTTCTATAGTGTAACAAAATTTGAGACAGAAATAGATACAACAAAGCGTCCAAGTAATCTAGTCTATCCATAACTGTGTGATGCCATGCATTATACTTCATTTATAAGCCTTTACTCAATGAACACCAATGATCAGTTAAGAATTATCACTTTACCTGGCCGATCAACTTGACATATCCGGGCTAAATTGTCCTTAACTTTTGATTTAGAGCTTAGAATGACACGAATCCAATGCACACTTTATGCTAGTTCAATTTTCAATGTTGTGACAAAATATGATACATAACTAGATACGACAAAGCATCCAAATAATCCAATATATCCCAAACAGCTTGATTCCATAGATTATGCTTCATTTACAAGCCTTTACTTAATGAGTACCAATGATCAGTTTTGAATAATCATATTAACTGGTCGATCCACTTGACATGCTCGCACTAAATCGTCCGTAAATTTTGATTTAGAGCTCAGAATGAGACGAATCTAATGCCCACGTTAAGCTAGCTCAATTTTCTATATTTTGACAAAAGTTTAGACTAAATTTGCTTCGAAAAGTCCTCCAAGTAATCAAATCTATCCAAAACAGTGTGATGTCAAGCATTATACTTGATTTATAAACCTCTACTCAATGAGCACCAATGATCAGTTTAAAATGATCAATCTAACTGACCGATAGACTTGACATATCTGCACTAAATCGTCCTTATCTTTTGATTTATAGCTCATAACGACAAAAATCCAATGCCCACATTACGCTAGCTCAATTTTCTATATTGTGACCAAATTTAAGATAGAAATAGATACGACAAAGCATCCAAATAATCCAATCTATCTCAAACTGCGTGATGCCATGCATTATGATTCATTGATAAACCTTTACTCAGTGAGGACCAATGATCAGTTTAGAATGATCATTTTAATAGGCCTATCAACTTGACATGGCTACACTAAATCGTTTGTACGTTTTGATTTATAGCTAAGAATGACACGAATACAATGCTCATGTTAAGCTAGTTCAATTTTCTATGTTGTGTCAAAATTGGAGACATAACTAGATATGAAAAGGCGTCAAAGTAATCCAATGTATCCTAAGCCGCATGATGACATAGATTATGCTTCATTTATAAGCGTTTACTAAATGAGTATCAATAATCAGTTTAGAATAGTAATATTAACTAGTCGATCCACTTGACATTTACATACTAAATCATCTGTAAATTTTGATTTAGAACTCAGAATGACACGAATCCAATGCCCACGTTTTAGCTCAATTTTCAATAGTTTGACAAAATTTGAGACAGAACTAGATATGACAAAGCGTCCAAGTAATCTAATGTATCCAAAACTGCGAGATGCCATGCATTATGTTTCATTTATAAACCCTTACAAAATAAGCACCAACGATCAGTTTAGAGTGATCATTTTCACTGGCCGTTCAACTTATATTGCACTAAATCATCCGTAACTTTTGATTTATAGCTTAGAATGACACGAACCCAATGCCCACGTTAAACTAGTTCAATTTTTTATTTTATAACAAAATTTGAGACAAAACTAGATTCAACAAAGCGTCCAAGAATTCCAATCTTTCTCAAAGTGCGTGATGCCATGCATTATCCTTCATTTATAATCCTTCACTCCATGAGCACGAATGATTAGTTTAGAATAATTATATTGACTGTGGATCAACTTGAAATGTCCGCACAAAATCATCCATAACTTTTGATTTATAGCTCAAAATGACACGAATCCAATGCCCACATTAAGGTAGCTCAATTTTCTATATTAAGAAAATTTTGGAGATAGAAATCGATACGACAAAGCGTCCGAGTAATCCAATCTATCCCAAACTGCGTGATGCCATGCATTATGCTTCATTGATAAAGCTTTACTCAATGAGCACCAAGGATCAGTTTAGAATGATCATTTTAACTGGCCAATCAACTTGACATGCCTGCACTAAATCGTACGGAACTTTTGATTTATAGCTCAGATTGACACGAATCCAATGCCCATGTTAAGCTAGTTCAATTTCCTATATTGTGACAAACTTTGAGACAGAACTAGAGACGACAAAGCATCTAAGTAATCCAATATATCCCAAACTACGTGATACCATGCATTATACTTCATTTATATATAAGCCTTTACTTAATGAGCACCCACGATCAGTTTAGAATGATCATTTTAGCTGGCCGATCAACTTGATATGTCTACACTAAATCGCCCATAACTTTTGATTTATAGCTCAGAACGACACGAATCCAATGCCTATGTTAAGCTAGTTCAATTTTCTATATTGTGACACAATTTAAGATAGAACTAGATACAACAATGCGTCTATGTTATTCAATATATCCAAAACTGAGTGATGCCATGCATTCTGCGTTATTTATAAGCCTTTACTCAAGGAGAACCAATGATCAGTTTAAAATGATCACTTTAACTGGCCGATCAACTTGACATGTCCGCACTAAAGGGTCTGTAACTTTTGATTTAGAGCACATAATGACACGAATCCCATGCTGATGTTAAGCTAGTTCAATTTTCTATATTGTGACAAAATTTGAGAGAAAACTAGATACCACAAAGCATTCAAATAATCCAATCTATTCCAAACAGCGCGATGCTATAGATTATGCTTCATTTATTAGCCTGTACTCAATGAGTACCAATGATCGGTTTTGAATAATCATATTAACTTGTCGATCCACTTGACATGTCCGCACTAAATCATTCGTAAATTTTTATTTAAAGCTCCAAATGACACGAATCCAAAGCCCACGTTAAGCTAGCTCAATTTTCTATATTTTGATAAAATTTAAGACTAAATTTGCTTCGAAAAGTCCTCCAAGTAATCAAATCTATGTAAAACTGTGTGATGTTATGCATTATTTTTCATTTATAAGCCTTTACTCAATGAGTACAAATGATCGGTTTTGAATAATCATATTAATTGGTCGATCCACCTGACATGTCTGCACTAAATCTTCTTTAAATTTTGATTTAGAGATCAGAATGACACGATTCCAATGCCCACGTTAAGCTAGCTCAATTTTCTATATTTTAACAAAATTTAAGACTAAATTTGCTTTGAAAGTCCTCCAAGTAATCAAATCTATCCAAAATTGTGTGATGTCATTCAATATGCTTCATTTATAAGCCTTTACTCAATGTGCACCAATGATCAGTTTAAAATGATAATTCTAGCTTGCCGATGAACTTGATATATCTGCACTAAATCGTCCGTAACTTTTGATTTATAGCTCATAATGACACAAATCCAATGCCCACGTTATTCTAGCTCAATTTTGTATATTGTGACAAAATTTAAAATCGAAGTAGATACGACAAAGGATCCAAGTAATCCAATCTATCCCGAACTGCGAAATGCCATGCATTCCTTTACTCAATAAGCACCAATGATCAGTTTACAATGATCATTTTAACTGGCCGATCAACTTGACATTTCTGCACTAAATCGTTTGTAACTCTTGATTTATAGCTTAGAAAGACACGAATCCAATGCCCACGAAAAACTACTTCAATTTTCTATATTGTGACAATTTGAGATAAAACTAGGTACGACAAAGCATACAAGTATTGCAATCTATCCCATACTGTGTGATGCCATGCATTATACTTCATTTATAAGCGTTCATCACTCAATGAGCACCAATGATAAGTTTAGAATAATCATATTAAGTGGCTGATCAACTTGACCTATCCACACTAAATCGTCTGTAACTTTTGATTTATAGCTCAAAATGACACGAATCCAATGCCCATGTTAAGCTAGCTCAATTTTCTAAATTAAGACAGAAATAGATAAGACAAAGCGTCCAAATAATCCAATCTATCCCAAACTGCGTGATGCCATGCATTATGTTTCATTGATAAATATTTTCTCAATGAGCACCAATGATCAGTTTAGAATGATCAGTTTAGAATGATCATTTTAACTGGCCGATCAACTTGACATGGCTACACTAAATCGTCCGTAACTATTGATTTATAGCTCAGATTGGCACGAATCCCATGCCTATGTTAAGCTAGTTCAATTTTCTATATTGTGACAAAATTTGAGGCAGAATTAGATACGAAAAAGCATCCAAGTAATCCTATATATCACAAACCACGCGATGCCATAGATTATGCTTCATATATTAGGGCTTATTAAATAAGTACCAATGATCACTTTAGAATAGTATATTTAACTGGTCAATCCACTTGCCATGTACGCACTAAATCATATGTTAATTTACATTTAAAGCTCAGAATTACATGAATCCAACGCCCACGTTTTAGCTCAATTTTCAATACTTTGACAAAATTTAAGACAGAACTAGATCTGACAAACCGTCCAATTAATCCAATCTATCCAAAACTACGTGATTCCATGCATTGTTTTTCATTTATAATGCTTTATACAATAAGCATCAATTATCAGTTTAGAGTGATCATTTTAACTGGTCGATCAACTTTACATTTCTGCACTAAATCGTCCGTAACTTTTGATTTATAGCTTTGAATGTCACAAATCCAATGCCCACGTTAAACTAGTTCAATTTTCTATTTTATGACAATATTTGAGACAAAACTAGATACAACAAAGAGTTGAAGTTTTCCAATATATCTCAAACTGCGTGATGCCATGTATTATGCTTCATTTAAAAGCCTTCACTCAATGATCAGTTTAGAATAATCACATTAACTGGCCGATAACCTTGACATGTCCGCACAAAATCGTCTGTAACTTTTGATTTATAGCTCAGAATGAAACGAATCCAATGCCCACTTTAAGCTAGCTCAGTTTTCTATATTGAGGGAAAATTGAGACAGAAATAGATACGACAAAGCGTTGAGTGATCATTTTAACTGGTCGATCAACTTTACATTTCTGCACTAAATCGTCCGTAACTTTTGATTTATAGCTTTGAATTTCACGAATCCAATGCCCATGTTAAACTAGTTCAATTTTTTATTTTATGACAATATTTGAGACAAAACTAGATACAACAAAGAGTTGAAATTTTCCAATATATCTCAAACTGCGTGATGCCATGTATTATGCTTCATTTATAAGCCTTCACTCAATGAGCACCAATGATCAGTTTAGAATAATCACATTGACTGGCCGATAACCTTGACATGTCCGCACGAAATCGTCTGTAACCTTTGATTTATAGCTCAGAATGAAACGAATCCAATGCCCACTTTAAGCTAGCTCAATTTTCTATATTGAGAGAAAATTGAGACAGAAATAGATACGACAAAGCGACCAAGTATTCCAATCTATCCCAAAGTGCGTGATGTCATGCATTATGCTTCATTTATAAGCCTTTACTCAATGAGCACGAATGATAAGTTATGTATGATATTTTTAACTTGCCGACTAATTTGATATTTCTGCACTAAATTGTCTGTAACTTTTGATTTATAGCTCAAAATGACACGAATCCAATGCCCACATTAAGCTAGTTGAATTTTTTATATTGAGACAATTTGGATAGATATAGATACGACAAAGCATCCAAGTTATCCAAGCTATCTAAAAATGCGTGATGTCATCATTATGCTTCGTTTATAAGCATTTACTCAATGAGCACCAATGGTCAGTTTATAATGATCATATTAACTGACCGTTCAACTTGACATGTTTGCAGTAAATCGTCCGTAACTTTTGATTTATAGCTCATAATGATAGTAATCCAATGCCCACGTTAAGCTAGTTCAATATTCTATATTGGGACAAAATTTAGACAGAAATAGATACAACAAAGCATCCAAGTAATCCAATATATCCCAAACTGCGTGATGCCTTGCATTATTCTTCATTAATAAGCTTTTACTCAATGAGCACCAATGATCAGTTTAGAATGATCATTTAAACTCGCCGATCAACTTGACATGGCTGCACTAAATAATCCGTAACTTTTGATTTAAAGCTCAAAATGACACGAATCCAATGCTCACGTTAAGCTAGTTATTTTTTCTATATTGTGACAAATTATGAGACAGAACTTGATATGACAAAGCATCCAAGTAATCCAATCTATCGCAAACCGCGTGATGTCATGTTTTATGCTTCATTTATAAGCCTATACTCAATGAGTACCCACGATCAGTTTAGTATAATCATTTTAACAGGCAATCCACTTGACATGTCCACACTAAATCGTCTTTATATTTTGATTTAGAGCTCAGAATGAAACGAATCCGATGCCCACGTTAAGCTACCGCAATTTTCTATATTTTGACAAAATTTGAGACAGAACTAGATATGGAAAAACATACAAGTAATCCAATCTATCCCAAACCGCGTGTTGCCATGCATTATGCTTCATTTATAAGCCTTTACTCAATGAGAACCAATGATCAGTTTTGAATAATCATATTAACTCGCCGATCCACTTGACATGTCCGCACTAAATCGTTCGTAAATTTTGATTTAGAACTTAGAATGACACGAATCCAATGCCCACGTTAACCTAGCTCAATTTTCTATATTTTGACAAAATTTGAGACAGAAAAAGAGACGACAAAGCGTCCAAGTAACCGAATCTATCCAAACTGCTTGATACCATGCTTTATGCTTCATTTATATGCCTTTACTTAATGAGCACCAATGATAAGTTTAGAATGATCACTTAACTGGCTGATCGACTTGACATTAGAAATAAAATGACCTGAATCAAATGCCGACGTTAAGCTAGCTCAATTTTCTATATGGTGACAAAATTTGAGACATAAATAGATACGACAAAGCATCCAAGTAATCCAATCTATCCTAAACCGCGTGATGCCATGCATTATGCTTCATTTATCAGCCTTTACTCAATGAGTACCAATGATCAGTTTTGAATAATCATATTAACTTGCCAACCCACTTGACATGTCTGCACTAAATCGTCTATAAATTTCGATTTAGAACTCAGAATGACACGAATCCAATACCCACATTAATCTAGCTCAAATTTCTATATTTTGACAAAATTTGAGAACGAAATAGAGACGGCAATGCATCCAAATAATCCAATCTATCCCAAACTGTGTGATGCCACGCTCTATGCTTCATTTATAAGCCTTGACTTAATGAGCACAAGTGATCAGTTTAGAATGATCACTTTAACTGGCCGATCAACTTGACATGTACGCACTAAATCATCCATAACTTTTGATGTAGAGCTCAGAAACACACAAATCGAATGCTCACCTTAAGCTAGCTCAAATTTCTATATTGTAACAAAATTAAAGACACAATTTAAAACAAAGCGTTCTAGTAATCCAATTTATCCCAAACTGCACGATGCCATGCATTATTCTTAATTTATAAGCCTTTCCACAATGCGTACAATTGATCAGTTCAGAATAATCATTTAACTAGCCGATCCACTTGACTTGTCCCCACTAAATCATCTCTAAATTTTGATTTAGAGCTTAGAATGATACGATTCCAATGCCCACGTTAATCTAGCTCAAATTTCTATATTTTGACAAAATTTGAGACGGAACTAGATACAGCAAAGCATCCAAGTAATCCAACCTATCTCAAACCGCATGATGCCATGCATTATCCTTCATTTATAAGCCTTTACTCAAACAGTACCAATGAGCCGTTTTGATTAATCATATTAACTGGCTGATCCATTTGACATGTCTGCACTAAATCGTCAGTAAATTTTGATTTTGAGCTCAGAATGACACGAATCCAATGCCCACATTAATCTAGCACAATTTTCAATATTCTAACAAAATTTGAGGCAGTAATAGATACGAAAAAGCATCCAAGTAATCCAATCTATCCTGAACTGCATGATGCTATGCATTATGCTTTATTTATAAGCCTTTATTCAATGAGCACCAATGATAAGTTTAGAATGATCATTTTAACTGGCAGATCCACTTGACATGGTTTCTCTAAGTCATCCGTAACTTTGTTTTATAGCTCATAATGACACGAATCCAATGCTCACGTTAAATTAGTTCAATTTTCTATATTGCAACAAAATTTGAGACAGAGTTATGTACGACAAAGCGACCAAGTAATCCATCTATCCCAAACCGC
This sequence comes from Pugionium cornutum, assembly GCA_018901935.1. Lineage (NCBI taxonomy): Eukaryota > Viridiplantae > Streptophyta > Magnoliopsida > Brassicales > Brassicaceae > Pugionium > Pugionium cornutum. The sequence goes on from JAENJI010000013.1 coordinate 12,509,582, forward strand.
GTTATACCATGCATTACGCTTTATTTATAACCCTTTACACAATGCGTATCGACGATCAGTTTAGAATAATCATAATAACTGGCCGATCCACTTGACAGGTCTGCACTAAATCGTTGATAAATTTTGATTTAGAGCTCAGAATGACATGAATCCAATGGCCACGTTAATCTAGCTCCAATATTTAAATTTTGAAAAACATTGAGAGAGAACTAGATACGGCAAAGCGTCCAAGTAATCCAACCTATCCCAAACCCCGTGATGCCATGAATTATCCTTCATTTATAAGCCTTTACTCAATGAGTAACAATGATCGGTTTTCAATAATCATATTAATTGGTCGATCCACTTGACATGAATGCACTAAATCATACGTAAATTTTAATTTAAAGCTCAGAATTACACAAATCCAACGCCCAAAATGACACGAATAATCATAATAACTGGCCGATCCCCTTATTATGATCAGTTTAGAATAATCATAATAACTGGCCGATCCACTTGACAGGTATGCACTAAATCGTCGTTAAATTTTGATTTAGAGCTCAAAATGACACGATTCCAATGGCCACGTTAATCTAGCTCCAATATTTAAATTTTGAAAAACTTTGAGAGAGAACTAGATACGGCAAAGCGTCCAAGTAATCAAACCTATCCCAAACCGTGTGATGCCATGCATTATCATTCATTTATAAGCCTTTACTCAATGAGTAACAATGATCGGTTTTGAATAATCATATTAACTGGTCGATCCACTTGACATGTACGCACTAAATCATACGTAAATTTTAATTTAAAGCTCGGAAGTACACGAATCCAACGCCCACATTTTAGCTCAATTTTCAATACTTTGACAAAATTTGAGACAGAACTAGATCTGACAAAGCGTCCAATTAATCCAATCTGTCCAAAACTGTGAGATGCCATGCATTGCTTTTCATTTATAATTATTTATACAATAAGCACCAATGATCAATTTAGAGTGATCATGTTAACTGGTCGATCAACTTTACATTTCTGCACTGAAACGTCCGTAACTTTTGATTTATAGCTTTGAATGTCACGAATCCAATGCCCACGTTAAACTAGTTCAATTTTCTATTTTATGACAATATTTGAGACAAAACTAGATACAACAAAGAGTTGAAGTTTTCCAATATATCTCAAACTGCGTGATGCCATGTATTATGCTTCATTTATAAGCCTTCAGTCAATGAGCACCAACAATCAGTTTAGAATAATCACATTAACTGGCCGATAACCTTGACATGTCTGAACGAAATAGTCCGTAACTTTTGATTTATAGCTCAGAATGAAACGAATCCAATGCCTACTTTCAGCTAGCTCAATTTTCTATATTGAGAGAAAATTGAGACAGAAATAGATAGGACAAAGCGTCCAAGTATTCCAATCTCTCCCAAAGTGCGTGATGCCATGCATTATGCTTCATTTATAAGCCCTTACTCAATGAGCACCAATGATAAGTTATGTATGATAATTTTAACTTGCCAACTAATTTGATATTTTTGCACTAAATTGTCCGTAACTTTTGATTTATAGCTCAAAATGACACGAATCCAATGCCCACATTAAGTTAGTTCAATTTTCTATATTGGGAAAAATTGGACAGATATAGATACGACAAAGCATCCAAGTTATCCAAGCTATCCAAAAATGCGTGATGTCATCATTATGCTTCGTTTATAAGCATTTACTCAATGAGCACCAATGATCAGTTTATAATGATCATATTAACTGACCGTTCAACTTGACATATTTGCACTAAATCGTCCGTAACATTTGATTTAGAGCTCAGAATGATACTAATCCAATGCCCACGTTAAGCTAGGTCAATGTTCTATATTGGGACAAAATTTGAGATAGAAATAGATACGATAAAGCGTCCAACTAATCCAATATATCCCAAACTGCGTGATGCCTTGCATTATTCTTCATTTATAAGCTTTTACTCAATGAGCACCAATGATCAATTTAGAATGATCATTTAAACTGGCCGATCAACTTGACATGGCTGCACTAAATCATCCGTAACTTTTGATTTATAGCTCAAAATGACACGAATCCAATGCCCATGTTAAGCTAGTTATTTTTTCTATATTGTGACAAAATATGAGACAGAACTTGATATGACAAAGCATCCAAGTAATCCAATCTATCTAAAACCACGTGATGCCATGCTTTTTGCTTCATTTATAAGCCTATACTCAATGAGTACCCACGATCAGTTTAGTATAATCATTTTAACAGGCGATCCACTTGACATGCCCACACTAAATCGTCTTTATATTTTGATTTAGAGCTCAGAATGAAACGAATCTGATTCACGTTAAGGTACCTCAATTTTCTATATTTTGACAAAATTTGAGACAGAACTAGATATGAAAAAGGGTCCAAGTAATGCAATCTATCCCAAACCGCGTGGTGCCATGCATTATGCTTCATTTATAAGCCTTTACTCAATGAGAACCAATGATCAGTTTTGAATAATAATATTAACTCGCCGATCCACTTGACATGTCCGCACTAAATCGTTCGTAAATTTTGATTTAGAACTTAGAATGACACGAATCAAATTCCCACGTTAACCTAGATCAATTTTCTATATTTTGACAAAATTTGAGACAGAAATAGAGACGACAAAGCGTCCAAGTAATCGAATCTATCCAAACTGCTTGATACCATGCTTTATGCTTCATTTATATGCCTTTACTTAATGAGCACCAATGATAAGTTTAGAATGATCTCTTAACTGGCTGATCGACTTGACATGTCCGCCCTAAATCGTGCGTAACTTTTGATTTAGAACTCAGAATGACCTGAATCAAATGCCGACGTTAAGCTAGCTCAATTTTCTATATTGACAAAATTTGATGCATAAATAGATACGACAAAGCGTTCAAGTCATCCAATTTATCCCAAACTGCGCAATGGCATGCATTATTCTTAATTTATAAGCCTTTCCACAATGCGTACAATTGATCATTTCAGAATAATCATTTTAACTAGCCGATCCACTTGACATGTCCCCACTAAATCATCTGTAAATTTTGATTTAGAGCTTAGAATGATAAGATTCCAATGCCCACGTTAATCTAGCTCAAATTTCTATATTTTGACAAAATTTGAGAGAGAACTAGATACAGCAAAGCGTCCAAGTAATCCAACCTATCTCAAACCGTGTGATGCCATGCATTATCCTTCATTTATAAGCCTTTACTCAATCAGTACCAATGATCCGTTTTGATTAATCATATTAACTGCCTGATCCATTTGACATGTCCGCACTAAATCGTCGGTAAAGTTTTATTTAGAGCTCAGAATGATACGAATCCAATGCCCACATTAATCTAGCACAATTTTCAAAATTGTAACAAAATTTGAGGCAGTAATAGATACGAAAAAGCATCCAAGTAATCCAATCTATCCAGAACAGCGTGATGCTATGCATTATGCTTCATTTATAAGCCTTTATTCAATGAGCACCAATGATAAGTTTAGAATGATCATTTTAACTGGCCGATCCACTTGACATGGTTGCACTAAGTCGTCCGTAACTTTGCTTTATAGCTCTGAGTGACACGAATCCAGTGCTCACGTTAAGTTAGTTCAGTTTTCTATATTGTGACAAAATTTGAGACAGAGTTATATACGACAAAGCGTCCAAGTAATCCATCTATCCTAAACCTCGTGATACCATGCATTACGCTTTATTTATAACCCATTACACAATGCGTATCAACGATCAGTTTAGAATAATCATATTAATTGGCCAATCCACTTGATAGGTCCGCACTAAATCGTCTGTAAATTTTGATTTAGAGCTCAGAATGACACGAATCCAATGGCCACGTTAATCTAGCTCAAATATTTAAATTTTGAAAAAATTTGAGAGAGAACTAGATACGGCAACGCGTCCAAGTAATCCAACCTATCCCAAACCGCGTGATGCCATGCATTATCCTTCATTTATAAGCCTTTACTCAATGAGTAATAATGATCGGTTTTGAATAATCATATTAACTAGTCGTTCCTCTTGACATGTCCGCAATAAATCGTACATAAATTTTGATTTAGAGATCCGAATAACAGGAATCCAATGCCCACGTTAAGCTAACTCAATTTTCTATATTTTGACAAAATTTGAGACAAAAATAGATATGACAAAGCGTCCAATCGCTTGATGCCATGCTTTATAGTACCAATGATCAGTTTAGAATATTCACTTTAAATGGCCAATCAACTTGACATCTCCACACGAAATCGTGTGTAACTTTGATTTAGGGCTCCGAAACAAACGAGTTTAATGTACACGTTATGCTAGCTCAATTTTCTATAGTGTAACATAAATAGATATGACAAAGCGTCCAAGTAATCCAATCTAACCAAAACCATGTGAAGTCATGCATTATGCTACATTTATAAGCCATTACTCAATGAGCACCAATGATCAGTTTACAATGATCATTTTAACTGGCCGATCAACTTGTCATGTCTGCATTAAATCGTCCATAACTTCTGATTTATAGCTCAGAATGACACGAATCCAATGCCTACATTTAACTAGCTCAATTTTCTATAATTTAACAAAATTTGAGACATAAATAAAGACCAAAAAGCATCCAATTAATCCCATCTATCCCAAACTGCATGATGTCATGCTTTATTTTTCATTTATAAGCTTTTACTTAATGAGCACTAATGATCATCTTAAAATGATCCTTTTAACGGGCCGATCAACTTAACTTGTCTGCACTAAATCGTCCATAACTTTTGATTTATAGCTCCGAATGACACGAACCAAATCCCTACATTAAGCTTAATCAATTTTCTAAATTGTGACAAAATTTGAAACATAACTAGACACGAAAAAACGTCCAGGAAATCCAATATAACTCAAACTACGTAATGCCATGCATTATGCTTCATTTATAAGCATTTACTCAATTAGCAACAATGATCAGTTTAGAAAAATTACTTTAACTAGCCGAACAACTTCACATGTCTGCACTAAATTGTACGTATCTTTTGATATAGAGCTCAGAATGAAACGAATCCAATGGCCATGTTAAGCTAGCTCAAATTTCTATATTGCGACAAAATTTAAGTTAGAAATAGAGAAGATAAAGAATCCAAGCAATCCAATCTATCCAAACTACTTGCTGCCATGCTTTATGCTTCATTTATAAGGCTTTACTTAATGAGTACCAATGATCTGTTTAGAATAATCACTTTAACTGGCCACTCAACTTCACATGTCCATACTAAATCGTCCGTAACTTTTGATTTAGAGATTAGGATGACACGAATCCAATGCCCACATTCAACTAGCTCAATTTTCTATATTCTGACAAAACAATTGAGACAAAAATAGAGGCGACAAAGCATCCAAGTAATCCCATATATCCAAACTACTTGATATCCTGCTTTATGCTTCATTTATAAGCCCTTACTTAATGAGCACCAATGATCTTTTTAGAATGATCACTTTAACTGGCCACTCAACATGACATGTCCGCACTAAATTGCCCGTAATTTGTTATTTAGAGCTCCGAATGAGACGAATCCAATGCCCTCGTTAAGGTAGCTCAATTTTCTATATTTTTACAAAAAATTTGAGACGGAAATGGAGACGGCAAAGCTTCCAAGTAATCCAATCTATCTCAAATTGCATGATGTCATGCATTATGCTTCATTTATAAGCTTTTACTCAATGAGCACCAATGATCAGTTTAGAATGATCATATTAACTGGCCGATCAACTTGACATGTCCGCACTAAATCGTCCGTCACTTTTGATTTAGAGCACAGAAACATACGAATATAATGCACACGTTAAGCTAGCTCAATTTTCTATACTTTTCAAAATAGAAGACATAAATAGATACGACAAAACGTCCATGTAATCCATTCTATCCCAAACTGCGTGAGGCCATGCATTATACTTCATTTATAAGCCTTTACTTAATCAACACCAATGATCAGTTTAGAATGATCACTTTAACTCATAGATCAACTTGACATGTCCACACTAAATAGTCTGTACCTTTTGATTTAGGCCCGGAAACACACGAATCCTATGCCCATGTTAAGCTAGCTCCGTTTTCTCTACTTTTTCAAAATTTGAGACAGAAATAAAGATGACTAAGCGTCCAAGTAATCCAATCTATCCCACACTGCGTGATGCCATGCTTTATGCTTCATTTATAAGGCTTTACTTAATAAGCACCAATGATCAGTTTAGTGTGATCATTTTAACTCGCCGATCAACTTGACATGTCCGCACAAAATCGAACGTAACTTTTTATTTAAAGCTCAGAAACACACGAATCCAATACCCACATTAAGTTAGCTCAACTTTCTATAGTGAACAAAATTTGAGACAGAAATAGATATGACAAAGCGTCCAAGTAATCCAATCTATCTAAAACTTTGTGATGCCATGCACTATGCTTCATTTTTAAGCATTTATTTAAAGAGCACCAATGATCAGTTCAGAATGATCACTTTAACTGGCCGATCAACTTGACATATCCGCATTAAATTGGCAATAACTTTTCATTTAGAGCTCAGAATGATAGGAATCCAATGCCCACATTAAGCTAGCTCATTTTTTATATTTTTACATAATTTGAGACCGAAATAGAGACGACAAAGCGTCCAAGTAATCTAATCTATCCAAAACTGCGTGATGCCATGTTTTATGCTTCATTTATAAGCCTTTACTTAATGAGCACCAATTATAAGTTTAGATTGATCATTTTAACTCACCGTTCAACTTGACATGTCTACACTAAATCGTCCATAACTTTTGATTTAGAGCTCAGAAACACATGAATCCAATGCCCACGTTAATCTAGCTAAATTTTCTATAGTGTAACAAAATGTGAGATAGAAATAGATATGACAAAACATCCAAGTAATCCAATCTACCCATAACTGTGTGATGCCATCCATTATGCTTCACTTATAAGCCTGTACTCAATGACCACCAATGATCACTTTCAAATGATCTCTTTAACTAGCCCATCAACTTGATATGTCCACACTAAATCATCCGTAACTTTTGATTTAGAGCTTAGAATGAAATGAATCCAATTTCCACGTTATACTAGCTCAATTTTCTATATTTTTACAAATTTTGAGATAGAAACAGGGACAAAAAGCGTCCAAGTAACCCAATCTATCAAAAACTCTGCAATGGCATGCATTATGCTTCATTTATTAGCCTTTACTTAATGAGCACCAATGATAACTTTAGAATGATCACTTTAACTTGCCAATCAATTTGACATGTACGCACTAAATCGTCCGTAACTTTTGTTTTATTGCTCAGTATGACACCAATCAAATGCAAAAGATAAGGTAGCTCAATTTTCTATATTGTGACAAAATTTGAGATAGAAATAGATACGACAATGCGTCCTAGTAATTCAATCCATCCGAAAATTGTGTAATGCCATGCATTATGCTTCATTTATAAGTTTTTACTCAATGAGAAATAATGATCAGTTTAGAATAATCACTTTAACTGGCAGATAAACTTGACATGTCCGCACTCAATCGTCCTTAACATTTGATTTAGAGCTCAAAATGACACGAATTCAATGCCCATATTAATCTAGGTCAATTTTCTATATTGTGACAAAATTTGAGACAACAATAGATACGACAAAGCGTCCAAGTAATCCAATCCATTTCAAACTGCGTGATGCCATGCATTATTTTTTATTTATAAGCTTTTACTTAGTGAGCACCAATCATCAGTTTAGAATGAACATTTTAACTAGCCGATCAACTTGTCATGTCTTCACAAAATCATCCATAGCTAAGAATGACATGAAACCAATGCCTACATTAAGAAAGGTCAATTTTCTATATTGTGACAAAATTTGAAATAGAATTAGATACGACAAAGCATCCAAGTAATCCAATATATCCCAAAATGCGTGTTGCCATGCATTATGCTTCATTTATAAGCCGTTTAACCTGACCAGTTTAGAATAATCACTTTAACTGGCCGATCAACTTGACATGTCCGTACTAAATCGTCCGTAACTTTTGATTTAGAACTCAGAATGACACAATCCAATGCCCACGTTAATCTAGCTCAATTTTCTATATTGTGACAAAATCTGAGACAGAAATAGATACAACAAAACATCCAAGTAATCGAATCCATCCCAAACTGCGTGATGCCATGCGTTTACTCATTGGGCACCAATGATCCGTTTAGTATGATCATTTTAACTGGCCAACCAACTTGACATGTCTGCACTAAATTGTCCATAACTTTTGATTTATAGCTCTGAATGACATGAATCCAATGCCCACTTTAATCTAGTTCAGTTTTGTATATTGCGACAAAGTTTGAGACAGAACTAGATATGACAAAGCGTCCAAGTAATCCAATCTATCCCAAACTGCGTCATGTCATGCATTATGGTTCATTTATAAGACTTTACTCAAAGAGCACCAATGATTAGTTTAAAATGAGCACTTTAACTGGCTAATCAACTTGACATGCCCGCACTAAATCATTTGTAAATTTTTATTTAGAGCTTAGAATGACACCAATTCAATCCCCACGTTAAGCTAGCTCAATTTTCTATATTGTGACAAAATATGTGATAGAAATAGACACGACAAAGCGTCCAAGTAATCCAATCCATCCAGACTGGGTGTTGCCATGCATTATTTTTTATTTATAAGCTTTTACTCAATTAGCACAAATGATCAGTTTAGAATGATCATTTTAACTGGCCGATCAACTTGTCATGTCTGCACTAAATCGTCCATAACTTTTTATTTATAGCTCAGAATGATACGAATCCAATGCCTGCATTAATCTAGTTCAATTTTCTGTATTGTGACAAAATTTTAAACGGAACAAGATACAACAAATCGTCCAAGTAATGCAATATATCCCAAACTAGGTGAGGCCATGTATAATTCTTCATTTATAAGCTTTTACTCCATGAGCACCAATGATCAGTTTAGAATGACCATTTTAAGTAACCGATCAACTTTTGATTTATAGCTCAAAATGACACAAATTAAATGCCCACATTAGGATAGTTCAATTATCTATATTGTGACAAAATTTGAAACAAAACTAGATACGACAAAGCTCCCACGTAATCCAATATAACCCAAACTGCATGCTGTCATGCATTATGATTCATTTATAAGCTTTTACTCTATGACCACCAATGATCAGTTTAGATTGATCATTTTAACTAGCCGATCAACTTGACATGTCCGCACTAAATCGTCCGTAACTTTTGGTTTAGATCTCAGAATGATGACACGAATCCAATACCCAAGTTATGCTAGCTCAATTTTCTATATTGTGACAAAATTTTAGACAGAAATAGATACGATAAAACGTCAAAGTAATCCAGTCCATCCAAACTGCTTGATGCCATGCATTATTTTTCATTTGTAAGCTTTTACTCAATGAGCACCAATGGTCAGTTTAGAATGATCATTTTAACTGGCCGCTCAACATAACATTTGTTCACTAAATTGTCCATACCTTTTTATTTATAGCTCATAATGACACCAATCCAGTGCTCACATTAAGCTACTTTAATTTTCTATATTGTGACAAAATTTGAAACAAAACTAGATACAACAAAGCTTCCAAGTAATCCAATATAACTCAAACTGCGTGATGTCATGCATTATGCTTTAATTATAAGCCTTTACTCAATGAGCACCAATGATCAGTTTAGAATGATCACTTTAACTGGCCGATCACTTGACATGTCCGCACTAAATCATCTGTAACATTTGATTTAGAGCTCACAATGCCACGAATCCAATGCCCACATTAAGCTAGTTTAATTTTCTATATTGTAATAAATTTGAAACAAAGCTAGATAATAAAAAGCTTCCAAGTAATCCAATATAACCCAAACTGTGGGATGCCATGTATTAGGCTTCATTTGAAAGCCTTTATTCAATGAGCACCAATGATCTGTTTAATGATTACTTTAATTGGCCGATCAACTTGACATGTCCGCACTTCGTTCTTAACATTTGATTTTGAGCTCAGAATGACACGAATCCAATGCTCACATTAAGCTCACTCAATTTTCTATATTGTAACAAAATTTTAGACCGAAATAGATATGAAAAAATGTCCTAGTAATCCAACCAATCCAAAACTGTGTGATGCCATGCATTATGCTTTATTTATAAACCTTTACTAAATGAGAACCAATGATTAGTTTAGAATAATTATATTAACAGGCCGAACAACTTGACATGTCAACACTAAATCGTCCGTAACTTTTGATTTTGTGCTCAGAATGACACGAATCCAATGCCCACGTTAAGCTATATAAATTTATAATATTTTGACAAAATTTGTAACAGAAGTAGAGACGACAATGCGTCCAAGTATCCAATCTATCCCAAACTGAGTGATGCCATGCTTTATGCTTCATTTATAAGCCTTTACTTAATGAGCACCAATGACCAGTTTCGAATGATCACTTAAATGGCCGATCAACTTGACATGTCTGCACTAAATCGTTCGTAACTTTTGATTTAGAGCTCAGAATGACACGAATCCAATGATCACGTTAAGGTAGCTCAATTTTCTATATTGGGACAAAACTTGAGACACAAATAGATACGAGAAAGCATCCAAGTAATCTAGTCCATCCCAAACTGCGTGATGCCATACATTATTCTTCATTTATAAGCTTTTCCTCAACGAGCACCAACGATAAGTTTAGAATGATCATTTTAAATGGCCGATCAAATAGACATGTCTGCACTAAATCGTCCGTAAATTTTGATTTAGAGCTCAGAATGACACGAATCAAATACCCACATTAAGCTAGTTCAATTTTCTATATTGTTACAAAATTTGAGACAAAACTAGCTCGATTAAACGTCCCAGTAATCCAATCTATCCCAAACTGCGTGATGCCATGCTTTATGCTTCATTTAGAAGCCTTTTGTCAATGAGCACTAATGATCAGTTTAGAAATAGAGACATCGACAAAGCGTCAAAGTAATCCAATCTATCCAAACTACTTGATGCCATGCATTATGCTTTATTATAAGCGTCTACTTAATGAGCACCAATGATCTGTTTAGAATGATCACTTTAACTGGCCACTCAACTTGACATGTTCGCACTAAATTGTACGTAACTTTTGATTTAGAGCTCAGAATGATGCGAATCCAATGCCCACATTAAGCTAGTTTAGTTTTCTATATTGTGACAAAATTGAAGAAAAACTAGAGATGACAAAGCATCCAAGTAATCCAATCTATCCAAACTACTTGATGCCATGCTTTATGCTTCATTTATAAGCGTTTACTTAATGAGCACCAGTGATTTGTTAAGAATGATCACTTTAACTGGTCACCCAATTTGACATGTCCAAACTTAATCGTGTGTAACTTTTGATTTAATACTCAGAATGACACGAGTCCAATGCCCACGTTAAGCTACCTCAATTTTCTATATTGTAACAAAATTTGAGACATAAATAGATATGACAAAGCATCCATGTAATCCAATCTATCCAAAAATATGTGATGGCATTCATTATGGTTCATTTATATAAAAGTATTTGCCCAACTTGAACTGTCCTCTCTAAATCGTCCGTAACTTTTAACTCAGAGCTCATAATGAAACGAATCCTATGCCCACGTTCTAGCTCAATTTTCTATATTTTGAAAAAATCTGATACCGAACTAGATACGACAAAATGGCCAAGTAATCCAATCTATCCTAAACTGTGTGATGCCATGCATTATGCTTCATTTATTAGCCCTTACTCAATGAGCACCAATGATCAGTTTAGAGTAATCATATTAACTGACCGATCAATTTAACATGTCCACACTAAATAGTCCGTAACTTATGATTGACACGAATCTAATGCCCACGTTAAACTACCTCAATTTTCTATATTTTGACAAAACTTGAGACAGAAATATAGACAACAAAGTTTCCAAGTAATCCAATATATCCAAACTACTTGATGCCATGCTTTATGCTTGATTTATAAGCATTTACTTAATGAGCACCAATGACTTGTTTAGAATGATCACTTTAACTAGCTACTCAACTTGACATGTCCACACTAAATCATTTGTAATTTTTGATTTAGAGCTCAAAATGACACGAATCACATGCCCACGTTAAGCTAGCTCTATTTTCTATATTTTGACAAAATTGAAGACAAAATAGAGATGACAAAGCGTCCAAGTAATCCATGTAAGAATATTGAGATTATAGAGGAGAAATGTGAAGAATTGAATCTGAAAACTCAAAGAGAAGTATGAGAAAATGAGAAATGACTTAGACTTATGGAGAAGAATCTCCTAAGAGTATGTTATACATTGAGTCTTTACAGCCCTTTTATAGAGGATTTACAATGTGAACACAAAAGAAAACGAATTCAAACTTGTGGATGAGTTTGAATAGAGATCATGGGTGTGATAAATCAACAAGCCCAAGTTTGCTAAAGATGTTCTTGCAAACTTTGAGACTTGCTGCCTTTGTGAAGATGTCAGCTAGTTGGTCTTCACTCCTTGTATAACATGGCAGAATGGTTCCATCTTGAACTATCTCCTTAACCTTATGGCAATCGATCTCTATGTGTTTGGTCCTCTCGTGAAACACTGAGTTTGAAGCTATGTGAATTGCTGCCTGATTATCACAATGGAAGGTAATTGTCCCTAGTTTTTCAATACCAAAGTCTTTCAAGAGTGCTTTGATCCAAGTTACTTCACTTGTAAACTTCCTCATAGCCCTATATTCTGCTTCAGCACTAGTACATGATACCACCTTCTACTTTTTAGTCTTCCAAGTGACTAAGTTCCCACTAATAAAAGTACAATACCCAGTGGTTGATTTCTTATCCACCCTATCAACAACCCAATCCGCATCACAATACCCGACAATGTTAGTGTTCCCATTCTTGCCCATCCATATGCCTTGACCAGGAGATCTTTTGATCTAAGGATCCTTTCTACCATGCTCTAATGATATACAATAGGTTTTTGCATATGTTGACTCACTTGATTCAGAGCAAAACACAAGTCTAGTCGTGTGAGGGTGAGGTAGATCAGATTTCCAACTAGTCTTCTATACTAAGAAACATCATTAAATAACTAATCAACTTTCTCCCCCTTTCTGTTGACCTTCTAGCCATCTTTAAGAGGATTTTTGGCCGGTTTAGCCCAAACTTTCCCGTTTCTGTCAACAAATCAAGAGCATACTTTCTTTGGGATAGAAAGAGCCCTTCCTGAGACCGACACACTTCAATACCCAAGAAGTATTTTAACTCTCCAAGATCTTTGATGTCAAATGATCTCTTTTTGACATTTGTGGACTGAATTCCTTCCTTATCATCTCCTATGATGATAAGGTCATCCAAATAAACCAAGACTGCCACTATTCCTTTGGGTTTTTGACGAGTGAACAAAGTATGATCTGAATGGGATTTTTTGAATCCACTATCAGTAAGTATGGAGCTTAATTTGTGATACCAGACCCTTGGTTACTGCTTCAACCCATATATTGTCTTCCTAAATCTTAGAACCTATCCCTCTTTTCAAAGATCTTCAAGGTCTGGTGGTGGAGTCATATACACTTGCTCTTCAAGTTCTCTTTGTAGGAATGCGTTCTTGACATCCATTTTCCATAAGTCCCAAGTCAGATTCGTAGCTAGTGAAAGAACAACCCTTACAGTGGATAGCTTAGCCATCGGTGCAAATGTATCAGTATAGTTCTCTCCATATGTCTGAGTAAAAACTTTTGAAATTAGACGTGCTCTTATACTTGATGGTGAACATCCACTTGGAACTTACAACCTTCTTGCCTTTGGGAAATTTTTGTATATCCCATGTATGATTCCTTTCCATAGCCCTCTTCTCATCTCTCACTACATCTAACCATTTTTTCTTGCTCTTATCTTCTTCGTAAGTTCTTGGAATCTGAATTTGTTCAATCTTTCCAAGAAATGCTTAATGACTAGATGGCAAGAGGTCAAGGGAACAAACAGCTTGTATGGGATGAGTCACGGCCTGGTTGTTGTAGAAAACCCTAGTGTTTATCTAGTTGGATGGGTCTTTCCTAAGTCTAGTACTCCTCTTTAGTTTCTGAAAAGGTGGTGCAGCCTCCGCTTCAACCGTTTCCTTTTACATTTGGTGAATAGGTTCCTCTATACTCACTTCCAAGTCGTTTAGTTCTTGGTTTTGGGCCGTAGCTTCTTCTTGGATTGGAGTTAGTTCTTGAGTTACCGCCCCTTGTTCATTCTCATGGGTATCTTGTGAACTATTTGGAGTTCTTGCTTCTTCTTGTCTTAAATTCCTTGGCACATCATTTCCCAAATAACTCAAGAGAAACCACAAACTCGTAGTCAAATCAGAAGGTGACATTGAGAGATCCTTCAATCCTTCCCAATTTTTCTGTTCATAATAGCTTTGTTCTTCTATGAACTTGACATCTGTACACACATATGTCCTGTTGTTGCTTGGATCATAACACTTATAACCCTTTTGTGTTGTCGAATATCCAAGGAATATACACTTGGTGCTCTTTGCCTCCACCTTGTTTCTTAGATCACCTGGAACATACACAAAGCACACACACCAAAATACACGTAAATGATCAATGGAAGGTTTAATTTTATTGAGTACCTCAAATAGAGATATATCTTGCAAGACTTTGGTTGGAATCTGATTGATGAGGTAGCAAGCAACCAAGACTGCATCTCCCCAAAACCTTTTAGGAACATTGGTATGAAACTTTATGGATCTTGCTACTTCCATTAACTATCGGTTCTTCCTTTCATCAACTCCATTTTGTTGTGGTGTGTGTGGACAGTTAGTTTGATGTAGTACTTCATGTTTGTTTAACTGAGCTTTGAATCTTTAACTTGTATATTCCCCTTCATTATCTGATCTTAACACTTTGATCTTGGCATTAAATTGATAAGTAACATAATTATGAAAGTTTATAAATGCCTCATAAACCCTATCTTTAGATGAAAGTAATGTAACCCATGTATATTTTGATTTCTCATCTATAAAGGTCACAAAATATTTATTCTTATCTCTAGACATGCAAGGTGATGTCCAAACATCGGAATGTACTAAATCAAAGCAATGCTTATAAATTGTAGAGGATTTAGGAAAAACAATACGACAATGTTTGCCAAGGATACAAGACTCACAAACTGAGTGATCATAACCAACATTAGACATTATTAAGCTTAAAGTACGAGCATATGATGTCCTAATCTAGCATTCCATAAGACATCTTTATTAACAAAAACATAAGATTTGAAAGCTAAGGAATCTAAATTGCTTGGAGGAGTGTCCTCAAGAACATAGAGCTCATCTTGAGTCCCACCACTTCCAAGTATCTTACCACTCTTAATATCCTGAAAGTAAACATTGTTAGGCCCAAATGTAACATTGCAATTAAGGTCTTTAGTAGCCCTTTTGACCGAAACTAGATTAGACTTAAATTTAGGTACAAAGAAAGCATTAGTTTCTTTGTGAAATAGTCTTAATTTTCCGGTTCCTTCAATTGGAATACCCTTACCATCAGCTATAGTTACTTGTCCTAGACATGGTTCAATGTTCTTTAACAACCTAGCATTGCTAATCATATGGTGAGAAGCACCTGAATCCACTACCAACTTATGATCTGGTTTATCAAGCGATTTATGGGAGTAGAGTGTGATACCGGAGAGGTTTGAGGCATAGGCCTTGATGAGATCCTCCAAGTCACTCTTCTTAACATACTCCATGGATACATTCATAGCTAGCTCCCCTCCTTGGTTGGATGAACTTGCCGGTTCAGTCGCAACCATTTGAGAGATGTTAGCCTTTGAATCCTTGAACCGGTTTGGCTTGAGATGAGGATGAAGTATCCAGCACTTGTCCTTGATGTGGCCATTCCTCTTACAATGCTCACACATCACACTATTCCTATCCTCTTGCTTAAACACGCTTTTGTTGGCCATGACTAGTTCTCCTTTACCACCAAACAAACCAATGTTGCCTTGCTCCCTTTGAATCCGTGAGCACACCTCTTCGAAATCAGGGAGTTTTGGCTCTCTCATGATGGACTTAATCACATCCTTAAAGGCTGGATTTAGGTTGAGAAGGAGCCCAAATACCTTGTCTTGTTCCTTCCTTTCATTAAGCACCTTTGGATCCATAGAACTTGGTCTCAACATGTCAAGCTCGGACCATGTTGACTGGAACTTGCCCAGGAATTTTGTGAACTCCATATCCTCTTGGTGTAGATCATTGAGAGCCTTCTTAACCTCATACATACGGCTGAGGTTTGAAACATCCCCATACACCCTCTTGAGAGTGTCCCAAAGAGACTTGGCAGTTTCACAATGTGAATAAGCTTCAAGAATGGATGGGTTCAATGAATTTTGGAGGAATCCAAGGACTGATTGATCTTCTTGGAACCACCTAGCTTCTTCTTTTCTTGTTGCCTCATCCTTCTTCTCCTTTGGATCATCTATAGATGGAGTATTATCCTCCAAGATGTGATTCCAAAGTCCTTAGCCACAAATGGCTGTCTTGATGGTTCTTGACCATAATGTGTAGTTCAAGCCTTTGAGAACTACTGCTATCACCGTAGGTTTCAGGCTGGAACTAATTTGAACTGTATCCTCCATTGTTAGGCTTTGAAGAGCTCAAAGGAAGCAGCTTTTATGGTTGAATGAAACCGTGAGTTTTTAGTCTAAAGACTGAGAGATTTTGACAGAATTTTAGATTAGAAACTGAGAGATTTGAGTAGAAAAGATAAGAGAATGATCTTATGCTCTGATACCATGTAAGAATATTGAGATTATAGAGGAGAAATGTGAAGAATTGAATCTGAAAACTCAAAGAGAAGTATGAGAAAATGAGAAATGATTTAGACTTATGGAGAAGAATCTCCTAAGAGTATATTATACATTGAGTCTTTACAGCCCTTTTATAGAGGATTTACAATGTGAACACAAAAGAAAAAGAATTCAAACTTGTGGATGAGTTTGAATAGAGGAGGAGCCTGTCAACAACCAATGAGAAGAGAGGAGACAGCATGGGCATGACTGTTTGGTGTGGTTGCCAAGACTGTGTGCAGCATGGGCATGACTGTTTGGTGTGGTTGCCAAGACTGTGTGCAGCATGGGCATGACTTTTTCACCTTGATTCTTCTCCCAAGGTAGCTATTTAACCATTTCAACCATGTGGTTAATAATAACCCATCCTTTTTCATTTCCCTTGTTATTCAAACTGAATTTTCGTGCTCACACTTGCCTTGTAGGTCAAGATAGGTCTTATTTGATTTTCCTATGTCAATAATCCAATCTATCCAAACTACTTGATGCCATGCTTTATGTTTTATTTATAAGCGTTTACTTTATGAGCACCAATGATCTTTTTAGAATGATCACTTCAACTGGCCACTCAATTTGAAATTTCCAAACTAAATTGTGTGTAACTTTTAATTTAAACCACTCAATTTGAAATTTCCAAACTAAATTGTGTGTAACTTTTAATTTAAACCTTAGAATGACATGTATCTAATGCCCACATTAAGCTACCTCAATTTTCTATATTGTAATAAAATTTGAGACATAAATAGATACGACAAAGCGTCCAAGTAGTCCAATCTATCCAAAAATGTGTGATGCCATTCATTATGGTTCATTTGTAAGTATTTACACAATTAGAACCAACGATAAGTTTAGAATGATCATTTTAACAGATCGATCAACTTGACATTTTTGCACTAAATCGTCCAAAACGTTTTGATTTATAGCTGAGAATAACATGAATCCAATTCCCACATTACGCAAATTCTATTTTCTACATTGTGAAAAAATTTGAAGCTGAACTAGATACAACAAAGCGTCCAAGTAATCCAATCTATCCAAAATTGTGCGATACTATGCATTATGCTTCATTTATAAACCTTTACTCAATGAGCACCAATGATCATTTCAGAATGATGACCATAACTACCCGATCAACTTGACATGTCCGCAATAAATTGTCTGTAACTTTTGATTTATAGCTCAGAATGACACGAATCCAATGTCCACTTTAAGCTAGCTCAATTTTCTATATTGTGACAAAAGTTTAGATAGAAATAGATACAACAAAGCATCGAAGTAATCCAATCCATCCCAAACTGAGTGATGCGATGCATTATATTTTATTTATAAGTTTTTACTCAATAAGCACCAACTATCAGTTTAGAATGATCATTTCAACTGGCCTATCAACTTGACACGTCTGCACTATATCGTCCATAACTTTTGATTTATAGCTCAGAATGATACGAGTCAATTGCCCACATTATGCTAGCTCAATTTTCTATATTGTGACAAAATTTGAGATAGAAATAGATAAGACAAAGCGTCCAAGTAATCCAGTCAATCCCAAACTGCGTGATGCCATGCATTATTCTTCATTTATAAGCTTTTTCTCAATAAGCACAAGCGATCAGTTTAGAATGATCAATTTAACTGGCCGATCAATTTGACATGTTTGTAGTATATCATCCATAACTTTTTATTTATAGCTCAGAATGACACGAATCAATTGCCCACATTATGCTAGTTCAATTTTCTATATTGTGACAATATTTCAAATAGGATAAGATACGACAAAATGTCCAAGTAATCCAATATATCCCAAACTGCATGATGCCATGCATTATGCTCCATTTATAATCCTTTACTTAATGAGCAACAATGATCAGTTTAGATAGATCACTTTAACTAGCCGATCAACTTGACATGTTCGCAAGAAATCATCCGTAACTTTTGATTTATAACTCAAAATGACAGAAATCCAATGCTCACGTCAAGTTAGTTCAATTTTATAAAATGTGACAAAATTTGAAACAGAAGTAGGTACAACATAGCCTCCAAGTAATCCAATCTATCCCAAACTATGTGATGCCATGCATTATACTTTATTCATAAGCCTTTACTCAAGCAGCACCAATGATCAGTTTAGATTGATCACATTAACTGGCCGATCAACTTGACATATCCGCATTAAATTGTTTGTAACTTTTGATTTAGATCTCGGAATGACAAGAATCCAATGCCCACGTCAAGCTAGCTCAATTTTCTATATTGTGACAAAATTTGAGACATAAATAGATACAACAAACAGTCCAAGTAATCCACTCGATCCCAAACTGTGTGATGTCATGCATTATTCTTCATTTATAAGCCTTTACTCGATGAACACAAAGGATCAGTTTAGAATGATTATTTTAACTAGCCGATCAACTTGACATGTCCGTAACTTTTGATTTAGAGCTCAGAATGACACAAATCCATTGCCCACGTTAAGCTAGCTCAATTTTCTATATTTTAACAAATATTTTACAAAATAAGAGAGGACAAAGCATCCAAGTTATCCAATCTATCCAAACTACTTGATGCCTTGCTTTATGCTTCATTATAAGCCTTTTCTTAATGAGCACCAATGATTTGTTTTGAATGATCACTTTAACTGGCCACTCAACTTGACATGTCCGCACTAAATCGTCCGTAACTTTTGATTTAGAGCTCAAAATGACACGAATCCAATGCCCACTTTAATCTAGCTCAGTTTTCTATATTGTAACAAAATTTGAGACAGCAATAGATACGACAAAGTGTCCAAGTAATCCAGTCCGTCCCAAACTGTGTGATGCCATGCATTATTCTTCATTTATAAGCTTCTACTCAATAAGCACAAGCGATCAGTTTAGAATGATCATTTTAACTAGCCGATCAATTTACATATCTGCAGTATATCGTCCATAACTTTTGATTTGTAGCTCAGAATGACACGAATCAATTGCCCACATTATGATAGTTCAATTTTTTATATTGTGACAATATTTGAGACAGGACAAGATACGACAAAGCGTCCATGTAATCCAATCTATCCCAAACTGTGTGATGCCATGCGTCCATTTAAAAAACTTTACTCAATGAGCATCAATGATCAGTTTAGATAGATCACTTTAACTTGCCGATCAACTTGACATGTTCGCAAGAAATCATCCGTAACTTTTGATTTATAACACAAAATGACAGAAATCCAATGCTCACGTCAAGTTAGTTCAATTTTATATAATGTGACAAAATTTGAAACAGAAGTAGGTACGACATAGCCTCCAAGTGATCCAATCTATCCCAAACTACGTGATGCCATGCATTATACTTTATTCATAAGCCTTTACTCAAGCAGCACCAATTATCAGTTTAGATTGATCACATTAACTGGCCGATCAACTTGACATATCCGCATTAAATTGTTTGTAACTTTTGATTTAGATCTCGGAATGACAAGAATCCAATGCCCACGTCAAGCTAGCTCAATTTTCTATATTGTGACAAAATTTGAGACATAAATAGATACAACAAACAGTCCAAGTAATCCACTCGATCCCAAACTGTGTGATGCCATGCATTATTCTTCATTTATAAGCCTTTACTCAATGAACACAAAGGATCAGTTTAGAATGATTATTTTAACTAGCCGATCAACTTGACATGTCCGTAACTTTTGATTTAGAGCTCAGAATGACACAAATCCAATGCCCACGTTAAGCTAACTCAATTTTCTATATTTTGACAAAATTTTATAAAATAAGAGATGACAAAGCATCCAAGTTATCCAATCTATCCAAACTACTTGATGCCTTGCTTTATGCTTCATTATAAGCCTTTACTTAATGAGCACCAATGATCTGTTTTGAATGATCACTTTAACTGGCCACTCAACTTGACATGTCCGCACTAAATCGTCCGTAACTTTTGATTTAGAGCTCAAAATGACACGAATCCAATGCCCACTTTAATCTAGCTCAATTTTCTATATTGTAACAAAATTTGAGT
>JAENJI010000013.1:12530999-12632846 GCA_018901935.1 Pugionium cornutum
AATTTTATCACAATATAGAAAATTGAGCTAGTTTAACGTGGGCATTGGATTCGTGTGTTTCTGAGCTCTAAATCAAAAGTTACGGACGATTTAGTGCGGACATGTCAAGTTGATCAGGAAGATAAAATGATCATTCGAAACTGATCATTGGTGCTCATTAAGTGAGGCTTAGAAATGAGGCATAAAGCATGGCATCACGCATTTGGGATAGATTAGATTATTTGGACGCTTTGACGTATCTACTTCTGTTTGAAATTTTGTCACCATATAGAAAATTGAACTAGGTTAATATGGGCAATTGATTCATGTCATTCTAAGCTATAAATCAAAAAGTTATGCTCGATTTAATACGGATATGACAAGTTGATTGGCCAGTTAATATGCCTATTCTAAACTCATCATTGGAGTTCACTGAGTAAAAGTTTATAAATGAAAAATATTGCATGGCATCACATAGTTTGGAAAGGATTGGAATACTTGGGCGCTTTGTCGTATCTATTTCTGTCTCAAATTTTGTCAAAATATAGAAAATTGAGCTAGCTTAACGTGGGCATTGGATTCCTGTCAATCGGAGATGTAAATCAAAAGTTACAGATAATTTAGTTTGGACATGTGAAGTTGAGTGGAAAGTTAAAGTGATCATTCTAAACAGATCGTTGGTGCTCATTAAGGAAAGGCTTATAAATGAAGTATAAAGCATGGCATTAAGTAGTTCGTAGAGATTGGATTACTTGGACGCTTTCTCGTCTTTATTTCTATCTTAAAGTTTGCCAAAATATAGAAAATTGAGCTTGTTTAACGTGGGCATTGGATTTGTGCAATTCTGAGCTATAAATCAAAAATTACAGACGATTTAGTGTGCACATGTCAAGGATATCGGCTAATTAATGTAATTATTCTAAACTAATCGTTGGTGCTCATTGAGTAAAAGCTTATAAATTAAAAATAATGCATGGCATCACACAGTTTGGGATGGATTGGATTACTTGCACGCTTTGTCGTATGGATTGGAGTATCAAATTTTGTCACAATATAGAAAATTGAACTAGCTTAGTGTGGGTATTGGATTCGTGTCATTCAAAGCTACAAATCAAAAGTCATGGACTATTTAGAGCAGACATGTCATGTTGATCGGCCAGTTAAAATGATCCTTCTAAACTGATCATTGGTGCTCATTGAGTAAACGCTTATAAATGAAGAATAATGCATGGCATCACGCATTTTGTGATGGACTGGATTATTTGGACATTTTGTCGTATCTATTTATTTCTCAAATTTTATCCTAATATTGAAAATTGAGCTAGTTTAACGTGGGCATTGGATTTGTGTCATTTTGAGCACAAAATCAAAAGCTACGGACGATTTAGTGCGGTCATGTCAAGTTGATCGGCCAGTTAAAGTGGTAATTTGAAGGGTGCTCGTTGAGTAAATGCTTGTAAATGAAGCATAATGCATGGCATCACAGAATTTTGGATAGATTGGATTACTTGGATGCTTTTTCGTATCTAGTTTGTCTAAAATTTTGTCACTATATAGAAAATTGAACTAGCTTAATGTGGACAATTGATTCGTGTCATTCTAACCTAAAAATCAAAAGTTATGGACGATTTAGCGTGGAAATGTCAAGTTGATCGGCTAGTGAAAGTGATCATTCTAAACCGATCATTGATGCTGATTGAGTAAACACTTATAATGAAGCATAATGCATAGCATCACACAGTTTTGGATAGATTGGATTACTTTGATGCTTTGTCGTATCTATTTCTGTCTCAAATTTTGTTACACTATAGAAAATTGAGCTAGCTTAACGTGGGCATTGGATTCGTGTGTTTCTGAGCTCTAAATCAAAAGTTAAGGACGATTTAGTGCGGACATGTCAAGTTGATTGGGAAGATAAAATGATCATTCTAAACTGATCATTGGTGTTCATTAAGTGAGAGTTAGAAATGAGGCATAAAGCATGGCATCACGCAGTTTGGGATAGATTAGATTACTTGGAGGCTTTGTCGTACCTAGTTATGTTTCAAATTTTGTCACAATATGAAAATTGAACTAGGTTAATGTGGGCAATTAATTAGTGTCATTCTAAGCTATAAATCAAAAGTTATAGACGATTCAATGCGGACATGACAAATTGATCGGCCAGTTAAAATTCCTATTCTAAACTCATCATTGGTGTTCAGTGAGTAAAAGTATATAAATGAAAAATAATGCATGGCATAACATAGTTTGGGAAGGATTGGAACACTTGGACGCTTTGTCGTATCTATTTCTCTCTCAAATTTTATCACAATATAGAAAATTGAGCTAGCTTAACGTGGGCATAGGATTCGTGTCATTCGGAGCACTAAATCAAAAGTTACGGACAATTTAGTTTGGACATGTCAAGTTGAGTGGAAAGTTAAAGTGATCATTCTAAACATATCATTGGTGCTCACTAAGTAAAGGCTTATAAATGTAGCATAAAGCATGGCATCAAGTATTTTGGATAGATTGGATTACTTGGACGTTTTGTCATCTCTATTTCTATCCTAAATTTTGTCAAAATAAAGAAAATTGAGTTTGTTTAACGTGAGCATTGGATTTGTGTTATTCTGAGCTATAAATCAAAAGTTACGGACGATTTAGTGTGGATATATCAAGTTGATCCCCCAGTTAATATGATAATTCTAAACTGATCATTGTTGCTCATTGAGTAAAGGCTTATAAATGAATCATAATGTATGGCATCACACAATTATGCATAGATTGGATTACTTGGACGCTTTGTCAAATCTATTTCTCCTTCTGATTTTGTTACATTATAGAAAATTGAGCTAGCTTAATGTGGGCATCAAATTCTAATTTTCTGAGCTCTAAATCAATAGTTACGGACGATTTAGTGCGGGCATGTCAAGTTGATCGGCGAGTTAAAATGATCATTCTAAACTAATCATTGGTGCTCATTAAGTAAAGGCTTATAAATGAGGCATAAAGCATGGCATCACGCAGTTTGGGATAGATTGGATCACTTGGACGCATTGTCGTATCTAATTCTGTTTCAAATTTTGTCACAATATAGAAAATTGAACTAGCTTAATGTAGGCATTGGATTCGTGTCATTCTAAGCTATAAATCAAAAGTTATGGACGATTTAATGCGGACATAACAACTTGTTCGGCCAGTTAAAATAATCATTCTGAACAGATCATTGGTGCTCGCTGAGTAAAAGCTTATAAATGAAACATAATGCATGGTATCACGCAGTTTGGGATGGATGGAGTACTTGGACGCATTGCCGTTTTCTATTTTTGTCTCAAATTTTGTCACATTATAGAAAATTGAGCTAGCTTAATGTGGACATTGAATTCGTGTGTTTCTGAGCTCTAAATCAAAATTTACGGAAGATTTTGTGCGGACATGTCAAGTTTATCGTCGAGTTAAAATAAACTAATCATTGGTGCTCATTAAGTGAGGCTTAGAAATGAGGGACAAAGCATGGCATCACACAATTTGGGATAGATTGGATTACTTTGACGCTTTGTTGTATCTAGTTCTGATGAGGACATCAATACTAGATCACTAGAAGATGAGGAAGATCCCATTAATATTCCTATTATGAGACAAGCTCCAAGAACAAGATCAGGCACAATAAACCTTAGTAAGATGTTCAACAAGTCAGTTGAGAGTCTCATAACAATCATAGAAGATGGAGGATTCCATGAAGCTGAACTTACTAAAGAATTACAAAAATGAGACTATGAACGACTAAAGACTACAACAATTTCACCCCATCCAGTTTTACAAGGCTTCAGAGATACAACCTTGTTCATCATTGCTAAACAAACTTAAGAAGGCAATATAAGGAGCTACAAGAGACCAAGGTGCGTATTTAAAATTCTTATGTTTGAATTAACAAGTTTATTTGCTTCTTTTTGCAGAAATGTGACTGTTAAGTTTAAGAGTCTTTTATTTGTCATTACGTACTCATGTCTTGTTGTTATTTTCGTTTTAGTCCTTCCATTATAATGTATTTTCAGCCCTAGAAGGCACCTGCTGCTGGACTATTATATAAAGTCCCTTCTCATCATGTAATCACGTAAGTTTTATGAAATAAAAACCTAGTTTTTCTTCCTTTGAAAGGAGCTTACGCCTCCAGCCTTCTTGTGTGAGAATCCTTGAAGCTTGAGTGCTCTATACTTATCACAGACCTTCCATAATCTGTGTGGCATCTCTCCATCCACCTCTCTACCCAATCCTCACTTAGATCCTCCAGAAAGTGCTCTACAGCCAGCTGAAGGGTCACCATCAACTTATCACTCCTGAGTCTCTAGAAAGTGCTGTACAGCCAGCTAGAGTCTCTCCCGCAGTTCTCCTTGCTCGAACAAGTCCTCTTGTTCCTGCATCAAGTTCTGTTTCAAATTTTGTCACAATATAGAACATTGAACTACCTTAAATTGGGCAATTGATTCGTTCATTCTAAGCTATAAATCAAAAGTTCGGACGATTTAGTGTAGACATGACAAGTTGATCGGCCAGTTAAAATGATCGTTCTAAACTAATCATTGGTGCTCATTGAGTAAAAGCTTATAAATGAAAAATCATGCATGGCATCACACAGTTTGGGAAGGATTGAATTAGTTGTACGCTTTGTCATATCTATTTCAGTCTCAAATTTTTTCAGAATATAGAAAATTGACCTGTTTAACGTCGGCATTTGATTCATGTTATTCAGAGTTATAAATCAAAATTTACGGACCATTTAGTGCGGACATGTCAAGTTGATAGGCCAGTTAAAGTGATCATTCTAAATTGATCACTGCTGCTGATTGAGTAAAGAGTTATAAATGAAGCACAATGCATGGCATCACGCAGTTTGGATAGATTGGATTACTTGGACGCTTTTATGTATCTAGTTCTGTTTCAAATTTTGACATAATATAGAAAATTGAACTATCTTAATGTGGGCATTGGATTCCGTGTCATTCTGAGCTACAAATCAAAAGTTATGGAAGATTTAGTGCAGGCATGTCAAGTTTATTGGCCAGTTAAAATGATCATTTTAAATCGATCATTGATGCTCATTGAGTAAATGTTTATAAATGAAAAATATGGCATGGCATCACGCAGTTTGCGATAGACTGGATGATTAGAAATAAGAACTTAAGATTGTATTCAATCCAGAAATTGAATACAAGTTCCGTGAATAACAATGATTCACCTTTTCTCTACTCTAAACTTAATCCGATACCCAAAAAAAGAACCTTCCTTGTCCCTTTTATCCTCTGTCACCAAATCTCCCTGCTGATTCTCCTCTACCCTTCCTTGCTCGTCCTCCCCAACTGTCTGCCTATGTGTCTCTGACATTAACCGGAACCTGATCCTCCCCTTTGGTTAATTCACTCCACAGCTCCCTCTCTTTGGGCTTCTCTATTGGCTGGCCCATTCTTACTTGCTCTTCATCTCTACTGGACTCTCCTCCCTGTTGGCCCAACTCTTGGGAATTCGTCTCCACTTCTGTCTATGATCCTCAGCTCCTTTCCTCTTAGTTCACCTTTGGTATTGGTAAAGGATCGAAGGATGGCAGTCCTCGTACCTAACAATACCTCCCTCTTTAGAAACAATCTTTTCCTCAAGATTGAGCTCCGGGTACTGCTCCCTTATCCACCCTTTTGCTACCCACGAATTGTCTTGTGCTGGGGAGTGCCTCCATTTTATTAAGAGCTCATCTTGTCCTGTTGCTGAGTTGAAACGCGACTGCAACACCTGCTCGGGAACACCCTGCAACGTAAAATCAGCTAATAACTGTTCAGGTAATACCGAGCTCTCCACTGCTGCTCCTAACGGCTTTTTCAGAAGCGAAACATGGAAGACGTTGTGTATTTTAGCTGTTGAAGGTAAAGCCAATTGATATGCCACTGCGCCTATCCGAGCTTCTATCATAAAGGGCCCATAATACCTTGCCGCTAGCTTATCATTGAGTCGTTTTGCTAATGTTTTCTGTCGATACGGCCTGAGTTTTAAGTAGACCCAATCTCCAACTGCAAACTGGACATCACGACGGTGCCTATCTGTTTGCTTTTTCATGAGCTGCTGAGCTCGAGACAGATGGCTCTTCAACTGATCGAGAACTAAGTCCCTTTCCAGCAATTGTTCCTCCAATTCTACTACCTTTGTCGAGCCATGTTCATACTTAAGCAACATTGGGGGATCTCGATCATACACGGCTTTGAAGGGTGACATTTTAATTGCTGAATGAAAAGATGTATTATACCAGAATTCCGCCCAGGGTAACTGCGTTGCCCACGTTTTCGGCTTCTCCCCCTCAAAGCACCGAAGATAGGTCTCCAATGTGCGGTTGATGACCTCAGTCTGTCCGTCAATTTGTGGATGGTAAGCTGTGCTGTACTTTAATCCCGTCCCCGATAGACAAAATATTTCCTGCCAGAAACTGCTCAAAAGCACCTTGTCTCTTTCTGAAGTAATAGTCCTTGGAAATCCATGTAATCTGACCACCTCTTTCACAAATGTGGAAGCTATCTCAGCTGCAGAATAAGGATGCTTCAAGCTTATGAAGTGACTGTATTTGGATAGCCTGTCTACCACAACCATTATCGAGTTCATTCCCTTAGAATTTGCCATTCCCTCCACAAAGTCCATACTTATGTCTTTCCTAATTTTATCCGGAATTGGCAAAGGCTGAAGGAGTCCATTTGGGGACAATGTAGAGTACTTTTGACGTTGGTACACATGACATTCCGATACAAACCTCCTAATCTCCGTCATCATCCCCAACCAATAAAACAGCTTAGCTATACATTTATGAGTCTTTAATACTCGCGTGTGACCCCCACATCTTCCACTGTTAAATTCCACTAAGATTTGCCTGATTGAGCTGGACCCTGGTGCCACCACTAATTTTCCTCTTTGTAACAGCCTCCCCTGTACCAGAGAGTAATCCGGGTGTGTTGTCGGGTCTGCTTGGATTTCAGCTATCAATTTCTGCAATTCCGGATGCTGTTCCACTTCCTGACTGATATCCTCTAACTGCACAGCGGCTGGAATCGTGATTGCGAACAGAGATGCGAGTGTACCATACCTGGATTACGCATCTGCCACTCTGTTTTTTGGTTCCCGGTTTGTACTGGATATCAAAGTCATAGCCCAAGAGTTTAATCAACCATTTTTGATAATCCAAACTAACCTTCCGCTTCTCCAGTAGGAACTTAAGGATTTTCTGGTCCGGTTTTACCAAGAATCGCCTTCCCAACAGGTAGTGCCTCCATTACTGGACAGCCAGCACTATCTCCATCAACTATTTCTCATAAACTGATTTTAACCATTCTCAATCCGTTAAGGCTCTGCTGTAGAACACGATTGGTCTTTGGGATTGCATAAGCATGGCTCCAAGTCCATAACCTGAAGCGTCAGCTTCAACAACAAATAATTCAGTGAAATCGGGCAGTTTGAGAACAGGTACCCTGGTCATTGCTCCCATGCGTTGCTCCTCGCCTCAGAATCCCACTGGAATCCGTCCTTTTTTAGCAACATGGTCAATGGCTTCGCTATTATCCCATAACCGCTCACAAACCGCCTATAATATCCGGTTAACCCCAAGAACCCTCTCAATTATTTGACCGTGGTTGGTTGCGTCCACCCTACCATGGCTGAAATTTTCTCCAGATCGGCTTCTACTCCGTGTGTTGATATTATGTCCCCAAAATATTCAATCTTCCGACTGCTGAACTGACACTTCTTGTGATTAGTATATAGTTGTTGCTGGCTCAAGACTTCTGTTACCTTCTCTAAATGTCGGAGGTGCTGCTGGTCGTCTGCGCTATATACCAAAATGTCGTAAAAAAAACGAGGACAAACCATCTGAGATAGGGCCAAAAAACATCATTCATTAGGGACTAAAACGTCGCTGGAGCATTGGTGAGTCCGAACGGCATCACACGGAATTCGTAGTGTCCATCATGCATCCGGAATGCTGTTTTCAGAATATCCTCTGCCCGCACCCGGATGTGGTGATAACCCGATCGTAGATCAATCTTGGAGAATAACTGAGCTCCGCTCAACTCATCTAAGAGCTGATCAATCATGGGTATTGGGTAGCTGTCCAGAGTGGTGACCTTGTTTAGAGCCCGATAATCGACGCAACATCTCCTAATCCCGTCTTTCTTCTCGACGAGGATTACCGGTCTGGAAAAAGGACTACTACTAGGTTGAATGATTCCGGCAGCCATCATATCGGATACTTGTTTCTCTATTTCTTCTTTCTAAATTTGTGGATAACGGTAAGGTCTAACCTTCACTGGTCCAGTGCCCACTTTCAGGATGATCACTTGTTTTCATCCCCTAGAAGGGGGTAATCCTCGCGGCTCCTCAGACACCCCTGTATATATATCTCATTAACAGCTTCTGTAATTTAGGGTCGTCCTTCCTGATTTCTAGAGACCTTTCCGACTGTATGACCTCGAATTCAATTAGGACTCCTGCCTCACACCTCTGCACCGTCTTCCATAGAGATTTCAGTGAAGCAGCCAAAGTGCAGAGTCCTGGTTCCCCTCTGAGTACCACCTTCTCTCCACCTGCCTGAAACTTCATAACTTGCATTTTCCAATTAATTTCCATTTGCCCCAATATCTCTGACAACTCCATGCCCAAAATAACGTCAGTGCTTCCTAGCCGAATGGGAAGGAAATCGGCGATGACTGTCGTACCTGGATTTCTGAACTCCTCCACCCCGTATGGAGATTCCCGTGGCAAGGAGCACTCCGTACCCACTGGTTGCCTCAGCCTTCAGCTTTAACGCATTCACCAACTCCTCAGATAAAAAATTGTGTGACACCACGCTATCAATCATGATGATGACCTCCCTACCTTGGATTCTTCCTCTCAATTTCATAGTATGAGTCGACGATGACCAAACGAGGGTATTGAGGGACAGTTCTGCGATTTCCGACATTCCTCCTTCTCTGGGCTCGTCTTCTTCCCCGATTTCTTCGTCCTGCCCTATCACCTCCCTTTTGGTTCCATCGAGCTGGATTTCAATGACCTGCAACTCGCGAAAGCAGCATCGGTGGCTCACTCCCCTTTTCTCATCACATTTGAAGCATAAACCTTGCTTCTTGCAGTCTCGGAGATCGCTTTCTGAGAAGCGGCGTAATGGTGGCCACTTATCCTCCAATCTGTTTGCGTAGGGTTTTGCAAAAGTTCCTTCTTCTTTTGCTTGAAACGAGGTCGCTCGGGTTTGGTCCTATTTGTTCTGACTGATTTAACCCACGTGGCCCACGTGGTATTTCGATTCTCGGCCCACTCGAGCTTCCCTTTCGCCCCAGCTCGCCCCAAACTCCCGTGGATCTCAGGCCCGTTGTCGATCTGGTTCCAGTCCTCCACGCCTTGGGCCACCGCCATCATTCGATCTAGCCCCCTTGGTTCAAACAGACGCACGCCAGCCCGGCTCGACGGAAGCAACCCAACCATAAAGAGTTTCTCCAGCACTGGCTCGTAGATGTCCTCCGTCTTAGCTGCTAAAAATCGAAAATCCCTGCAAAACTCTTTCACGGTGCCCTCCTGCCTTCACGTGAGCAGAAGTTCATCTGGAGATGCCGATCGTCTCACTGCGAAAGTCTCTATCTGATGCGTTTTCATATTTTCCCAGTTCCGGAAGGGATTTCTCTCCCTTTCCACCGGAACCATTCAGTGCCTCCCCGTCAAAACTTATTCCCGCAACCCGGATCTTCTCCTCCTCGGAAAAATTCCCCAGTTAGAAGAACTGTCCGATGCGAAATAGCCAACTCTCGACTCTACTTCCTTCAAACAGAGGTAACTCTACTCTTCTCGTCAGCCGCTCGATGATTTCCATGAGTCGAACTTTATTTTCCCGTGAGCCTTCTCCCTGAAATTGGTTGCTCCGGAATGAAGGGCGGTATGGTCAGCAGCACTACCTTCTCTGGCGTGTCTACCATCACCGCCTTCCCGGAGATCGCCGATTTGAGCTCGTCACGATTTAAGAGCTCCTCCAAATGATCTAGAACGCTAAGCCAGCTCAGCTGTTTTTGAATACAATCAATGTTTCGTTCCAAGTCCTCAATCTTACCCAGTTCTACCTGCATCCTCTCTACCGTCTCTTTCAACGTGAGGTCAGCATCTTTTCCACCATCTGTTTTCTTCACCATGGTCGCAGAACACTTGCTCTGATACCAAATGTGAAGAGTGATGATTAGAAATAAGAACTTAAGCTTGTATTCAATCCAGAAATTCAATACAAGTTTCGTGAATAACAAAGGTTCAGCTTTTCTCACCTCTAAACTTAATCCGATACCCAAAAAAAGAACCTTCCTCCACCCTTTTATCCTCTGTCAAAAAATCTCCCTGCTAATTCTCCTCTACCCTTCCTTGCTCGTCCTCCCCAACTCTCTACCTACGTGTCTCTCACACTAACCGGAACCTGATCCTCCCCTTTGGTTAATCCACTCGACAGCTCCCTCTCTTTGGGCTTCTTTTCTGGCTGGCCCATTCTTACTTGCTCTTCATCTCTACTGGATTCTCCTCCCTGTTGGCCCAACTGTTGGGAATTCCTCTCCACTTCGTATCTATGCTCCTCAACTCCATTCCTCTTAGTTCGCCTTTGGTATTGGTAAAGGATCGGAGGATGGCAGTCCTCGTACCTAACACTGGATTACTTGGACACTTTGTAGTATCTATTTATTTCTCAAATTTTGTCACATTATAGAAAACTGAGGTAGCTTAACGTGGGCATTGGATTCGTGTCATTCTGACCTCTGAATCAAAAGTTACGGACGATTTAGTGCGAACATATCAAGTTGATCGGCGAGTTAAAATGATCATTCTTAACTGATCATTGGTGCTCATTAAGTAAGGCTTTTAAATTAGGCATAAATCATGGCATCACACAGTATTGGATAAATTGGATTACTTGGATGCTTTGTCGTATCTAGTTATTTTTCAAATTTTGTCGCAATATAGAAAATTGAACTACCTTAATGTGGGCAACTGATTCGTCTCATTCTGAGCTATAAATCAAAAGTTATGGACGATTTAGTGCATACATGACAAGTTGATCGGCTAGTTCAAATGATCTTTATAAACTGATCATTGGTGCTCATTGAGTAAAAACTTATAAATGAAAAATAATGCATGACATCACATAGTTTGGGAAAGATTGGATTACTTGGATGCTTTGTTGTATCTATTTCTGTCTCGAATTTTGTGATAGATTAACATGGGCTTTGATTAACATGGGCTTTGATTCGTGTCATTCTGAGTTCTAAATCAAAAGTTACAAACGATTTAGTGTTGACATATCAAGTTGATCGGCCAGTATCATTCTAAACTGATCATTGGTGCAGATTGAGTAAAGTCTTATAAATGAAGCATAATGCATGGCATCACGCAATTTGGGATATATTGGATTACTTCGACGCATTGTTGTATCTAGTTTTGTCTCAAATTTTGGCACAATATAGAAAATTGAACTAGGTTATTGTGGGCACTGGATTCATGTCATTATGAGGTATAAATCAAAAGATATGGATGATATAGTGTAGACATGTCAAGTTGGTCGGCCAGTTAAAATGATCTTTCTAAATTGATCATTAGTGCTCACTAAGTACGGCTTTTAAATTTGGCATAAAGCATGGTATCACGCAGTTTAGGATAAATTGGATTACTTGGATGCTTTGTCGTATCTAGTTATCTTTCAAATTTTGTCACAATATAGAAAATTGAACTACCTTAATGTGGGCAATTGATTTGGGTCATTCTGATCTATAAATCAAAAGTTATGGATGATATAGTGCAGACATGTCAAGTTGGTTGTCCTGTTAAAATGATCATTCTAAACTGTTTGTTGGTGGTCATTGAGTAAAAGCTTATAAATCAAGAATAATGCATGGGATTATGCAGTTTGTGATAGACTGGATTATTTGTACACTTTGTCGTATCAATTTTTCTGTAAAATTTTGTCATAAAATAGAAAATTGAGCTTGCTTAACGTGGGCATTAGATTCGTGTCATTATGAGCTCTAAATCAAAAGTTACTGACGATTTAGTGCGGACATGTCAAGTTGATTGGCCAGTTAAATTGATCATTCTAAATGGATCATTGGTGTTGATTGAGTAAAGGCTTATAAATGAAGCATAATGCATGGCATCACACAGTTTTGGATTGATTGGATTACTTGGACGCTTTGTCTTATCTATTTTTGTCTCAAAGTTTGTTACAATATAGAAAATTGAGCAAGCTTAACGTGGACATTGGATTCGTGTGTTTTTGAAGTGTAAATGAGAAGGTATGGACGATTTAGTGCGGACATGTCAAATTGTTCGGACAGTTAAAGTGATAATTTTAAACTGATCATTGTTGCTCATTAAATTAAGGCTTATAAGTGAAGCATAACGCATGGCATCACACAATTTTGGATAGATTGGATTACTTGGATGCTTTGCTGTATCTATCTCTATCTCTTATTTTGTTAAAATATAGAAAATTAAGCTAGCTTAACGTGGACATTGGATCTGTGTCAGTTTGAGCTCTAAATCAAAAGTTACGTACGATTTAGTGCAGACATGTCAAGTTAAGTGGCCGGTTAAAGTGATCATTCTAAACAGATCATTGGTGCTCATTAACTAAAGGCTTATAAATGAAGCATAAAGAATGGCATCAAGTAGTTTGGATAGATTGGATTACTTGGATGCTTTGTCGTCATTATTTCTGTCTCAAATTTTGTCAAAATATAGAAAATTGAGCTTGCTTAACATGGGCGTTGGATTCCTATCATTCTGATCTCTAAGTCAAAATTTATGGTTGATTTAGTGCAGACATGTCAAGTTGATCGGCCATTTAAAATAATCATTCTAAAGTGATGGAATAAACGCTTATAAATGAAGAATAATGCATTGCATCACACTGTTTGGGATGGACTGGATTACTTGAACGCATTGTCGTATCTATTTATTTCTTAAATTTTAACACAATATAGAAAATTGAGCAAGCTTAACGTGGACATTGGATTCTTGTCATTTTGAGCTCTAAATCAAAAGTTACGGACGATTTAGTGCAGAAATGTCAAGTTGATTGGCCAGTTAAAGTGATCATTCTAAACTAATCACTGGTGCTCAGTGAGTAAAGGCTTATAATTGAAGCATAATGCCTGGCATTACGCAGTTAGGGATAGTTTGGATTACTTGGACGCTTTGTCGTATCTATTTCTGTCTCATATTTTGTCACAATATAAAAATTGAACTAGTTTAATGTGGGCAGATGATTGTTCTCATTCTGAGCTATAAATCAAAAGTTATGGAAGATAGAGTGAAGACATGTCAAGTTGATCGGGCAGTTAAAATGATCATTC
This sequence comes from Pugionium cornutum, assembly GCA_018901935.1. Lineage (NCBI taxonomy): Eukaryota > Viridiplantae > Streptophyta > Magnoliopsida > Brassicales > Brassicaceae > Pugionium > Pugionium cornutum. The sequence continues at coordinate 12,544,358 of JAENJI010000013.1, forward strand.
TAAACTGATTGTTGGTGCTCATTGAGTAAATGCTTATAAATGAAAAATAATGCATGGCATCACGCAGTTTGGGATGGACTGGATTAGTTGGACGCTTTGTTGTATAAATTTCTGTCTCAAATTTTGTCACAATATAGAAAATTGAGCTAGCTTAAAGTGGGCATTGGATTCGTGTCATTCTGAGCTTTAAATCAAAAGTTACGGATGATTTAATGCGGACATGTCAAGTTGATCGGCCAGTTAAAATGATCATTCTAAACTTATCATAGGTGCTCATTGAGTAAAAGCTTATAAACGGAGCATAATGCATAGCATCACACAGTTTTGGAGAGATTGGATTATTTGGATGCTTTGTCTTATCTATTTCTATCTAAAATTTTGTTACACTATAGAAAATTGAGCTAGCTTAACGTGGGAGTTGGATTTGTGTCATTATGAGCTCTAAATCAAAAGTTACGGACGATTTTGTGCGGACATTTAAAGTTGATTGGCCAGTTAAAGTGATCATTCTAAACAGATCAGTTGTGCTCATTAACTAAAGGCTTATAAAAGAAGCATAAAGCATGGCATCAAGTAGTTTGGATAGATTGGATTACTTGGATGCTTTGTCGTCCCTATTTCTGTCTCAAATTTTGTCAAAGTATAGAAAACTGATCTTGCTTAACATGGGTGTTGGATTCGTGTCATTCTGAGCTCTAAATTAAAATTTATGGACGATTTATATTAGACATGTCAAGTTGATCGACCATTCTAAATGATCATTGGTGCTCATTGAGTAAACGCTTATAAGTGAAGAATAAATCATGGCATCACACAGTTGGGATGGACTGGATTATTTGAACGCATGATCGCATCTATATATTTCTCAAATATTGTCACAATATAGAAAGTTGAGCTAGATTAACGTGGGCATTGGATTCTTGTCATTTTGAGCTCTAAATCAAATGTTACAGACAATTTAGTGCGGACATGTCAAGTTGATCGGCCAGTTAAAGTGATCATTCTAAACAGATCATTGGTGCTCATTGAGTAAAGGCTTATAAATGAAGCATAATGCATGACATCACACAGTTTGGGATAGATTTGATTACTTGGATGCTCTGTCATATTTTTTTTGTCTCATATTTTGTCACAATATAAAAGATTGAACTAGCTTAATGTGGGCAATTGATGGTTGTCATTCCAAGCTATAAATCAAAAGTTATGGAAGATATAATGCAGACATGGCAAGTTGATTGGCCAGTTAAAATGATCATTCTAAAAATATCACTGGTGCTCATTGAGTAAATGCTTATAAATGAAGAATAATGCATGGCATAATGCAGTTTAGGATGGACTGGATTAGTTGGACGCTTATTTCTGTATCAAATTTTGTCACAATATCGAAAATTGAGCTAGCTTAAAGTGGGCATTGGATTCGTGTCATTCTGAGCTCTAAATCAAACGTTACGAACGATTTATTCCATACATGTTAAGTTGATCGGCCGGTTAAAATGATCATTGGTGCTGATTGAGTAAAGGCTTATAAATGAAGCATAATGCATGGCATCAAATAGTTTGGATAGATTGGATTACTTGGATGCATTGTCGCCCTATTTCTATATCAAATTTTGTCAAAATATAGAAAACTGATCTTGCTTAACATGGGTGTTGGATTCGTGTCATTCTAAGCTCTAAACCAAAATTTATGGACGATTTATTTTAGACAAGTCAAGTTGATAGGCCACTTAAAGTGTTCATTCTAAACAGATCATTGGTGCTCATTGAGTAAAGGCTTACAAATGAAGCATAATGCATGACATCACGCAGTTTGGGATAGATTTGATTACTTGGATGCTCTGTCATATCTTTTTTTGTCTCATATTTTGTCACAATATAAAAGATTGAACTAGCTTAATGTGGGCAGTTGATGGTTGTCATTCCAAACTATAAATCAAAAGTTATGGAAGATATAATGCAGACATGGCAAGTTGATCGGTTAGTTAAAATGATCATTCTAAAAATATCACAGGTGCTCATTGAGTAAATGCTTATAAATGAAGAATAATGCATGGCATAATGCAGTTTAGGATGGACTGGATTAGTTGGACGCTTATTTCTGTATCAAATTTTGTCACAATATCGAAAATTGAGCTAGCTTAAAGTGGGCATTGGATTCGTGTCATTCTGAGCTCTAAATCAAACGTTACGAACGATTTATTCCATACATGTTAAGTTGATCGGCCGGTTAAAATGATCATTGGTGCTGATTGAGTAAAGGCTTATAAATGAAGCATAATGCATGGCATCAAATAGTTTGGATAGATTGGATTACTTGGATGCATTGTCGTCCCTATTTCTATATCAAATTTTGTCAAAATATAGAAAACTGAGCTTGCTTAACATGGGTGTTGCATTCGTGTCATTCTAAGCTCTAAATCAAAATTTATGGACGATTTCTTTTAGACAAGTCAAGTTGATCGACCATTTAAAATGACCATTCTAAACTGGTCATCGGTGCTTATTGAGTAAACGCTTATAAATGAAGAATAAATCATGGCATCACACAGTTTGGGATGGACTGGATTATTTGAACGCATTGTCGTATCTATTTATTTCTCAAATATTTCCACAATATAGAAAATTGAGCTAGCTTAACGTGGGCATTGAATTCTTGTCATTCTGAGCTCTAAATCAAGAGTTACAGACGATTTAGTGAGGACATGTCAAGTTGATCGGCCAGTTAAAGTAATCATTCTAAACTGATCATTGGTGCTCATTGAGTAAAGGCTTATTAATGAAGCATAATGCATGGCATCACGCAGTTTGGGATAGATTTGATTACTTGGACGCTTTGTCAAATCTATTTCTATCTCATATTTTGTCACAATATAAAAGATTGAACTAGCTTAATGTGGGCAATTGATGTTTGTCATTCCGAGCTATAAATCAAAAGTTATGGAAGATATAGTGCAGACATGTCAAGTTGAACGTCCAGTTAAAATGATCATTCTAAACTGATCATTGGTGCTCATTGAGTAAATGCCTATAAATGAAGAATAATGCACGACATCAATCAGTTTAGGATGGACTGGATTAGTTGGACGCTTATTTCTGTCTCAAATTTTGTCACACTATAGAAAATTGAGCTAGCTTAAAGTGGGCATTTGATTCGTGTCATTCTGAGCTCTAAATCAAAAGTTACAGACAATTTATTGTGGACATGTCAAGTTGAACGGCCTGTTAAAGTGATCATTCTAAACTTATCATTGGTGATCATTGAGTAAAATCGTATAAATTGAGCATAATTCTGTCTCAAATTTTGGATAGATTGGATAGATTGGATTATTTGGACGCCTTGTCGTATCTAATTCTGTCTCAAATTTTGTTACAATATAGAGAATTAAGCTAGCTTAATGTGGGCATTGGATTTGTGTCATTCTCAAATCTAAATCAAAAGTTACAGACGATTAATGCGGACATGTCAAGTTGAGTGGCCTGTTAAAGTGATCATTCTAAACAGATCATTGGTGCTCATTAAGTAAAGGCTTATAAATAAAGCATAAAGCATGGATCAAATAGTTTGAATAGATTGGATTACTTGGACACTTTGTCGTCTCTATTTCGGTCTCAAATTTTCTCAAAGTATTGAAAATTGAGTTGGCTTAATGTGCGCATTGAATTCATGTCATTCTGAGCTCTAAATCAAAATGACGATTTTGCGCGGACATGTCAAGTTGATTGGCCACTCAAAGTATTCATTCTGAACGGATCATTGGTGATGATTGAGTAAAGGCTTATAAATGAAGCATAATGCATGGCATCACACAGTTTTGGATTGATTGGATTACTTGGACACTTTGTCGTATATATTTATGTCTCAAATTTTGTTACACTATAGAAAATTGAGTTAGCTTAACGTGGCCATTGGATTCCTGTCATTGTGAGCTCTATATCAAAAGTTGTGGACGATTTCGTGCGGAAATGTCAAGTTGATCGGCCAGCTAATGTGATAATTTTAAACTCATCATTGGTGCTCGTTAAATAAAGGCTTATAACTGAAGAAAAATGCATGGCATCACACAGTTTTGGATAGATTCGATTACTTGGATGCTTTTTCGTATCTATTTCTGTATCTAATTTTGTTAAAATATAGAAAATTAAACTAACTTAACGTGGACATTGGATTTGTGTCATTTTGAGATCTAAATCAAAAGCTACCGACGATTTAGTGCGGACATGTTAAGTTGAGTGGCCAGTTAAAGTGATCAATCTAAACTGATCATTGGTGCTCATTACCTAAATGCTTATAAATGAAGCATAAAGCATGGCATCAAGTAGTTTGGATAGATTAGATTACTTGTACGCTTTGTTTTCCCTATTTTTGTCTCAAATTTTGTCAAAATATAGAAAATTGAGCTTGCTTAACATGGGCATTAGATTCGTATCATTATGAGCTTTAAATCAAAATTGATGAACAATTTAGTGCAGACATGTCAAGTTGATCGGCCATTTAAAATGATTATTCTAAACTGATCATTTGTGCTCATGGAGTAAATGCTTATAAATCAAGAATAATGCATGGCATCACGTAATTTGGGATGGATTGAATTACTTGGATGCGTTGTCTTATCTATTCTATCTCAAATTTTGTCAGAATAAAGAAAATTGAGCTACCGTAACGTGGGCATTAGATTCGTGTCATTCTGAGCTCTAAATCAAAAATTTCAGAAAATTTAGTGCGAACATGTCAAGTTGATCGGCCAGTTAAAGTGATCATTCTAAACTGATCATTGGTGCTCATTGAGTAAAAGGCTTATGAATAAAGCATAATGCATGGCACCACACAGTTTGGGATAGATTGGATTACTTGGACGCTTTGTCGAATCTAGTTCTGTCTCAAATTTTGTCACAATATAGAAATTGAACTAGCTTAATGTGGTCAATGGATTAGTGTCATTCTAATCTATAAATCAAACGTTATGGAAGATTTAGTGCAGACATGTCAAGTTGATCAGCCAGTTAAAATGATCATTCTAAACTGATCATTGGTGTTCATTGGGGAAAAGGCTTATAAATGATGCAAAATGCATGGCATCAAGGAGTTTGGGATAGATTGGATTACTTGAATGTTTTGTCGTATTTAGTTCTGTCTCAAAATTTGTCACAATATAGGAAATTGAACTAGTTTAATTTGGGCATTGGATTCCAGTCGTTCTAAGCTATAAATCAAAAGTTATAGTGCAGACATGTCAAGTTGATCGGCCAGTTAAAATTATCATTCTAACCTGATAATTGTTGCTCATTGAGTAAAGGCTTATAAATAAAGAATAAAACATGGCATCTTAGTTTGGGATAGATTGGATTACTTGGACGCTTTGTCAATCTAGTTCTGTCTCAAATTTTGTCACAATATAGAAATTGAACTAGTTTAATGGGCATTGGAGTGTTCATTAATCTAAATCAAAAGTTATACATTTAGTGCATACATGTCAAGTTGATCGATTAGTTAAATGATCATTCTAAACTGATCATTGGTGTTCATTGAGTAAAGGCTTATAAATGAATGCAAATGCATGGCATCAAGAGTTTGGATAGATTGGATTACTTGAATGTTTGTCATCTTTTCTGTCTCAAATTTGTCACAATATAGAAATTGAACTAGCTTAATGTGGGCATTGGATTTGTCATTCGAGCTATAAATCAAAAGTTATAGTTGCAGACATGTCAAGTTGATCAGCTAGTTAAATTATCATTCTAACTGATAATTGTTGCTCATTGAGTAAAGGCTTATAAATGAAGAATAAAACATGGCATCACGCGTTGCCAAGTTTCAAGAGACCTTACCAAAGCATATAGCTCCTTATCGTATGTGGGATAGTTAAGTGAAGCTCCACTAAGTTTCTCACTGAAGTAAGCCACTGGTTTTCCTCCTTGCATTAGGACAGCTCCTATACCTGTTCCAGAAGCATCACATTCAATTTCAAAGGTTTTGTCAAAGTTAGGAAGTTTGTGTGAGGCTATCTTTCAGCTTGTTGAATGCCTTCTCTTGTGCTGGTCTCCATTTGAACTCCACATTCTTCTTAATTACTGAAGTGAGGGGTGCAGCAACAGTACTAAAGTTCTTGACGAATCTTCTATAGAAACTAACCAATCCATGGAAACTCCTCACATGTCCGATTGTTTTTGGGTTGGCCAATCTTGAATTGATTTGATATTTTCTTCATCGACCTTTAATCCCTGAGAACTTACAACAAATCCTAGGAATACAACTTGATAAGTGCAGAAAGTACATTTCTTAAGGTTAGCATAAAGGTTTTCAGCCTTAAGCGTTTTAAGTACCTACTCAAGATGTCGTAAGTGATCTTCAAGATTAGAGCTATAGATTAGAATGTCATCAAAATAAACTACTATGAACTTACAGATAAATGCTCTTAGGACGTGGTTTATGAGTCTCATGAAAGTACTTGGAGCGTTTGTGAGTCCAAATGGCATGACTAGCCTTTCATACAATCCTTGTTTGGTTTTGTACGATGTCTTCCATTCATCACCTTCTTTCATTCTCACCTGATGATATCCACTTCTTAGATCAATTTTTGAGAAGATAGTTGCTCCATTGAGTTCATCTAGCATGTAATCAAGTCTTGGAATTGGATGTTGGTATTTGACAGTGATATTGTTAGTTGCTCCACACACATTCTCCAAGTTCCATCTTTCTTAGGCACTAGAAGAACAGGAACAACACATGGGCTTAGACTTTCTCGGATATAGCCCTTAGACATTAAGTCTTGTACTTGTCTTTCCAGCTCCTTTGCTTCTTCTGGATTCACTCTATAGGCAGATCGGTTTGAAAATGATGCTCCAGGAACAAGATCAATCTGATGCTCGATTCCTCTTATAGGTGGCAATCCTGGTTGTATCTCTTCTGGAAAAACATCAGTGAATTTGTCAAGAAGCTCTAGAACAGCAGCAGAGAGTTTCTCCTTTTCTTGTCCTGAAAACAACACTTCTTTAAAGATCATTAGTAGCACCTGTTCTTTAGAATCAAGAGATTGCAAAACAGTGGTAGGTGTTACACAAAGGTTAGTTTTATTTAGCTTTTCTCCTTTAGACATTGTTCGTTGCATCTCATGCACTTCCTGTGGAGTTAAAGGTGCTAAGCTATGTTTCTTGTTATTGTGCATGAAGGTATAGTGATTGGTGCGTCCATTGTGTAATGCTTCTTTGTCAAACTGCCATGGACGATCTAGAAGTAGATGTCCAGCTTGCATAGGTACCACATCACACACAACTTGATCTGCATACTTGCCTATGCTGAATGGTATGGTGACTTGTTCTGCGATTTTTATCTCAGTTTCATCTTTCAGCCATTTGAGCTTGTATGGTCGAGGATGCTTTGTCTTTTGTAACCCTAGCTTATCAACCAAATATTTGCTGGCTACGTTAGTACAAAAACCACCATCTATGATCAAGCTAAATACCTTAGAGTATATTGTGCACCGAGAATGGAAAATATTTTCTCTTTGTATAGTTTCTGGTTCAAAAAGAGCACTGAAGGATCTCCTTGTAACTAGAAGCTCTCCGCTATCAGGATAGTCCACAACTTCTTCCTCAGAGTTTTCTGGTTCATGCTCCTCTTCATCTTGAGACTCATATTCGCCATTTGATTTAAGGATCATAACTCTCTGGTTTGGGCATTATCTTGCATAGTGGCCTTTTACCTGACATTTAAAACAGGTTATGTCACGAGATCTTTGAGTTGGAGTTTTACCTTGCTTTGGTTTATTGTTTTTACACGTTTCAGCAATGGATTTCTTGAATCTGGATTCTATGTCGATGACCTTTCTTTTGTCCAGAGCCTTTTGAGGTTGTTGATTCCATGTAGGTTTGCTACGATTTGCTGAGTAGTCTTCCTTTTTATGTGTTGCTCGGCCTGAACCGCAAGATGCAGCAGCTCGTCCAGATCATGATAGGTTTGTCTTTCCACTTTTCCAGCAATTCGATCTTGCAAACCATCTAGGAATTGAGCCATCAAAGTTTCTTCTGAATCTTCGGTCTCCAACATGTTTCTAAGCATTTCAAACTCATCAAAGTATTCTTCAACAGATTTATAACCTTGAGTTAGTTTTCTAAATTTCTTCTGCAACTCTCTGTAGTAGTATGCAGGGACATATCTCCTCCTTAGTTGGAACCTCATGTCTTCCCAAGTAGTGATCTGACCATGTCTATGTCTTTTTCTTTCAGACACATCTCTTTCCCACCAAGCTAGAGCGCTTTCAGTGAGTTGAGCAGCTGCTAGATATACTTTTCTCTGATCTGAGTAGTTGTAAAAGTCAAATATGTATTCCATATGCCTTCCCAATCAAGATAGGCATCTGGATTAACCTTTCCAACAAAGGTTGGTGCCGTGAGCTTTACGTCTCTGTTTCCATGCCAAGATTCTTCTACTCTATCTCCGTCACGTTGATATTGTCTTCTTGGTCTATGATTATGATCAGGTTCTGGTGGAAAATCTTCTTCTAAGTCAGCTATTTCATCCTCCTCATGATTCACACGTTGGGCATTCACATTTCTGATAGGATTTCTGCGAATTGGTGGTGGTTGTTCTATTCTTGTCATGCGATCTCCGAGGTTCTGAAGTTGAATCTGAATAGCAGCAAGCATCTGAGCAACATTCACACCTACTGGTTCTCTCATAGTCACACAATCTGTCTCACACTAAACAAACAGATCAAGTGCAAAAGAAGTCGAATACACACAATCAAAAACAACTTAAAATGGACAGAACTAGTTGAAGCAGCGAAGGAAGTCGAATAGACACAATCAAAACAACTGAAAATCGACAATCTAGCTGCAGCAGCAAAGGAAGTCAAATAGACACAATCAAAAACAACTAAAAATGGACAGAACTAGTTGCAGCGACAAAGGAAGTTGAATAGACACAATCAAAACAACTGAAAATCGACAAATCTAGTTGCAGCAACACAAGCTATCAACAACTAATGATGTTACTAGATTTTAACACACAAAAACAACAAATTGGGGTTCGATTTTTATGTGTTTTATGAAGAGATGCAGTTTGACAGCAAGTTAACAAGGAAATGACAGAGTAAAAACAAAAATGGGGTTAGATAAACCTGAAGAGGAGCGATTAAGCTCTGATACCATATGATGCAGGAAAAAGAGGGCTTGTTCGAGCAAGGGGAACTGCTGGAGAGGCTCTAGCTGGCTGTACAACACTTTTTAGAGACTCAGGAGTGATGGGTTAATAGTGACCCTTCAAGTGGCTGTAGAGCACTTTCTTGAGGATCTAAGTGAGGATTGAGTAGTGAGGTGGATCGAGAGACGCCAAACAGATTATGGAAGGTCTGTGATAAGTCTAGAACACTCAATCTTCAAGGATTCTCACACAAGAAGGCTGAAGGCGTCAGCTGCTTTCAAAGGAAGAAAAACTAGGTTTTTATTTCATAAAACTTGAGTGATTACATACTGAGAAGGGACTTTATATACTAGTCCACCAGAAGGTGCCTTCTAGGGCTGAAAATACATTATAATGGAAGGACTAAAACGAAAATAACAACAAGACAATAGGACGTAATGACAAATAAAAGAATCTTAAACTTAACAGTCACATTCCTACAAAAAAAGGCAAATAAACTTGTTAATTCAAACGTAAGAATTTTAAATACGCACCCGGGCCTCTTGTAGCTCCTTATAATGCCTTCTTAAGTTTGTTTAGCAATGATGAACAAGGTTGTATCTCTGAAGCCTTGTAAAACTGGAAGCAGTAAAACTGTTGTAGTCTTTAGTTGTTCATAGTCTCCTTCTTGTAATTCTTTAGTAAGTTCAGCTTCATGGAATCCTCCATCTTCTATGATTGTTATGAGACTCTCGACAGACTTGTTCAACATCTTACTAAGGTTTCTTGTGCCTCATCTTGTTCTTGGAGCTTGTCTCATAATAGGTATATTAATGGGCTCTTCCTCAGCTTCTAGTGAGCTAGTATTGATGTCCTCATCACGTGGGCATTGGATTCGTGTCATTCGAAGCTCTAAATAAAAAGTTATGGACGATTTAGTGTGGACATGTGAAGTTGAGTGGCCAGTTAAAGTGATCATTCTAAACAGATCAGTGGTACTTATTAAGTAAACCTTATAAATGAAGCATAGAGCATGGCAGCAAGTAGATTAGATAGATTGGATTACTTGGATGCTTTGTCATCTCTATTTCTTACTCAAAGTTTTCAAAATATAGAAATTTGAGCTAGCTTAACGTGGACATTGGATTCGTGTCATTCGAACCTCTAAATAAAAAATTATGGACGATTTAGTGCGTACATGTCAAGTTGATCGGCCAGTTAGAGTGATCATTCTGATCCGATCATTGGTGCTCATTGAGTAAAGGTTTATAAATGAAGCATAATGCATGGTATCACGCAGTTTGGGTTATATTGGATTACTTGGACGCTTTGTCATATCAAGTTCTGTTTCAAATTTTAACACAATATAGAAAACTGAACTAGCTTAATGTGGGCATTGGATTCGGGTCATTCTGAGGTATAAATCAAAGTTATGGATGATTTTTTCCGGACATGCCAAGTTGATCGTCCAGTTAAAATGATCATTCTAAGCTGATCATTGGTGCTCATTAAGTAAAAGCTTATAGATGAAGAATAATGTATGGCATCACGCAGTTTGAGATTGACTGGATTACTTGGATGCTTTGTCGTATTTACTTCGGTCTCAAATTTTGTCACAATATAGAAGATTGCGCTAGCTTAACATGGGCATTGGATTCATGTCATTCTAAGCTCTAAATCAAAAGTTACGTACAATTTAATGCGGACATGTCAAGTTGATCTGCCAGTTAAAATAATCATTCTAAACTGATCATTGGTGCTCATTGAGTAAAGGTTTATAAATGAAGCATAATGCATGGCATTACGCAGTTTGAGTTATATTGCATTTTCTGGACACTTTGTCGTATCTAGTTCTGTTCAAATTTTGTCACAATATAGAAAATGGAACTAGCTTAATGTGGGCATTGGGTTCGTGTCATTCGTAGCTATAAATCAAAAGTTATGGACAATTTAGTGTAGACATGTCAAGTCTATCGGTCTGTTAAAATAATCATTCTAAGCTGATCATTGGTGCTCATTACGTAAAAGCTTATAAATGAAGAATAAAGCATGTCATCACGCAGTTTGGGATAGATGGGATTACTTGGATGCTTTGTTTTCTTTATTTATGCCTCAATTTTTGCGAAAATATAGAAAATTGAGCTTGCTTAACGTGGGCATTGGATTCGTGTCATTCTGAGCTCTAAATCAAAACTTATAGACGATTTAGTGTGAACATGTCAAGTTGATCGGCCAGTTAAAGTGATCATTTTAAACTAATCTTGGTGCTCATTGAGTAAAGGCATATAAATGCAGCATACTGCATGGCATCACACAGTTTTGGATAGATTGGATTACTTGTATGCTTTCTCGTATCTATATATGTCTCAAATTTTGTTGCACTATACAAAATTGATCTAGCTTAACATGGGCATTAGATTCATGTGTTTCTGAGCTCTAAATCAAAAGTTACAGACGATTTAGTGCGGACATGTCAAGTTTATCAGACAGTTAAAGTGATCATTCTATGCTGATCATTGGTTCTCATTAAGTAAAGGCTATAAATGAAGTATAAAGCTTGGCATGATGTAGTTTGGGTAGATTGGATTACTTGGACGCTTTGTTGTCTCTATTTCTTTCTCAATTTTTGTCAAAACATAGAAAATTTTGCTAGCCTAACATGGGCATTGGAGTCGTGTCATTATGAGCTCTAAGTCAAAAGTTATGGACGATTAGTGCAGACATGACAAGTTGATCGGCCAGTTAAAATGACCATTCTAAAATGATCATTGGTGCTCATTGAGTAAAAGCTTATAAATGAAAAATAATGCATGGCATCACGCAGTTTGGGATGGATTGGATTACTTAGACGCTTTATCGTATTTATATCTGTATCAAGTTTTTTCACAATATAGAAAATTGAGCTAGCTTAACGTGGGCATTGGATTCGTGTCATTCTAAGTTCTAAATCAAAAGTTACGGACGATTTTGTGCGGACATGTCAAGTTGGTCGGCCCGTTAAAGTGATCACTCTAAACTTATCATTGTAAACTGATCTTTGGTGGTCAATGAGTATAAATGTAGCATAATGCATGGCATCACACACGTTTGGTTAGATTGGATTACTTGGACACTTTGTCGTTTAATATGATTATTATAAACTGATCGGCCATTTAATATTATTATTATAAACTTATCATTGGTTCTCATTGAGTAAAAGCTTATAAATGAAAAATATTGCATGGCATCACACCCTTTAGGATGGATTGGATTACTCGAACGCTTTGTCATATCTATTTCCATCTCAAATTTTGTCACAATATAGAAATTGAACTAGCTTAATGTGCGCAATGGATTCGTGTCATTCTTAGCTACAAATCAAAAGTTATGGACGATTTAGTGAAGACATGTCAAGTTGATTCGCCAGTTAAAATGATCGTTTTAACTGATCATTAGTGCTCATTGAGTAAACGCTTATATATGAAGAATAATGTATAGCCTCGCGTAGTTTTGGATGGACTGGATTACTTGGACGCTTTGTCGTATCTATTTATTTCTCAAACTTTATCACTGTATAGAAAATTGAGGTAGCTTAACGTGGGCACTGGATTCGTGCCATTCTGTGCTCTAAATCAAAAGTTACGGACGATTTAGTGCGGACTTGTCAAGTTATCGGCCAGTTAAACTGATTATTCAAATTGAGTAAAGGCATATAGATGAACCATAATGCATGGATCAACACAGTTTGGGATAGATTGGATTACTTGGACGCTTTGTCGCACCAAGTGCAATCTAAAATTTTGTCACAAAATAGAATATTGAACTAGCTTAATGTGGGCAATTTATTCACGTCAATCAGAGCTATAAATCAAAAGTTATTGACGATATAGTGCAGACATGTCAATTTGATCGACCAGTTAAAATGATCATTCTAAACTGATTATTGGTGCTCATTGAGTAAAAGCTTATAAATGAAGAATAATGCATGGCATCACGCAGTTTGGGATGGACTGGATTACTTGGACGCTTTGTCGTATCTATTTCTATCTCAAATTTTGTTTCGCTATAGAAAATTGAGCTAGCTTAATGTGGGCATTGGATTCATGTCATTCTCAGCTCTAAATCAAAAGTTACGGACGATTTAGTATGGACATGTCAAGTTGATCGGCCAGCTAATATGATTACTTTAAACTGATCACTGGTGCTCATTGAGTAAAGGCTTATAATTGAAGTATAATGCATGGCATCACAAAGTTTAAGATATATTGGATTACTTGGATATTTTGTCATATCTAGTTCTGCCTCAAACTTTATCACAATGCAGAAAATTGAACTAACTTAATGTGGGCATTGGATTCATGTCGTTCTGAGCTATAAATCAAAATTTATGGATTATTTAGTGCACATATGTCAAGTTGATCGGCCAGTTGAAATGATTATTCTAAACTGATCATTGGTGCTCACTGAGTAAATGTTTATAAATGAAAAATAATGTGTGGCATCACGCAGTTTGGGATGGACTGGATTAGTTGGACAGTATTTCGTATCTATTAATGTCTCAAAATTTGTCATAATATAGAAAATTGAGCTAGCTTAACGTGGGCATTGGATTCGTATCATTCTGATCTCTTAATCAAAAGTTACGGACGATTTAGTGCGGATATGTCAAGTTGATCGGCCTGTTAAAGTGATCATTCTAAACTGCTCATTGGTGCTCACTGAGTAAAAGCTTATAAATGAAATACATTGCATGGCATCACCCTGTTTGGGATAGATTGGATTGCTTGGACGCATTGTTTTATCTAGTTCTGTCTCAAGTTTTATCACAGTATAAAAAATTGAGCTAGTATAATGTGGACATTGGATTTTTGTCATTCTGAGCTCTAAATCAAAAGTTACGGATGATTAAGTGGGGACATGACAAGATTATTGGCCTCTGAAAATGATAATTTTAAATTGATCAATAGTGCTCACTGAGTAAAAGCTTATAAATGAAATGAAAAATAATGCAAGGCATCACGCATTTCGGGATGGATTGGATTACTTGGATGCTTTGTCGTATCTATTTCTGTCTCAAATTTTATCACAATATAGAAAATTGAGCTAGCGCAACGTGGGCATTGGATTCGTGACATTTTAAGCTCTAAATCAAAAGTTACGGACGATTTAGTGCGGACATGTCTAGTTGATCAACCAGTTAAAGTGTTCATTCTAAACTGATCATTGGTGTTCATTCTAAACTGATCATTTGTGTTCATTGAGTAAAGGCCAAGAAATGAAAAATAATGCATGGCATCACGCATTTTGTGATGGACTGGATTACTTCGACGCTTTGTCGTATCTATTTCTTTCTCAAATTTTGTCACTATATAGAAAATTGTGCTAGTTTAACGTGGGATTGGATTCGTGTCATATTGAACTCTAAATCAAATGTTACGGATGATGTAGTGTGTACATGTCAAGTTGAGTGGCCAGTTTAAGTGACCATTCTAAACAGATCATTGGTGCTCATTAATTAAAGGCTTATAAATGAAGCATAAAGCATGACATCAAGGAGTTTGGATTGATTGTATTACTTGGACGCTTTGTCTTCTCTATTTTTTTCTAAAATTTTGTCAAAATATATATACAAAATTTAGCTAGCTTAAAGTGGGCATTGGATTCGGTCATGCTGAGCTGTAAATCAAACGTTATTGAGGATTTAATGCGGACATTTCAAGTAGCCATTCTAAACTGATCATTAGTGCTCATTGAGTAAAGGCTTATAAATGAAGCATAATGCATGACCTAACACAGTTTTGGATGGATTGTATTACTTGGACGCTTTTTCATATCTATCTATGTCTCAAATTTTGTTACACTATAGCAAATTGAGCTAGCTTAACGTGGGTATTGGATTCATGTCATTATGAGCTCTAAATAAAACTTACGGACAATTTAGTGCAAATATGTCAAGTTGATTGGCGAGTTCAAATGATCATTCTAAACTGATCATTGGTGCTCATTGAGTAAAGGCTTATAAATGAAGCATTATGCGTGACATCACACAGTTTTTGATAGATTGGATTACTTGGACGCGATATCATATCTAGTTGTGTTTCAAAGTTTGTCACAATATATAAAATTGAACTAGCTTACTAGGACCATTGGATTCGTGTCATTCTGAGCTATAAATCAAAAGTTATGGATGATTTAGTACAGAGATGTCAAGTTGATTGACCAGTTAAATTGATTATTCTAAACTGATCATTGGTGCTCATTGAGTAAAGGCTAATAAATGAAGAATAATGCGTGACATCACGCAGTTTGCGATGGACTGGATTACTTGGGCGGTTTTTCGTATCTATTAATGTCTAAAATTTTGTCATAATATAGAAAACTGAGCTAGATTAACGTGGGCATTGGATTCGTGTCATTCTGAACTCTAAATCAAAAGTTACGGACGATTTAGTGCAGATATGTCAAGTTGATCAGCTAGTTAAAGTGATCATTCTAAACTGGTCATTGGTGCTCATTAAGTAAAGGCTTATAAAGGAAGCATAATGCATGACATCACGCCGTTTGGAATAGATTAGATTATTGGACGCTTTGTTGTATCTAGTTCTGTCTCAAGTTTTGTCAGAATACAGAAAATTAAACTAGCTTAATGTGGACAATGGATTCGTGTCATTCATGGCAATAAATCCAAAATTATGGGCGATTTAGTGCACGCATGAAAAGTTGATCGGCCAATTAAAATGATCATTTTAAATTGATCATTGGTGCTCACTGAGTAAAAGCTTATAATTGAAAAATATTGCATGGCATCACGCTATTTGAGATGGATTGGATTATTTGGACGCTTTGTCCTATCTATTTCTGTGTGAAATTTTATCACAATATAGAAAGTTGAGCTAGCATAACGTGTGCATTGGATTCGTGTCATTTTGAGCTCTAACTCAAAAGTTACGGACGATTTAATGCAAACATGTCAAGTTGATCGACCAGTTAAAGTGTTCATTCTAAACTGATCATTGGTGCTCATTGAGTAAAGTCTTATAAATGAAAAATAATGCATGGCATCACGCATTTTTGGAGGGACTGGATGACTTGGATGCTTTGTCGTATCTATTTGAGTCTCAAATTTTGTCACTATATAGAAAATTGAGATAGCTTAACGTGGGATTGGATTCGTGTCATTCTGAGCTCTAAATCAAAAGTTACGGAAGTACATACATGTCAAGTTAAGTGGCCAGTTAAAGTTATCATTCGAAACAGATCATTGTTGCTCATTAATAAGAGGCTTATAAATAAAGCATAAAGCATGACATCAATGACTTTTGATAGATTGGATTACTTGGACGCTTTGTCGTCTCTATTTTTGTCTCAAATTTTGTCAAAATATAGAAAATTGAGCTAGATTAACGTGGGCATTGGATTAGTTTTATTACGAGCTCTAAATTAAAAGTTACGAACGATTTTGTGTAGACAGGTCAAGTTGATTGGCGAATTAAAATGACAATTTTAAATTGATCATTGGTGCTCACTAAGTAAAAGTTTATAAATGAAATATATTGCATGGCATCATGTAGTTTGTGATGGATTGGATTACTTGGACTCTTTGCCGTATCTATTTCTATCTCGAATTTTGTCACAATATAAAAAATTGAGGTAGTGTAACGTGGGCATTGGATTCGTGTCATTCGGAGCTCTAAATCAAATGTTACGTACGATTTAATAGGGACATGACAAGTTGATTGGCCTGTTAAAATGATCATTTTAAATTGATCAATCGTGCTCACTGAGTAAAAGCTTATAAATGAAAAATTATGCAAGGCATCACGCATTTTGGGATGGATTGGATTACTTCGACGCTTTGTCGTATCTATTTTTGTCTCAAGTTTTGTCACAACATAGATAGTTAAGCTAGTGTAACGTGGGCATTGGATTCGTGTCATTTGGAGCTCTAAATCAAAAGTTACAGACGATTTAGTGGGGATATGTCAAGTTGATCGACTAGTTAAAGTGATCATTCTAAACTGATTATTGGTGCTCATTGAGTAAAGGCTTATAAATGAAGCATAATGCATGGCAACACGCAGTTTGGGATAGATTGGATTACTTGGATGCTTTGTCGTATCTATTTCTATCTCAAAATTTGTCACAATATATAAAATCGAACTAGCTTAATGTGGGCAATTGGTTCGTGTCATTCTAAGCTATAAATCAAAAGTTTTGGACGATATAATGCAGACATGTCAAGTTGATCGGCCAGTTAAAAATATCATTCTAAACTGGTCGTTGGTGCTCATTGAGTAAAAGCTTATAAATGAAGAATAATCCATGGCATCAGACATTTATGGATGGACTGGATTACTTGAACGCTTTGTCGTATCTATTTCTATCTCAAATTTTGTCACAATAGAGAAAATTAAGCAAGCTTAAAATGGGAATTTGATTCGTGTCATGCTGAGCTCTAAATCAAAAGTTATGGACGACTTAGTATGGACATGTCAAGTTGATCGCCCAGTTAAAGAGATCATTCTAAACTGATCATTGGTGCTCTTTAAGTAAAGGCTTGTAAATGAAGCATAAAGCATGACATCACGTAGTATGGGATATATTTGATTACTTGGATGCTTTGTGTTCTCTATTTTTATCTCAAGTTTTGCCAAAATATAGAAAATTGAGCTAGCCAAACGCGTGCATTGGATTTGTACCATTCAAAGCTTTAAATCAAAAGTTACAGACGATTTATTGCGGACATCTCAAGTTGATCGGCCAGTTAATATGCTTATTCTAACCTTATCATTGGTGCTCATTAAGTAAAGGCTTATAAATGAAGCATAATGCATGGCATCACGTAGTTTTGGATAGATTGGATTACTTGGACGCTTTGTCATATCTTTTTATGTCTCAAATTTTGTTACAATAGAGAAAATTGAGCTAGCTTAACATGGGCATTGGATGCGTGTCATTCTAAGATCTAAATCAAAAGTTATGGACAATTTTGTGCGAACATTTCGAGTTGATCGGCCAGTTAAAGTGATCATTCTGAACTGATCATTAGTGCTCATTAAGTAAAGGCTTATGAATGAAGAATAAAGCATGGCAACACACAGTTTTGGATAGACTGGATAACTTGGACCCTTTGTCGTATCTAGTTATGTCTGAAATTTTGTCACAATATAGAAAATTGAGCTAGCTTAATGCATAATGCATGAAGTAACACAAGTTTGGATAGATTTGATTACTTGGACGCTTTGTCTCTCTATTTTGTCTCAAGTTTTGTCAAAATATAGAAAATTGACCTATTTTAACGTGGGTATTGGATTCGTGTCATTCTGAGAGCTAAATCAAAAGTTACGGACGATTTAGTTTAGACATGTCTAGTTGATAGCCTAGTTAAAGTGATCATTCTAAACTGATCAGTGGTGCTCATTGAGTAAAGGCTTATAAATGAATCACAATGCATTGAATCACGCAATTTTGGATAGATTTGATTACTTGGACGCTTTGTCGTGTCTAGTTTTGTCTCAAAACTTTGTTACATTATAGATAATTGAATTAGGTTAACGTGCATATTGGATTCGTGTCATTCAGAGCTCTAAATTAAAAGTTACAGACGATTTAGTGCGAACATGTCAAGTTAATCGGCCAGTTAAAGTGATCATTCTAAACTCATCATTGGTGCTCTTTAAGCAAAGGCTTATAAATGAATAATAAAGCATGGCAACACACAGTTTTGGATATACTGGATTACTTGGACCCTTTATCGTATCTAGTTCTGTATGAAATTTTGTCACAATATAGAAAATTGAGCTAGCTTAATGTGGGCATTGAATTCGTGTCATTCTGAGCTCTAAATCAAAAGTTACGGACGATTTAGTGCGGACATGTCAAGTTGATCGGCTAGTTGATATGATTACTCTAAACTGATCATTGGTGTTCATTGAGTAAAGGCTTATAAATGAAGCATAATGCATGAAGTCACGCAATTTTGGATAGATTTGATTACTTGGATGCTTTGTCTCTCTATTTTGTCTCAAGTTTTGTCAAATATAGAAAATTGACCTATTTTAACGTGGGTATTGGATTCCTGTCATTCTGAGAGCTAAATCAAAAGTTACGGAAGGTTTAGTTTGGACATGTCTAGTTGATCGCCCACTTAAAGTGATCATTCAAAATTGATCAGTGGTGCTCATTGAGTAAAGGCTTATAAATGAAGCGTAATGCATTGAATCATGCAATTTTGGATAGATTTGATTACTTGGACGCTTTGTCATGTCTAGTTTTGTCTCAAAATTTTTGTTACATTATAGATAATTGAATTAACTTAACGTTCACACTGGATTCGTGTCATTCACAGCTCTAAATTAAACGTTACAGACGATTTAATGTGGACATGTCCAGTTGATCGGCCAGTTAAAGTGGTCATTCTAAACTGATCATTGGTGCTTTTTAAGTAAAGGCTTATAAATGAAGCATAAAGCATGACATCACGTAGTATGGGATAGATTTGATTACTTGGATGCTTTATGTTCTCTATTTTTATCTCAATTTTTGCCAAAATATAGAAAATTGAGCTAGCCAAACGCGTGCATTGGATTTGTACCATTCAAGGCTTTAAATCAAAAGTTACAGACGATTTATTGCGGACATCTCAAGTTGATCGGCCAGTTAATCTGATTATTCTAACCTTATCATTGGTGCTCATTAAGTAAAGGCTTATAAATGAAGCATAATGCATGGCATCACGTAGTTTTGGATAGATTGGATTACTTGGACGCTTTGTCATATCTTTTTATGTCTCAAATTTTGTTACAATAGAGAAAATTGAGCTAGCTTAACATGGGCATTGGATGCGTGTCATTCTAAGATCTAAATCAAAAGTTATGGACAATTTTGTGCGAACATTTCGAGTTGATCGGCCAGTTAAAGTGATCATTCTGAACTGATCATTAGTGCTCATTAAGTAAAGGCTTATGAATGAAGAATAAAGCATGGCAACACACAGTTTTGGATAGACTGGATAACTTGGACCCTTTGTCGTATCTAGTTATGTCTGAAATTTTGTCACAATATAGAAAATTGAGCTAGCTTAATGCATAATGCATGAAGTAACACAATTTTGGATAGATTTGATTACTTGGACGCTTTGTCTCTCTATTTTGTCAAAATATAGAAAATTGACCTATTTTAACGTGGGTATTGGATTCGTGTCATTCTGAGAGCTAAATCAAAAGTTATGGACGATTTAGTTTAGACATGTCTAGTTGATAGCCTAGTTAAAGTGATCATTCTAAACTAATCAGTGGTGCTCATTGAGTAAAGGCTTATAAATGAATCACAATGCATTGAATCACGCAATTTTGGATAGATTTGATTACTTGGACGCTTTGTCGTGTCTAGTTTTGTCTCAAAACTTTGTTACATTATAGATAATTGAATTAGGTTAACGTGCAGATTGGATTCGTGTCATTCAGAGCTCTAAATTAAAAGTTACAGACGATTTAGTGCGAACATGTCAAGTTGATCGGCCAGTTAAAGTGATCATTCTAAACTCATCATTGGTGCTCTTTAAGTAAAGGCTTATAAATGAATAATAAAGCATGGCAACACACAGTTTTGGATATACTGGATTACTTGGACCCTTTATCATATCTAGTTTTGTATGAAATTTAGTCACAATATAGAAAATTGAGCTAGCTTAATGTGGGCATTGAATTCTTGTCATTCTGAGCTCTAAATAATAAGTTACGGACGATTTAGTGCAGACATATCAAGTTGATCGGCTAGTTGATATGATTATTCTAAACTGATCATTGGTGTTCATTGAGTAAAGGCTTATAAATGAAGCATAATGCATGAAGTCACACAATTTTGGATACATTTGATTACTTGGACCTTTGTCTCTCTATTTTGTTTCAAGTTTTGTCAAAATATAGAAAATTGACCTATTTTAACGTGGGTATTGGATTCGTGTCATTCTGAGAGCTAAATCAAAAGTTACGGACAATTTAGTTTGGACATGTCTAGTTGATCGCCTAGTTAAAGTGATCATTCTAAACTGATCAGTGGTGCTCATTGAGTAAAGGCTTATAAATGAATCACAATGCATTGAATCACGCAATTTTGGATAGATTTGATTACTTGGACGCTTTGTCGTGTCTAGTTTTGTCTCAAAACTTTGTTACATTATAGATAATTGAATTAGGTTAGCGTGCAGATTGGATTCGTGTCATTCAGAGCTCTAAATTAAAAGTTACAGACGATTTAGTGCGAACATATCAAGTTGATCGGCCAGTTAAAGTGATCATTCTAAACTCATCATTGGTGCTCTTTAAGTAAAGGCTTATAAATGAATAATAAAGCATGGCAACACACAGTTTTGGATAGACTGGATTACTTGGACCCTTTATCGTATCTAGTTCTGTATGAAATTTTGTCACAATATAGAAAATTGAGCTAGCTTAATGTGGGCATTGAATTCGTGTCATTCTGAGCTCTAAATCAAAAGTTACGGACGATTTAGTGCGGACATGTCAAGTTGATCGGCTAGTTGATATGATTACTCTAAACTGATCATTGGTGTTCATTGAGTAAAGGCTTATAAATGAAGCATAATGCATGAAGTCACGCAATTTTGGATAGATTTGATTACTTGGACGCTTTGTCTCTCTATTTTGTCTCAAGTTTTGTCAAATATAGAAAATTGACCTATTTTAACGTGGGTATTGGATTCCTGTCATTCTGAGAGCTAAATCAAAAGTTACGGAAGGTTTAGTTTGGACATGTCTAGTTGATCGCCCACTTAAAGTGATCATTCAAAATTGATCAGTGGTGCTCATTGAGTAAAGGCTTATAAATGAAGCGTAATGCATTGAATCATGCAATTTTGGATAGATTTGATTACTTGGACGCTTTGTCATGTCTAGTTTTGTCTCAAAATTTTTGTTACATTATAGATAATTGAATTAACTTAACGTTCACACTGGATTCGTGTCATTCAGAGCTCTAAATTAAAGTTACAGACGATTTAATGTGGACATGTCCAGTTGATCGGCCAGTTAAAGTGGTCATTCTAAACTGATCAGTGGTGCTTTTTAAGTAAAGGCTTATAAATGAAGCATAAAGCATGACATCACGTAGTATGAGATAGATTTGATTACTTGGATGCTTTATGTTCTCTATTTTTATCTCAAGTTTTGCCAAAATATAGAAAATTGAGCTAGCCAAACGCGTGCATTGGATTTGTACCATTCAAGGCTTTAAATCAAAAGTTACAGACGATTTATTGCGGACATCTCAAGTTGATCGGCCAGTTAATATGATTATTCTAACCTTATCATTGGTGCTCATTAAGTAAAGGCTTATAAATGAAGCATAATGCATGGCATCACGTAGTTTTGGATAGATTGGATTACTTGGACGCTTTGTCATATCTTTTTATGTCTCAAATTTTGTTACAATAGAGAAAATTGAGCTAGCTTAACATGGGCATTGGATGCGTGTCATTCTAAGATCTAAATCAAAAGTTATGGACGATTTTGTGCGGACATGTCAAGTTGATTGGCCAGTTAAAGTGATCACTCTAAACTGATCATTAGTGCTCATTAAGTAAAGGCTTATGAATGAAGAATAAAACATGGCGACACATAGTTTTGGATAGAATGGATTACTTGGACCCTTTGTCGTATCTAGTTATGTCTGAAATTTTGTCACAATATAGAAAATTGAGCTAGCTTAACGTGGACATTGGAATTGTGTCATTCTTAGCTCTAAATCAAAAATTACGGACGATTTAGTGCGGACTTGTCAAGTTGATCAGCTAGTGAATATAATTATTCTATACTGATCATTGATGTTCATCGAGTAAAGGCTTATAATGAAGCATAATGCATGAAGTCACACAATTTTGGATAGATTTGATTACTTGGACGCTTTGTCTCTCTATTTTGTCTCAAGTTTTGTCAAAATATAGAAAATTGACCTATTTTAACGTGTGTACTGGATTCATGTCATTCGGAGAGCTAAATCAAAAGTTACGGACGATTTAGTTTGGACAGTCTAGTTGATCGCCCAGTTAAAGTGATCATTCTAAACTTATCAATGGTGCTCATTGAGTAAAGGCTTATAAAGGCTTATGCATTGAATCACGAAATTTTGGATATATTTGATGACTTGGACGCTTTGTCGTTTATTGTTTTGTCTCAAAATTTTGTTATATTATAGATAATTGAATTAGCTTAACGTGCACATTGGATTCATGTCATTCAATGCTCTAAATTAAAAGTTACAGACGATTTAGTGCGGACATGTCAAGTTGATCGGGCAGTTAATATGATTATTCTAACCTTATCTTGGGTGCTCATTCAGTAAAGGCTTATAAATGAAGCATAATGCATGGCATCACGTACTTTTGGATACATTGGATTATTTGGACGCTTTGTCGTATCTTTTTCTATCTCAAATTTTGTCACAATAGAGAAAATTGACCTAGCTTAACGTGGGCATTGGATGCGTGTCATTCTAAATCTAAATCAAAAGTTATGGATGATTTTGTGCGGAAATGTCAAGTTGATCGGCCAGTTAATGTGATCATTCTAAACTGATCATTGGTGCCTATTAACTAAAGGATTATAAATTAAGCATAAAGCATGGGAACACACAGTTTTGGATAGATTGGATTACTTGGAAGCTTTGTCGTACCACATAAGAGTATATTATACATTGAGTCTTTACAGCCCTTTTATAGAGGATTTACAATGTGAACACAAAAGAAAACGAATTCAAACTTGTGGATGAGTTTGAATAGAGGAGGAGCCTGTCAACAACCAATGAGAAGAGAGGAGACAGCATGGGCATGACTGTTTGGTGTGGTTGCCAAGACTGTGTGCAGCATGGGCATGACTGTTTGGTGTGGTTGCCAAGACTGTGTGCAGCATGGGCATGACTTTTCACCTTGATTCTTCTCCCAAGGTAGCTATTTAACCATTTCAACCATGTGGTTAATAATAACCCATCCTTTTTCATTTCCTTTGTTATTCAAACTGAATTTTCGTGCTCACACTTGCCTTGTAGGTCAAGATAGGTCTTATTTGATTTTCCTATGTCAATACTCCCCTCAAGCTAAAGACTTTGGAATCACCCTAAAGTCTTAAGCTTGGGAACCCAAGGCAACACCTCATTAAAAACCTTATTAAGGAAAACCACTTGGGACAAAACCTTAATAAGGGAAAAAGAGTGTGTTGCTCTTGGATTAGGAGACCTTTGATCATGGGTGTGATAAATCAACAAGCCCAAGTTTGCTAAAGATGTTCTTGCAAACTTTGAGACTTGCTGCCTTTGTGAAGATGTCAGCTAGTTGGTCTTCACTCCTTGTATAACATGGCATAATGGTTCCATCTTGAACTTTCTCCCTAACCTTATGGCAGTCGATCTCTATGTGCTTGGTCCTCTCGTGAAACACTGAGTTTGAAGCTATGTGAATGGCTGCCTGATTATCAGAATGGAAGGTAATTGGCCCTGGTTGTGCAATACCGAAATCTTTCAAGAGTGCTTTGAGCCAAGTTACTTCATTTGTCAGCTTCCTCATAGCCCTATATTCTGCTTCAGCACTAGAACATGATACCACCTTCTGCTTCTTAGTCTTCCAAATGACTAAGTTCCCACCAACGAAGGTGCAATACCCAGTGGTTGATTTCCTATCCACCTTATCACCAGCCCAATCCGCATCACAATACCCGACAATCTCAGTGTTCCCATTCTTGCCCATCCATATACCTTGACCAGGAGATCCTTTGATGTAACTAAGGATCCTTTCTACCATGCTCCAATGATATACAGTAGGCTTTTGCATATGTTGACTTACTTGATTCACAGCAAAACACAAGTCTGGTCGTGTGAGGGTGAGGTAGATCAGCTTCCCAACTAGTCTCCTATACTGAGAAACATCCTTAAATAACTCATCAGCTTTCTCCCCTTTCCGTTGACCTTGTAGCCATCTTCAAGAGGAGTTTTGGCCGGTTTAGCCCCAAGCTTTCCCGTGTCTGTCAACAGATCAAGAGCATACTTTCTTTGGGATAGAAAGAGCCCTTCTTGAGACCGACACACTTCAATACCCAAGAAGTACTTCAACTCTCCAAGATCCTTGATGTCAAATGATCTGTTTAAGAAGGCCTTTATGGACTGAATTCCTTCCTTATCATCTCCTGTGATGATAAGGTCATCCACATAAACCAAGACCGCCACGATTCCTTTGGAGTTTTGACGAGTGAACAAAGTATGATCTGAATGGGATTTCCTAAACCCATTATCAGTAAGTGTGGAGCTTAATTTGTGATACCAGGCCCTTGGTGACTGCTTCAACCCATATATTGCCTTCCTAAGTCTTAGAACCTGTCCCTCTTTGCAAAAAATCTTCAAGGCCTGGTGGTGGAGTCATATACACTTCCTCTTCAAGTTCTCCTTGTAGGAATGCGTTCTTGACATCCATTTGCCATAAGTCCCAAGTCAGATTCGTAGCTAGTGAAAGAACAACCCTTACAGTGTGTAGCTTAGCCACCGGTGCAAATGTATCAGTATAGTCCTCTCCATATGTCTGAGTGAAACCTCTTGCAACTAGACGTGCCTTGTACCTTTCTATGTCCACATTGCTCTTATACTTGATGGTGAACACCCACTTGGAACTCACAGCCTTCTTGCCTTTGGGAAGTTCTTGTATATCCCATGTATGATTCCTTTCCATAGCTCCCTTCTCATCTCTTACTGCATCTAACCATTCTTTCTTGCTCTCAGCTTCTTCATAAGTCCTTGGAATCTGACTTTGTTCAATCTTTCCAAGGAATGCTTGATGACTAGTTGGCAAGAGGTCAAGGGAACAAACAGCTTGTATGGGATGAGCCACGGCCTGGTTGTTGTAGAATACCCTAGTGTTCCTAAGTCTAGTACTCCTCCTTAAATGCTGAACAGGTGGTGCAGCCTCCTCTACAACCGTTTCCTCTTCCATTTGGTAAATAGGTTCCTCTATACCCACTTCCAAGTCGTCTTGTTCTTGATTTTGGGCCATAGCTTCTTCTTGGATTGGAGTTGGTTCTTGAGTTACCACCCCTTGTTCATTCTCTTGGGTATCTTGTGAACTACTTAAGGTTCTTGTTTCTTCGTGTCTTGAATCCTTTGGCAGATCATTTCCCAAATGATTCAAGTGAAACCTCAAACTCGTAGCCAAATCAGAAGGTGACCTTGAGAGATCTTTCAATCCTTCCCAATCTTTCTGATCATAATAGCTTTGTTCTTCTATGAACTTGATATCTCTAGACACATATGTCCTGTTGTTGCTCGGATCATAGCACTTATAACCCTTTTGTGTTGTCGAATATCCAAGGAACATACACTTGATGCTCTTTGCCTCCAACTTGTTTCTTAGATCACCTGGAACATACACAAAGCACACACACCCAAATACACGTAAATGATCAATGGAAGGTTTAGTTTTATTGAGTACCTCAAATGGGGATATATCTTGCAAGACTTTGGTTGGAATACGATTGATGAGGTAGCAAGCAACCAAGACTGCATCTCCCCAAAAACTTTTAGGAACATTGGTATGAAACATCATGGATCTTGCTACTTCCATTAAGTGTCGGTTCTTCCTTTCAGCAACTCCATTTTGTTGTGGTGTGTGTGGACAGCTAGTTTGATGTAGTATTCCATGTTTGTTTAGATGAGCTTTGAATCTTTGACTTGTGTATTCCCTCCATTATCTGATCTTAACACTTTGATCTTGGCATTGAATTGATTAGTAACATAATTATGAAAGTTTATAAATGCCTCATAAACCCTATCTTTAGATGGAAGTAATGTAACCCATGTATATTTCGATTTCTCATCTATAAAGGTCACAAAGTATTTATTCCTATCTCTAGACATGTAAGGTGAGGTCCAAACATCGGAATGTACTAAATCAAAGCAATGCTCATAAATTGTAGACGATTTAGGAAAAACAACACGACAATGTTTGCCAAGGATACAAGCCTCACAAACTGAGTGATCATAAGCGACATTAGGAATTATTAAGCTTAAAGCACGAGCATGAGGATGTCCTAATCTAGCATGCCATAAGACATCTTTATTAGCAAAAACACAGGATTTGAAAGCTAAGGAATCCAAATTGCTTGGAGGGTCTTCAAGAACATAGAGCTCATCTTGAGTTACACCACCTCCAAGTATCTTACCACTCTTAATATCCTGAAAGTAAACATTGTTAGGCCCAAATGTAACATTGCAATTGAGGTCTTTAGTAGCCTTTTGACAGAAACTAGATTAGACTTAAATTTAGGTACAAAGAATGCATTAGTTTCTTTGTCAAATAGTCTTAATTTTCCGGTTCCTTCAATTGGAATACCCTTACCATCAGCTATAGTTACTTGTCCTAGACATGGTTCAATGTTCTTTAACAACCTAGCATTGCTAATCATATGGTGAGAAGCACCTGAATCCACTACCAACTTATGATCTGGTTTATCAAGCGATTTATGGGAGTAGAGTGTGATACGGGAGAGTTTTGAGGCATAGGCCTTGATGAGATCCTCCAAGTCACTCTTCTTAACATACTCCATGGATACATTCATAGCTAGCTCCCCTCCTTGGTTGGATGAACTTGCCGGTTCAGTCGCAACCATTTGAGAGATGTTATCCTTTGAATCCTTGAACCGGTTTGGCTTGAGATGAGGATGAAGTATCCAGCACTTGTCCTTGATGTGGCCATTCCTCTTACAATGCTCACACATCACACTTTTCCTATCCTCTTGCTTAAACACGCTTTTGTTGGCCATGACTAGTTCTCCTTTACCACCAAACAAACCAATGTTGCCTTGCTCCCTTTGAATCCGTGAGCACACCTCTTCGAAATCAGGGAGTTTTGGCTCTCTCAGGATGGACTTAATCACATCCTTAAAGGCTGGATTTAGGTTGAGAAGGAGCCCAAATATCTTGTCTTGTTCCATCCTTTCATTAAGCACCTTTGGATCCATAGAACTTGGTCTCAACATGTCAAGCTCGGACCATGTTGACTGGAACTTGCCTAGGAATTTTGTGAACTCCATATCCTCTTGGTGTAGATCATTGAGAGCCTTCTTAACCTCATACACACGGCTGAGGTTTGAAACATCCCCATACACCCTCTTGAGAGTGTCCCAAAGAGACTTGGCAGTTTCACAATGTGAATAAGCTTCTAGAATGGATGGGTCCAATGAATTTTGGAGGAATCCAAGGACTGATTGATCTTCTTGGAACCACCTAGCTTCTTCTTTTCTTGTTGCCTCATCCTTCTTCTCCTTTGGATCATCTATAGATGGAGTATTATCCTCCAAGATGTGATTCCAAAGTCCTTTGCCACAAATAGCTGTCTTGATGGTTCTTGACCATAATGTAGTTCAAGCCTTTGAGAACTACTGCTATCACCGTAGGTTTCAGGCTGGAACTAATTTGAACTGTATCCTCCATTGTTAGGCTTTGAAGAGCTCAAAGGAAGCAGCTTTTATGGTTGAATGAAGCCGTGAGTTTTTAGTCTAAAGACTGAGAGATTTTGACAGAATTTTAGATTAGAAACTGAGAGATTTGAGTAGAAAAGATAAGAGAATGATCTTATGCTCTGATACCATGTAAGAATATTGAGATTATAGAGGACAAATGTGAAGAATTGAATCTGAAAACTCAAAGAGAAGTATGAGAAAATGAGAAATGATTTAGACTTATGGAGAAGAATCTCCTAAGAGTATATTATACATTGAGTCTTTACAGCCCCTTTATAGAGGATTTACAATGTGAACACAAAAGAAAACGAATTCAAACTTGTGGATGAGTTTGAATAGAGGAGGAGCCTGTCAACAACCAATGAGAAGAGAGGAGACAGCATGGGCATGACTGTTTGGTGTGGTTGCCAAGACTGTGTGCAGCATGGGCATGACTGTTTGGTGTGGTTGCCAAGACTGTGTGCAGCATGGGCATGACTTTTCCACCTTGATTCTTCTCCCAAGGTAGCTATTTAACCATTTCAACCATGTGGTTAATAATAACCCATCCTTTTTCATTTCCCTTGTTATTCAAACTGAATTTTCGTGCTCACACTTGCCTTGTAGGTCAAGATAGGTCTTATTTGATTTTCCTATGTCAATATTGGATGCGTGTCATTCTAAATCTAAATCAAAAGTTATGGATGATTTTGTGCGGAAATGTCAAGTTGATCGGCCAGTTAATGTGATCATTCTAAACTGATCATTGGTGCCTATTAACTAAAGGATTATAAATTAAGCATAAAGCATGGGAACACACAGTTTTGGATAGATTGGATTACTTGGAAGCTTTGTCGTATCTAATTCTGTCTCAAAATTTTTCATAATATAGAAAATTTAGCTAGCTTAACGTGGGCATTGGATTCGTGTCAGTCTTAGCTATAAAACAAAACTTACGGACAATTTACTACGGAACTATCAAGTTGATCGGCTAGTGAATATGATCATTATAAAATGTTCAATTGTGTCCATTGAGTAGATGCTTTATAAATGAAGCATAATTCCTTGCATCACAGAGTTTGGGATAGATTGGATTACTTGGGGGCTTTGGTGTCTCTATTTTGTCTAATATTTTGTTAAAATATCAAAAATTGAGCTAGCTTAACATGGGCATTGGATTCGTGTCATTCTGGTCTCTAAATCAATAGTTAGGGATGATTTAGTGCGGAAATGTAATCGGCCAAAAAAAGTGATCATTTTAAATTGATCTCATTGAGTAAATGCTTATAAATGAAGCTTAAAGCATTGCATCACGTAATTTGGGATAGGTCTGATTACTGGGATGCTTTGTCGTATCTATTTCTATCGCAAATCTTTTCTCAATATAGAAAATTGAACTAGTTTAGCGTGGGTATTGGATTCGTGTCATTCTGAACTATAAGTCAAAAGTTACAGACGAGTTAGTGTAGACATGTCAAGTTTCGGTCAGTTAAAATAAGCATTCTAAACTGATCATTGGTGCTCACTGATTAAAAGCTAATAAATGAAGCATAATGCATGGCATCACATAGTTTGGGATAGACAAGATTACTTGGATGCTTTGTCGTACCTGTTTTTGTCTCAAATTTTGTCACAATATAGAAAATTGAGGACTTGGACTCTTTCATATATGTATTTCTATCTCAAAGTTTTTCACAATATAGAAAACTGAGCTACCTTAACGTGGACATTGTATTCGTGTCATTCAGAGCTCTAAATCGAAAGTTATGGATGATTTAGTGCGGACATGTCTAGTTGATCGACCAGTTAAAAAGATCATTCTTAACTGATAATTGGTGCTCATAGAGTAAAGGCCTATATATGAAGCATAATTCATGGCATCACGTGGTTCGGGATAGATTCGATTACTTAGAAGCATTGTCATATTTATTTCTGTCTCAAATTTTGTCACAATACAGAATTTGAGCTAGCTTAACATTGGCATTCGATTCTTGTCGTTTGGAGCTCTAATTCAAAAGTTACAGACCATTTAGTGCGGACATGTCAAGTTGATCGGCCAGTTGAAATGATCATTATTAACTAATCATTGGTGCTCATTTATTAAAAGCTTACAAATGAAGCATAATGCATGGCATCACGCAGTTTGAGATAGATTGGATTACTTGTACGCTTTGTCGTCTCTATTTCTGTCCATAATTTTGTAAAAATATAGAAAATAGAGCTAGCTTAACCTGGACATTGGATTCGTGTCATTCTGAGATATAAATCAAAAGTTACAGACAATTTAGTGTGAAGATGTCAAGTTGATCGGCCAGTTAAAGTGATCATTCTAAACAGATCATTGGCGTTCATTAAGTAAAGGCTTATAAATAAAGCATAATGCATGGCATCACACAGTTCAGGATAGATTGGATTACTTGGACACTTTGTCGTATCTATTTCTGTCTCAAATTTTAACACAATATACAAATTTGAGCTAGCTTAACATAGGCATTTGATTCATGTCATTCTGAGCTTTAAATCAAGAGTTACAAACGATTTAGTGCTGAAATTTCAAGTTGATCGGCTATTTAAAATGATCACTCTAAACTGATAATTGGTGCTCATTGAGTAAAGGCTTATAAAGTTTTGGATAGATTGGATTACTTTGACGCTTTGTCGTATCTATTTCTGTCTCAAATTTTGGTTCTATGTAGAAAATTGAGCTAGCTTAACGTGGGATTGGATTCGTGTCATTCTGAGCTCCAAATCAAAAGTTACTGACGATTTAGTGCAGATGTGACATTTTGTCGTATCTATTTTTGT
Organism: Pugionium cornutum; assembly: GCA_018901935.1. NCBI lineage: Eukaryota > Viridiplantae > Streptophyta > Magnoliopsida > Brassicales > Brassicaceae > Pugionium > Pugionium cornutum. The sequence continues at coordinate 12,575,753 of JAENJI010000013.1, forward strand.
CTCAAATTTAGCCACAATATATAATTGACCTAGCTTAACGTGGCCATTGGATTTGTGTCATTTGGAGCTCTAAAATCAAAAGTTACGGATGATTTAGTGCAGACATGTCAAGTTTATCGGCGAGTTAAAATGATCATTCTTAACTGATCATTGGTGCTCACTGATTAAAAGCTGACAAATGAAGCATAATGCATGACATCACACAGTTTTGGATATATTGGATTACTTGGACACTTTTTCATCTATATTTCGGTGTATAATTTTGTCAAAATATAGAAAATTTGCCTAACTTAACAGGGGCTTTGGATTCATGTCATTCTGAGCTCTAAATCAAAAGTTACAGACAATTTAGTGTAGAGATGTCAAGTTTATCGGCCGCTTAAAGTGATCATTCTAAACCGATCATTGGTGCTCATTAAGTAAATTCTTATAAATGAAGCATAATACATGGCATCACGGAGTTCAGGATAGATTGGATTACTTGGACGTTTTGTCCTATAAATTTTTATATGAATTTTGTCACAATATTCAAAATTGAGCTACCTTAACGTCGGCAATGGATTCGCTTCATTCTGAGATCTAAATCAAGATTTACAGAAGATTTAGTGCGGACATGTCAAGTTGATCGGCTAATTAAAATGATCATTCTAAACTGATCATTGGTGCTTATTGAGTAAAGGCTTGTAAATGAAGCATAATGCAGAGCATCACGCAGTTCGGGATAGATTGTATTTCATTGGATTCTTTGATGCATCTATTTCTGTCTCAAATTTTGTCACAATATAGAAAATTGAGATAGTTTAACGTGGACATTGGATTCGTGTCATTCGGAGCTCTATATAAAAAATGATAGACGATTTAGTGCGGACATGTCAAGTTGATAGGCCAGTTAAAATGATCATTCTTAACTGATCATTTGTGCTCATTGAGTAAAGTCTTATAATTGAAGCAAAATGCATGGCATCACGAAGTTTGGGATAGATTTGATTACTTGGACGCTTTGTTGTATCAATTTATGTCTCAAATTTGGTCACAATATAGAAAATATAGCTAGCTTAACATGGGCATTGGATTCATGTAATTATGAGCTATAAATCAAAAGTTAGGGACGATTTAGTGCATACATGTCAAGTTTATCGGCCAGTTAAAGTGATCATTCTAAACTGCTCATTGGTGCTCATTAAGTAAAAGCTTATAAATAAAGCATAATGCATCGTATCATGCAGTTTGGGATAGATTGGATTACTTGGACACTTTGTCGTATCCATTTATGTCTCAAATATTGTCAAAATATAGAAAATTGAGCTAGCCTAATGTGGGCATTGGATTCGTGTCATTACGAGCTCTAAATCAAAAGTTGTGGACGATTTAGTGCAGACATGTCAAGTCGATCAGCAGTTAAAATGATCATTGTAAACTGATTATTGGTGCTCAATGAGTAAAGGCCTATCAGTGATGCAAAATGCAGTGCATCACGCAGTTTTTGATAGATTCGATTACTTAAACGCTTTGTTGTATCTATTCTGTCTCATTTTTTTCTCTATATAAAACATTACTACCTTTACGTGGGCATTGGATTCGTGTCATTTTGAGTTCTAAATCAAAAGTTATGCACGATTTAATGCAGACATGTCAAGTCTATCGGCGAGTTAAAGTGATCTTTCTAAACTGATCATTGAGGCTCAATAAGTAAAGGCTTATAAATGAAGCATAATGCATGGCATCACACAGTTTGGAATAGATTGGATTACTTGGATGCTTTTTCGTATCTATTTATATCTCAAATTTAGTCACAATATACAAAATTGAGCTAGCTTAACGTGGGTATTGGATTCGTGTCATTCGGAGCACTAAATCAAAAGTTACGAATGATTTAGTGCAGACATGTCAAGTTTATCGGCGAGTTAAATGATCATTCTTAACTGATCATTAGTTCTCATTGATTAAAAGCTTACAAATAAAGCATAATGCATGACATCACGCAGTTTGGGATAGATTGGATTACATGGACGCTTTGTCATCTCTAAATTAATCTACAATTTTGTCAAAATATAGAAATTGACCTAGCTTAACGTGGGAATTGGATTCGTGTCATTCTGAGCTCTAAATAAGAACTTACGAACAATTTAGTGCGTAGTTGTCAAGTTGATCGGCCTGTTAAAGTGATCATTCTAAACTGATCATTGGTGCTCGCTAAGTAAATGCTTATTAATGAATCATAATGCATGGCATCACGCCGTTCAGGATAGATTGGATTACTTGGATGCTTTGCATATCTATTTATGTCTCCAATTTTGTCACAATATTCAAAATTGAGCTAGCCTAACGTGGACATTGGATTCGTGTCATTCTGCACTCTAAATCAAGAGTTACAGACGATTTAGTGCGGAAATATAAAGTTGATCGGCCAGTTAAAATGATCATTCTAAACTGATCATTGGTGCCATTGAGTAAAGGCTTATAAATGATGAAAAATGTAGAGCATCACACAGTTCTGGATAAATTGGATTACTTAAACACTTTGTCATATCTACTTTGTCTCTAATTATGTCTCTATATAAAAATTGAACTAGCTTTAAGTTGGCATTGGATTCGTGTCATTCTGAGCTCTAAATAAAAAAATACGGAAGATTCAGAGCGGACATGTCAAGTTGATCGGCCAGTTAAAATGATCATTCTTCTTCCGATCATTGGTGCTCATTGAGTAAAGGCGTATAAATGAAGCTTAATGCATGGCATCATGCAGTTTGATATAGATTGGATTACTTGGATGCTTTGTCATATCTATTTTTGTCCTAAATATTGACACAATATAGCAAATGGAGCTAGTTTAACATGGGCATTGGATTCGTGGCATTATGAGTTATAAATCAATAGTTATGGACAATTTAATGCTGAGATGTCAAGTTGATCGGGAAGTTAAAATAATCATTGTTAACTGATCATTGGTGCTCATGGAGTAAAGGCTTATAAATGAAGCATAATGCATAGCTTCACGCAGTTTCGGTTAGATTAAAATACTTGGACGCTTTTTCGTATCTATTTTTGTCTCAAATTTTGTCACAATATAGAAAATTGAGCTAGTTTAACACGGGCATTGGACTCGTGTCATTCCAAGCTCTAAATCAAAAGTTACAGACGATTTAGTGCGGACATGTCAAGTTCATCGGCTAGTTAAAATGATCATTCTTAACTAATCATTGTTGCTCATTGATTAAAAGCTTATAAATGAAGCATAATGCATGATATCATGCAATTGGACAGATTGGATTACTTGGACACTTTGTTTTCTCTATTTGTGTCTTCAATTTGTCAAAATATAGAAAATTGAGCTAACTTAACGTGGACATTGGATTCGTGTCACTCTGAGCTCCAAATCAAAAGTTACAGACGATTTAGTACGGTTATTTTAAGTTGATAAGGTAGTTAAGGTATCATTCTAAATATGATCATTGGTGCTCATTAAGTAAAGGCTTATAAATGAAGCATAATGCATGGCATCACGCAGTGCGGAATAGATTGGATTACTTGGACGCTTTGTCATATCTATTTTTGTCTCAAATTTAAACACAATATACAAAATTGAGCTAGCTCAACGTGCACACGGGATTTGTGTCATTCGGAGCTCTAAGTCAAAAGTCACCGATGAGTTAGTGTGGACATATCAATTTTATCGGCGAGTTAAAATGATTATTATTAACTGATCATTGGTTCTCATTGATTAAAAGCTTACAAATGAAGCATAATGCATGACATCACACAGTTTGGGATAGATTTGATTACTTGGATGATTTGTCGTCTCTATTTCTGTCTACAATTTTTTCAAAATATAGAAATTGATATAGCTTAATGGGGCTTTGGATTCGTGTCATTCTGAGCTCTAAGTGAAAAGTTACGGACAATTTAGTGAGGAGATTTCAAGTTGATCGACCAGTTAAAGTGATCATTTTAAAATTGATTATTGGTGCTCATTCAGTAAATGCTTATAAATGAAGCATAATACATAGCATCACGCAGTTCGGGATAGATTGGATTACTTGGATGCTTTGTCATATCTATTTATGTTTCAAATTTTGTCACAATGTACAAAATTGAACTAGATTAACGTGGGTATTGGATTCGTGTCCTTCTGAACTCTAAATCAAGAGTTACAGACGATTTACTACGGATATATTAAATTGATTGCCAGTTAAAATAATAATTCTAAACTGATCATTGGTGCTCATTGAGTAAAGGCTTATAAATGATGCAAAATGCATGTTATCACGCCGTTCTAGATAGATTGGATTACTTAGACGCTTTGTCGTATCTATTTCTGTCTCTAATTTTGTCTCTATATAAAAAATTGAATTAGATTTATGTTGGTATTGGATTAGTGTCATTTTGAGCTCTAAATCAAAAGTTACGGATGATTTAGTGCAGACATGTCAAGTTAATCGACCAGTTAAAATGATCATTCTAAGCTGATCATTCTAAGCTGATCATTCTAAGCTGATCATTGATGCTTACTGAGTAAAGGCTTATAAATGAAGCATAATGCATAGCACGACGCAGTTTCGGATATATTGGATTACTTGGACGCTCAGTAGTATCTATTTTGTCTCAAATTTTGTCAAAAAGTAGAAACTTGAGCTAGTTTAATGTGGGCACTGGATCATTCGGAGCTCTAAAGCAAAAGTTACGGACGATTTAGTGCCCACATGTCAAGTTGATCGACGTGTTAAAATGATCATTCTTAACTGATCATTGGTGCTCATTGATAAAAAGCTTATAAATGTAGCATATTTGCACGGCATCACGCAGTTCGGGATAGATTGGATTACTTGGATGCTTTGTATTCTCTATTTGTGTCTATAATTTTCTAAAAATATAGAAAATTGAGCTATCTTCACGTCGACATTGGATTCGTGACGATTTAGTGCGGACATGTCAAGTTGATCGGCTAGTTAAAGTGATCATTCTAAAATGATCATTGGTGCTCATTAAGTAAAGGCTTATTAACGAAGTATAATGCATGGCATCAAGCAGTTTGGATAGATTGGATTACTTGGTAGTTTTTTGTCTCTATTTCTCTCTTTCAATATGTCAAAATGTAGAAAATTGACCTATCTTAACGTGGGCTTTGGATTCGTGTCATTCGGAGCTCTAAATCAAAATTATAGACGATGTAGTGCAGAGATGTCAAGTTTATAGGCCAGTTAAAATGATCATTCTAAACTGATCATTGGTGCTCATTAAGTAAGTGCTTATAAATAATGCAAAATGCATGGTATAACGCAGTTCGGGATAGATTGGATTACTTGGATGCTTTGTCATATCTATTTCTATCTCAAATTTTGTCACAATATTCAAAATTGAGCTAGCTTAATGTGGGCATTGGATTCGTGTCATTCTGATCTCTAAATCAGGAGTTACAGACGATTTACTGTGAACATGTTAAGTTGATTGAACAGTTAAAATGTTCATTCTAAACTGATCATTGGTGGTCATTAAGTAAAGGCTTATAAATGAAGCATAATGCATGGCATCACACAGTTCGTAATAGATTGGATTACTTGGACGCTTTGTCGTATCTATTTTTGTCTCAAATTTTGTTACAATATACAAAATTGAGCTAGTTTAACGTGGGAATTTGATTCGTGTCATTCGGAGATCGAAATTAAAAAGTACGGAGGACTTAGTGCGGACATGTCAAGTTTATCGGCGAGTTAAAATGATCGTTTTTAATTAATCATTGGTTCTCATTGATTAAAAGCTTACAAATGAAGCATAATGCATGACATTACGCAGTTCGGGATAGATAGGATTACTTGGACGATTTGTCGTCTCTATTTATGTCTATAATTTATGCCAAAATTTAGAAAATTATCTTAGCATAACGTGAGCTTGGGATTCATGTCATTCAGAGCTCTAAATCAAAAGCTACGAATGATTTACTGCGGACATGTCAAGTTATTCGGCCAGTAAAAGTGATATTGATCATTGGTGCTCATTAAGTAAAGGCTTATAAATGAATCATAACGCATGGCATCACGCTGTTCGGGATAGATTGGATTACCTGGATCCTTTGTCATATCTATTTTTGTCTATAATTTTGTCACAATATAGAAAATTGAACTAGCTTTTCGTGGGCATTGGATTCGTGTCATTCTGAGCTCTAAATCAAAACTTACAGACGATTTGGTGTGGACATATCAAGTTGAGTGGCCAGTAAAAGTGATCATTCTATATTGATAATTGGTGCTCATTAGTAAAGGATTATAAATGAAGCATAATGCATGCCGTCAAGTATTTTGGATAGGTGTGATTACTTAGATGCTTTGTTGTCTCTATTCCTATCTCAAATTTTGTCAACCAAATATAGAAAATTGAGCTAGCTTAACGTGGGCATTGGATTCGTGTCATTATGACCTCTAAATCAAAAGTGATGAACAATTTAGTGCGGACATGTCTGGTTGATCGGTCAGTTCAAATGATTATTCTTAACTGATCATTGGTGCTCATTGAGCAAAGGCTTATAAATGAAGCGTAATGCATGGCATCATGCAGTTCGGGATACATACTTGGACGCTTTGTCGTATCCTTTTCTGTCTGAACTTTTATCGCAATATAAAAAATTGAATTAGTTTAACATGGCATTGAATTCATGCCATTATGAGCTCTAAATCAGAAGTTATGAATGATTTAGTACAGACATGTCAAGTTGATCGGCCAGTTAAAACGATCACTCTAAACTAATCATTGGTGCTCATTGAGTAAAGGCTTATAAATGAAGCATAATGCATAGAATCATGCAGCTCAAGATAGATTGGATTACTAGGACTCTTTGTCATACCTATTTGTGTCTCAAATTTTGTCACAATATATAAAATTGGGCAAGCTAAATGTGGGCATTTGATTCGTGTCATTATGAGCTCTAAATCAAAATTTACGGACAATTTAGTGCGGACATGTCAAGTTGATCGGCCAGTTAAAATGATCATTCTTAAATTATCATTGGTGCACATATAGTAAAGGCTTATAAAAGAAGCATAAAGCATGGCATCACGAAGTTTGGGATGGATTAGATTACTTAGATTCTTTGTCGTATCTAATTTTGTCTCAAATTTTGTCACAATATAAAAAATTGAGCTAGTTTAACATGGGCATTGGATTCGTTTCATTCTGAGCTCTAAATCAAAAGTTAAGGACAATTTAGTGTGCACATGTCAAAATGATTGGCCAGTTAAAGTGATCATTCTAAACTGATCATTGGTGCTCATTGAGTAAATGCTTAGAAATGAAGCATAATGCATGGCATCACAGTTTAAATGATCATTCTTAAATGATAATTGGTGCTCATTGAATAAAAGCTTATAAATGAATCATAATGCATGGTATCACGCAGTTTGGGATATATTTGATTTACTTGGACGCTTTGTTGCCACTATTTGGATGATAAAGCATCCAAGTAATCTAATATATCGCAAACTGCATGATACCATGCTTTATGCTTCATTAATAAACGTTTAATTAATGAAAACCAATGATTAGTTTAAAATGATCACTTTATATAGCCGATCAACTTGATATGTCTGCACTAAATCGTCCGTAACTTTTGATTTGGAGCTCAGAATGACACGAATCCAATGTCCACGTTCAGCTAGCTCAATTTTCTATACTTTGACAAAAATTGAGATAGAAATAGATACGACAAAGTGTACAAGTAATCCAATCTGGCTCAAATTTCTATATTGTAACAAAGGTTGAGACAGAAATAGATACAAAAAGCATTCAAGTAATCCAAACTAGCCAAAACTGCGTGATGAGCACCAATAATCAGTTTAGAACGATCAATTTAACTGGGCGATCAACTTGACATGTGTGCGCTCAATCGTCCATAACTTTTGATTTATAGCTCATGATGACACGAATCCAATGCCCACGTTAAGCTTGCTCAATTTTCTATATTGTGACAAAATTTTAGACAGAAATGGATAAAAAAGCGTTCAACTAATCCAAGCTAGCCAAAACTGCATGTTGCCATGTATTTTGCTTCATTTGTAAGGCTTTACTCAATGCGCAACAATGATTACTTTAGAATGATCACTTTAAGTGGCCGATCAACTTGTCATGTCCGCACTAAATTTTCCTAACTTTTGATTTAGGGCTCAGAATGACACGAATCCAATGCCCACGTTAAGCTAGCTCAATTTTCAATATTTTGACAAAATTTGAGACAGATATAGATATGACAAAGAGTCCATGTAATCCAATCTATGACGAACTGCGTGATTCAATGCATTATACTTCATTTATAAGCCTATACTCAATGAGGACCAATGATCTGTTTAGATTGATCACTTTAACTGGCTGATCAACATGACATGTCTGCGTTAAATCGTCCGTAACTTATGATTTAGAGCTCAAACTGATACGAATCCAATGTCCACGTTAAGCTACCTCAATGTTCAATATTTTGACAAAATTTGAGACCGAAATAGATACAAAAAAGTGTTCAAGTAATACAATCTAGCCAAATATGCTTGATGCCATGCATTATGCTTCATTTATAAGCCTTTGTTCAATAAGCACCAATGATCAATTTAGAATGTTCACTTTAATTGGCTGATCAACTTGACATGTCTACACTAAATCGTCCGTGACTTTTGATTAAGAGCTTAGAATAACATGAATCCAATGCCCATGTTAAGTTAGTTCAATTTTCTATATTGTGACAAATTTGAGATAGAAATAGATACGAAAAAGCATTCAAGTAATCCAATCTAGCCAAATTTGCGTGATGCCATGCATTATGCTTCATTTATAAGCCTTTACTTAATGAGTACCAATGATTAGTTTAGAATGATAAATTTAACTTGGCAATCAACTTGACATGTTTGCACTAAATCGTCCATAACTTTTGATTTATAGCTCCTAATGACACAAATTCAATGCCAACGTTAAGCTAGCTCAATTGTCAATACTACGACAAAATTTGAGACAAGAAATAGATACGAAAAAGTGTTCAAGTAATCATAACTAGCCAAATATGCCTGACGCCGTGCATTATGCTTCATTTATAAGCCTTTACTCAATGAGCAACAATGATCAGTTTAGAATGATCACTTTAAATAGCCGATCAACTTGACATGTCCGCACTAAATCATCCGTGACTTTTGATTTAGAGCATAGAATAACACGAATCAAATGCCCATGTTAAGTTAGTTCAATTTTCAATATTGTGACAAAATTTGAGATAGAAATAGATACGAAAAAGAATTCAAGTAATCCAATCTAGCCAAATCTGCATGATGCCATGCATTTTGCTTCATTTATAAGCCTTTACTTATTGAGCACCAATGATTAGTTTAGAATGATAAATTTAATTGGGTGATCAACTTGACATGTCTGCACAAAATTGTTCATAACTCTTTTCATTTATAGCTCATAATGACACGAATCCAATGACCTAGCTCAATTTTCAATATTGTGAAAAAATCTGAGATAGAAATAGATACGAAAAAGCGTTCAAGTAATCCAAGCTAGCCAAAACTGTGTGATGCCATGCATTTTGCGTCATTTATAAAACTTTACTAAATTAACACCAATGATCAGTTTAGAATGATCATTTTTAACTGGCCGATCAGCTTGAATGTCCACACTAAATCGTTCTTTACTTTTGATTTAGAGCTCGGAATGACACGAACCAATGCCCATGTTAAGCTAGCTGAATTTTCAATATTATGATAAAATTTGAGACATAAATAGATATGACAAAGCGTCCAACTAATCCAATCTATCCCAAACTGTTTGAAGTAATGCATTTTGCTTTATTTATAAGCCTTTACTCAATGAGCACCAATGATCAGTTTATAATGATCACTTTAACTGGTCGATCAACTTGACATGCCCTCACTAAATCGTTCGTAACTTTTGATTTAGAACTCAGAATGACATGTATCCAATGCCCACGGTAAGCAAGCTCAATTGTCTATATTTTGACAAAATTTGAGACAAAAACAGATACGAAAAAACGTTCAAGTAATCCAATCTAGCCAAAACTGCGTGATGCCATGCATTATTGTTTATTTATAAGCCTTTACGCAATGAGCACCAATGATCAGTTTAGAATGATCAATTTAACTAGGCGATCAACTTGACATGTTTTCACTAAATCGTTCATAACTTTTGATTTATAGCTCATAATGACACGAATCCAATGCCCACGCTAAGCTAGGTCAATTTTCTATATTGTGACAAAGTTTGAGACACAAATAGATATAAAAAAACGTTCAAGTAATCCAAGCTATCCAAAACTGCGTGATGCCATGCAATTTGCTTCATTTATAAGGCTTTACTCAATGAGCACCAATGTTTAGGTTAGAATGATCTCTTTAACTGGCCGATCAACTTGACATGTCCGCACTAAATCTTCCCAACTTTTGGTTTGGAGCTCAGAATAACACGAATCCAATGCCCACGTTAAACTAGCTCAATTTTCTATATTTTGACAAACCTTGAGTCAGATATAGATATGACAAAGCGTCCATGTCATCCAATCTCCGAACTGCGTGATTCAATGAATTATATTTCATTTATAAGCCTTTACTCAATGTGGACCAATGATCAGTTTAAAATGATCACTTTAACAGGCCGATCAACTTGACATGTCCACGTTAAATCGTCTATAACTTATGATTTAGAGCTCAACCTAACACGAATCCAATGCCCATGTTAAGCTAGCTCAATTTTCAATATTGTGACAAATTTTGAGACAGAAGTGGATACGAAATTGTGTTCAAGTAGTCCAATCTAGCCAAAACTGTGTTATACCATGCATTATGCTTCATTTATAAGCCTTTACTCAATCAGCACCAATGATCAGTTTAGAATGATCACTTTAACTGGCCGATCAACTTTACATGTCCGCAGTAAATATCCGTAACTTTTGATTTAGAGCTCAAAATGACACGAATCCAATGCCTATGTTAAGCTAACTCAATTGTCTATATTTTAACTAAATTTGAGACAAAAAATATACAAAAGTAGTCCAATCTAGCCAAAAACTACGTGATGCCATGCATTATACTTCATTTATAAGCCTTTACTCAATGAGCACCAGTGATCAGTTTAGAATAATCAATTTCATTGGGCGATCAACTTGATATTTCTGAACTAAATCGTGCATAACTTTTGATTTATAACTATAATGACACGAATCTAATGCTCACGTTAATCTAGCTCAATTTTCTATATTGTGAAAGAATTTGAGATAGAAATAGATACAAAAAGCGTTCAAGTAATCCAAGGTAGCCAAAACTGCGTGATGCCATGGATTATGCTTCATTTATAAGCCTTTACTCAATGAGGACCAAGGATCAGTTTTGAATGATCACTTTAACTGGCTGATCAACTTGACATGTCCGCATTAAATTGTCCGTAACTTATGATTTAGAGCTCAAACTGACACGAATCCAATGCCCACGTTAAACTAGCTCAATTTTCAATATTTTGACAAAATTTGAGATAGGAATAGATACGAAATGGTGTTCAAGTAATCCAATATAGCCAAAACTTCGTGATGCCATACATTATGCTTCATTTATAAGCCTTTACTCAATGAGCACCAATGATTTCTTTAGAATGATTACTTTAACTGGCCGATAAACTTGACATTTCTGCACTAAGTCGTCCGTAACTTTTGATTTAGAGGACAGAATAACACGAACCCAATGCCCATGTTACGTTTGTTCAATTTTCTATATTGTGACAAATTTTGAGATGGAAATAGATACGACAAAGCGTTCAAGTAATCCAATCTATCCCGAACTGCGTGATGCTTTGCATTATGCTACATTTATAAGCCATTACTCACTGAGCACCAATTATTAGTTAAGAATGATCATTTTAAGTGGGCGCTAAACTGAACATGTCTGCACTAAATCGTCCATAACTTTTTATTTGTAGCTTATAATGACACGAATCCAATGCCCACATTAAGATAGCTCAATTTTCTTTATTGTGAGAAATTTTGAGACAGAAATAGATACAAAAGAGTGTTCAAGTAATCCAAGCTAGCCAAAATTGCATGATGCCATGCATTTTGCTTCATTTATAAGCCTTTACTCAATGACCAACAATGATCAGTTTAGAATGATAACTTTAACTGCCCGATCAACTTGACATGTCCGCACTTAATCATCCCTAACTTTTGATTTAGAGCTTAGAATGACACGAATCCAATGCCCACGATAAGCTAGCTAAATTTTCTATATTGTGACAAAATTTCGGATAGAACTAGATACGAAAAAGCTTTCAAGTAATCCAACCTAGCCAAAACCGCGTGATCCCATGCTTTATGCTTCATTTATAAGCGTTTACTAAATGAGCACCAATGATCATTTGAAAATGATCAATTTAACTAGGCGATCAACTTGACATGTTTGCACTAAATCGTCTATAACTTTTGATTTAAAGCTCATAATTACACGAATCCAATGTCCACGTTAATGTAGTTAAATTTTCTATATTGTGACAAAATTTGAGAGACGTTATATACAACAAAATGTCCAAGCTAGCCAATACTACGTGATGCCATGAATTTTGCTTCATTTATAAGCATTTACTTAACGAGCTACCAATGATCAATTTAGAATTATCAATTTAATTGGGCGATCAACTTGACATGTCTTCACTAAATCGCCCATAACTTTTTAATTACAGCTTATGATGAAATCAATCCAATGCCCACGTTAAGCTAGCTCAATTTTCTATGCTGTGACAAAATTTGAGGCTTAAACAGATTCAGAAAACGTTCAAGTAATCCAAGCTAGCGAAAAGTGTGTGATGCCATGCATTTTGCTTCATTTATTAGCCTTTAATTAATGAGCACCAATGATCAGTTTAGAATGATCATGTTAACTAGGCGATCGATTTGACATGTCTGCATTAAATCGTCTGCAACTTTTGATTTAGAGATAAGAATAACACGAATCCAATGACCACGTTAAACTAGTTCAATTTTCTATATTCTGACAAAATTTGAGATTGAAATAGATACGAAAAAGTGTTAAAGTAATCCAAGCTAGCCAAAATTGCGTGATGCCATGTATTTGCTTCATTTATAAGCATTTACTCAATGAGCACCAATGATCTGTTTAGAATGATCACTGTAACAGGCCCATCAACTTGACATGTCCGCACTAAATTGTCCGTAACTTTTGATTTAGAGCTCAGGATGACACGAACAAATGGCCACGTTAAGGTAGCTAAATGTTTTATATTGTGAAAAAATTTGAGACCTAACTAGATACGACAAAGAGTCCACGTAATTCAATCTATCCCAAACTGCGTGATGCCATGCTTTATGCATTATTTACTTAATGAGCACCAATGATCAGTTTAGAATGATCACTTTAACTGGCCGATCAACTTGACATGCGCACACTAAATGAAAAGAATCCAATGCCAACGTTAAGCTAGCTCAGTTTTCTATATTGTGACAAAATTTGAGACATAAATAGATAAGTCAAAGCGTCAAAGTAACCCAATCTATCACGAATTGCGTGATATCATGCATTATGCTTCATTTATAAGTTGTTACTCAATGAGCACCAATGATCAGTTTATAATGTTCACTTTAATTGGCCGATGAACTTAACATATCCGCACTAAATCGTACGTAACTTTTAATTTAGAGCTCAGAATAACACGAATCTAATGCCCACGTTAAGCTAGCTAAATTTTCTATATTGTGAAAAAATTTGAAACATTAACAGATAAGAAAAAGCGTTCAAGTAATCCAGTCTAGCCAAAACTGTGTGATGCCATGCATTATGATTCGTTTATAAGCTTTTACTCAATAAACACCAATGATCAGTTTAGAATGATCAATTTAGCTGGCCGATCAATTTGACATGTCTGTACTAAATCGTCCATAACTTTTGATTCATAGCTCATAATGACACGAATCCAATGCCCACGTTAAGCTAGCTCAATCTTTTATATTGTGAAAACGTTTAATACAGAACTAGATACGACAAAGAGTCCAAGTAATTTAATCTATCCCAAAACTGCGGTATGCCATCCTTTATGCTTCATTTATAAGTGTTTCCTTAATGAGCACCAATGATCAGTTTAGATCGATCACTATAACTGGGTGATCAACTTGACATGTCTTCACTAAATCGTCCGTAACTTATATTTTAGAGCTTAGAATGACACAAATCCAATGCCCACGTTAAGCTAGCTCAATTTTTTTATTTTGACAAAGTATAAGATAGAATTAGATACGATAAAGTGTCCAACTAATCCAGGTTATCCCAAACTTCATGATCCCATGCTTTATGCTTCATTTATAAGCGTATACTTAATGAGCACCAATGATCACTTTAGAATGATCACTTTAACTAGGCGATCAACTTGACCTGTCTGCACTAAATCATCTGTAACTTTTTATTTAGAGCTCAGGATAACACGAATCCAATGCCCACGTTAAGGTAGCTCAATTTTCTATATTGTGACAAAATTTGGGAAAAAAATAAACATGAAAAAGCGTTCAAGTAATCCAAGCTAGCTAAAACTGTATGATGCCATGCATTTTGCATCATTTATAAAACTTTACTCAATGAGCACTAATAATCAGTTTTGAATAATCACTTTAACTAGCCGATCAACTTGACATGTCTGCACTAAACCGCCCCTAAGTTTTGATTTAGAGCTCGAACTAACACGAATCCAATGCCCACGTTAAGCTAGCTTAATTTTTCATATTGTGAGAAAATTTGAGACGGAACTTGATACGATAAAGCGTCCAAGTAATTCAATCTAACTTGCTGATCAACTTGACATGTCCGCACTAAATTGTCTATATGTTTTGATTTAGAGCTCAGAATGATACGAATGCCCATGTTAAGCAAGCTCAATCTTTTATATTGTGACAAAATTTGAGACAGAACTAGATAGGACAAAGTGTCCAAGTAATTCAATCTATCCCAAACTACGTGATGCCATGCTTTATACTTCGTATGTAAGTGTTTACTTAATGAGCCCCTATGATCAGTTTAGAATGATTACTTGAACTAGCCGATCAACTTGACATGTCCGCACTAAATCGTCCGTAACTTATGATTTAGAGCTCAGAATGACACAAATCCAATGGCCACGTTAACCTAGCTCAATTTTCTATATTGTGAAAATATTTGGGACAGAAACAGATACGAAAAATATTCCAAATAATCCAATCTATCCTGAACCACGTGATGCCATGCATTATGCTTCATTTATAAGCCTTTACTCAATGAGTACGAATGATCAGTTAAAATGATCATTCTAACTGACTGATCAACTTGACATGTCCGCACTAAATCGTTTGTAAGTTTTGATTTAGACCTCAGAATGACACGAATCCAATGTCCACGTTAAGCTAGCTAATTGTTTTATATTGTGATATAATTGAAGACAAAAATTGCTTCGACAAGTGCTCCAAGTTTAAAATAATCAATTTAACTGGGCGATCAACTTCACATGTTTGTACTAAATCATCCATAACTATTGATTTATAGCTCATAGTGACGCAAATCAAATGCCCACGTTAAGCTAACTAAATTTTCTATATTGTCACAAAACTTGAGACAGAAAATATGAAAAAGCTTTCAAGTAATCCAAGCTAGCCAAAACTACGTGATGCCATATATTTTGCTTCAGTTATAAGTCTTTACTCAATGAGCACCAACGATCAGTTTAGAAGGATAGCTATAACTGGCCGATCAACTTGACATGAACACACTAAATCGTCAGTAACTTATATTTTATAGCTCGGAATGACACGAATCCAATGCCCACATTAAGGTAGCTCAATTTTCTAAATTTTGACAAAATTTGAGATAAAAATAGATACGACAAAGCGTCCATGTAATCCAATCTATCCGGAACTGCGTGATACCATTCATTATGTTTCAGTTATATGCCTCTACTCAATGAGCACTAATGATCAGTTTAGAATAATCACTTCAACTGGCCGATCAAGTTGACATGTTCACACTAAATTGTCCGTAACTTTTGATTTAGAGCTGAGAATAACATGAATCCAATGCCCATGTTAAGCTAGCTAAATTTTCTATATTGTGACAAAATTTGAACAGAAATAGATACGACAAAGCGCCCAAGTAAGTTAATCTATCCCGAACTGCGTGGTGTCATGCATTATGAATCATTGATAAGCCTTTACTCAATGCTCACCAATGATCAGTTTAGGATGATCCCTTTAACTGGCCGATCAACTTGACATGCCCGCACTAAATCGTCCGTAACTTTTGATTTAGAGCTCAGCATGACACAAATCCAATGCCCACATTAAGCTACTTTAGTTTACTATATTTTGACAAAATTTGAGATAGAAATAGATATGAAAAAGTGTTCAAGTAATCCAATCTATCCAAAACTGCGTGTTGCCATGCATAATGCTTCATTTATAAGCCTTTACTCAATGAGCACCAATGATCAGTTTAGAATGATCATGTTAACTAGGCAATCAACTTGACATGTCCACAATAAATCGTCCGTAACTATCTATTTAGAGTTCAGAATATCACGAATCCAATTCCCGTATTAAGCTAGGTCATTTTTTTTATTGTGAAAAATTTTGACAGAAAAATAGATACGACAAAGCGTCCAAGTTGACATGTCTGCACTATATCTTCCATAACTTTTGATTTATAGCTCAGAATGAGAACAATCAACTGCCCACATTAAACTAGTTCAATTTTTATATTGTGACAAAATATGAGACAGAAATAGATACGACAAAGCGTCCAAGTAATCCAATCTCTCCCAAACTGCGTGATGTCATGCATTATGCTTCATTTATAAGCCTTTACTCAATGAGCACCAATAAACAGTTTAGAATGATCACTTTAAGTAGGCGATCAACTTGACATGTCTGCCCAAAATCGTCCGTAACTTTTGATTTAGATCTCAGAATAATACGAGTCCAATGCCCACAATAAGCTAGCTCAATTTTCTAAATTGTGACAAAATTTGAGACATAAATAGATACAAAAAAGTGTTCAAGTAATCCAATCTACGCAAAACTGCATGATGCCATGCATTATGCTTTTCTTATAAGCCTTTATTCAATCAGCACAAATGATCAATTTTAAATGATCACTTTAACTAGGCGTTAAACTTGACATGTCTGCACTAAATCATCCGTATCTTCTGATTTAGAGCTCAAAATAACACGAATCCAACACCCACGTTAAGCTAGCACAATTTTCTATATTGTGACAAAATTTGAGACAAAAATAGATACTAAAAAGCATTCAAGTAATCCAATCTAACCAAAACTGCGTGATGCCATGCATTATGCTTCATTTCTAAGCCTTTACTCAATGAGCACCAATGATCTGTTTTGATTTATAATTTTAACTGGCCAATCAATTTGAAATGTTTGCACTAAATCGTCTGTAACTTTTGATTTGGAGCTCATAATGACACGAATCCACTGCCCACGTTAAGCTAGCTCAATTTTCTATATTGAGATAAAATTTAAGACTAAATATGCTTCGCCAAGTCCTCCAAGTAATCAAATCTATCCAAAATTGCCTGATGTCATGCCTTATGTTTCATTTATAAGCATTTACTCAATGAGTACCAATGATCAGTTTAAAATGATCATTTTAACTCGCCGATCCACTTGACATGTCTGCACTAAATCGTCCATAACTTTTGATTTATAGCTCATAATGGCACGAATCCAATGCCCACGTTAAGCTAGTTAAAATTTCAATATTGAGACAAAATTTGATACAGTAATAGATACGACAAAGCGTCCGAGTAATCCAATCTATCACAAACTACGTGATGTCATGCTTTATGCTTCATTTATAAGCATTTACTCGATGAGTACCAATGATCAGTTTAGAATGATCATTTTAACTCGCTGATCCACTTGACATGTCTACACTAAATTGTCCGTAACTTTTGATTTATAGCTCAGAATGACACGAATCCAATGCCCACGTTAAGCTAGTTAAAATTTCAATATTGAGACAAATTTTGAGAATGTAATAGATACGACAAAGGGTCCAAGTAATCCAATCTATCCAAAACTGCGTGATGTCATGCATTATGCTTCGTTTATAATCTTTTAATCAATGAGCACCAATGATTAGTTTTGAATGATCATGTTAACGGCTGATCAACTTTATATGTCCCCACTAAATCGTCCATAATTTTTAATTTACAGTTGAGAATAACACGAATCCAATGGTTACGTTATGATAGCTTAGTTTATTATATTTTGACAAAATTTGAGATAGAAATGGACACAACAAAGTGTCCAAATAATCCAATGTATCATGAACTGCGTGATGCCATGCATTATGCTTCATTTATAAGCTTTTACTCAATAAGCCCCAATGATCTGCTTTGATTGATAATTTTAACTGGCCAATCAATTTGAAATGTCTGCACTAAATCGTCCGTAACTTTTGATTTGGAGCTCATAATGACACGAATCCATTGCCCACGTTAAGTTAGCTCAATTTTCTATATTGTGATAAAATTTAATACTAAATATGCTTCGCTAAGTCCTCCAAGTAATCAAATCTATCCAAAATTGCGTGATGTCATGCCTTATGTTTCATTTATAAGCATTTACTCAATGAGTACCAATGATCAGTTTAAAATGATCATTTTAACTCGCCAATCCACTTGACATGTCTGCACTAAAGCGTCCATAACTTTTGATTTATAGCTCATAATGACACGAATCCAATGCCCACGTTAAGCTAGTTAAAATTTCAATATTGAGACAAAATTATACATCGTAATAGATACGACAAAGCGTACAAGGAATCCAATCTATCACAAACTGCGTGATGTCATGCCTTGCTTCATTTATAAGCATTTACTCGATGAGTACCAATGATCAGTTTAGAATGATCATTTTAACTCGCCGATCCACTTGACATGTCTACCTAAATTGTCCGTAACTTTTGATTTATAGCTCAGAATGACACAAATCCAATGCCCACGTTAAGCTACTTAAAATTTCAATATTGAGACAAAATTTGAGACAGTAATAGATACAACAAAGCATCCAAGTAATCAAATCTATCCAAAACTTTGTTATGTGATGCATTATGCTTATTTTATAATCTTTTACTCAATGAGCACCAATGATCAGTTTAGAATGATCATATGACCGGCTGCTCAACTTGAAATGTCCCCACTAAATCGTCTGTAACTTCTAATTTGGAGCTCTGAGTAATACAAATCCAATGCTCATGTTAAGCTAGCTCAGTTTATTGTACTGTGACAAAATTCTAGACAGAAATGGAGACGACAAAGCGTCCAAGTAATCTAATCTATCCCAAACTGCGTTATGCCATGCATTGTGCTTCCTTTATAAGCTTTTACTCAATGAGCACCAATGATCAGTTTTGAATGATAATTATAACTTGCCAATCAACTTGACATGTCCGCACTAAATCGTACGTAACTTTTGATTTATAGCTCAGAATGTCACGAATCCAATGCCCACGTTAAGATAGTTCAAATTTCTAAATTGAGACGAAATTTGAGACAGAAATAGATATGACAAAGCGTCCAAATAATCCAATATATCCAAAACTATGTGATTTTATGCATTATGCTTCTTTTATAATCTTTTACTCAATGAGAACTGATGAACAGCTTAGCATTATCATATTAACGGCTGATCAACTTGATATGTCCCCACTAAATCGTCTGTAACTTCTAATTTAGGGCTCAGAATAACACGAATCCAATGATCATGTTAAGCTAGCTCAGTTTATTATATTGTGACAAAAGTTTAGACAGAAATGGAGACGACAAATCGTCCAAGTAATCCAATCTATCCCAAACTGCGTGATGCCATGCATTATGCTTCATTTATAAGTTTTTACTCAATAAGCACCAATATCAGTTTTGCATGATAATTTTAACTAGCCAACCAACTTGACATGTACGCACTAAATCGTAAGTAACTTTTGATTTATACCTCAGAATGACACGAATCCAATACCCACATTAATCTAGCTCAATTTTGTATATTATTTTAAAAATTTAGACTAAAATTGGTTCGAAAAGTCTTCCAAGTGATAAAATCTATCCAAAACTACGTGATATCATGCCTTATACTTCATTTATAAGCCATTACTCCATGAGAACCAATGATCAGTTTAGAATGATCATTTTAACTAGCCCGTCAAGTTGACATATCTGCACTAAATCGTCTGTAACTTTTGATTTAAAGCTCATAATGACACGAATCCAACGGCCACGTTAAGCTAGCTCAATCTTCTATATTGTGACAAAATTTCAGACTGAAATAGATATGACAAAGCATCCAAGTTATCCAAGCTATCCAAAACCGCGTGATGTCATGCATTATGCTTCATTTATAAGCACTTACTCAATGAGCACCAATGATCAGTTTAGAATGATCATATTAACTGCCCGATCAACTTGACATCTTTGCACTAAACCATCTCTAACTTTTGATTCAGAGCTCAGAATGACATGAATCCAACACCCACGTTAGGCTAGCTCAATTTTCTATGTTGTGAGAAAATTTAAGACATAAATAGATACGATAAAGTGTCCAAGTAATCCAATCTATCCAAACTGTGTGATGCCATGCATTATTGTTCATTTATAAGCTTTTACTCCATGAGCACCAGTGATCAGTTTAGAATGATCATTTTAACTGGCTAATCAACTTGACATGCCTGCACTAAATCGTTCGTAACTTTTGATTAAGATCTCAGAAGCACACGAATCCAATGCCTACGTTAGGCCAGCTGAATTTTCTATAGTGTAACAAAATTTGAGACATAAATAGATACAACAAAGCGTCCAAGTAATATAGTCTATCCATAACTGTGTGATGCCATGCATTATACTTCATTTATAAGCCTTTACTCAATGAACACCAATGATCAGTTAAGAATTATCACTTTACCTGGCAGATCAACTTGACATATCCGGGCTAAATTGTCCTTAACTTTTGATTTAGAGCTTAGAATGACACGAATCCAATGCACACTTTATGCTAGTTCAATTTTCTATATTGTGACAAAATTTGATACATAACTAGATACGACAAAGCGTCCAAATAATCCAATATATCCCAAACAGCTTGATTCCATAGATTATGCTTCATTTACAAGCCTTTACTTAATGAGTACCAATGATCAGTTTTGAATAATCATATTAACTGGTCGATCCACTTGACATGCTCGCACTAAATCTTCCGTAAATTTTGATTTAGAGCTCAGAATGAGACGAATCTAATGCCCACGTTAAGCTAGCTCAATTTTCTATATTTTGACAAAAGTTTAGACTAAATTTGCTTCGAAAAGTCCTCCAAGTAATCAAATCTATCCAAAACAGTGTGATGTCAAGCATTATACTTCATTTATAAACCTCTACTCAATGAGCACCAATGATTAGTTTAAAATGAGTATCAATAATCAGTTTAGAATAGTAATATTAACTAGTCAATCCACTTGACATTTACATACTAAATCATCTGTAAATTTTGATTTAGAACTCAGAATGACACGAATCCAATGCCCACGTTTTAGCTCAATTTTCAATAGTTTGACAAAATTTGAGACAGAACTAGATATGACAAAGCGTCCAAGTAATCTAATGTATCCAAAACTGCGAGATGCCATGCATTATGTTTCATTTATAAACCTTTACAAAATAAGCACCAACGATAAGTTTAGAGTGATCATTTTCACTGGCCGTTCAACTTACATTGCACTAAATCATCCGTAACTTTTGATTTATAGCTTAGAATGACACGAACCCAATGCCCACGTTAACTAGTTCAATTTTTTATTTTATAACAAAATTTGAGACAAAACTAGATTCAACAAAGCGTCCAAGAATTCCAATCTTTCTCAAAGTCCGTGATGCCATGCATTATCCTTCATTTATAATCCTTCACTCAATGAGCACGAATGATTAGTTTAGAATAATTATATTGACTGTGGATCAACTTGAAATGTCAGCACAAAATCATCCATAACTTTTGATTTATAGCTCAAAATGACACGAATCCAATGCCCACGTTAAGGTAGCTCAATTGTCTATATTAAGAAAATTTTGAGACAGAAATCGATACGACAAAGCGTCCAAGTAATCCAATCTATCCCAAACTGCGTGATGCCATGCATTAGGCTTCATTGATAAAGCTTTACTCAATGAGCACCAAGGATCAGTTTAGAATGATCATTTTAACTGGCATATCAACTTGACATGCCTGCACTAAATCGTACGGAACTTTTGATTTATAGCTCAGATTGACACGAATCCAATGCCCATGTTAAGCTAGTTCAATTTCCTATATTGTGACAGACTTTGAGACAGAACTAGATACGACAAAGCATCTAAGTAATCCAATATATCCCAAACTACGTGATGCCATGCATTATACTTCATTTATATATAAGCCTTTACTTAATGAGCACCCACGATCAGTTTAGAATGATCATTTTAGCTGGCCGATCAACTTGATATGTCTACACTAAATCGTCCATAACTTTTGATTTATAGCTCAGAACGACACGAATCCAATGCCTATGTTAAGCTAGTTCAATTTTCTATATTGTGACAAAATTTAAGATAGAACTAGATACAACAATGCGTCTATGTTATTCAATATATCCCAAACTGAGTGATGCCATGCATTCTGCGTTATTTATAAGCCTTTACTCAAGGAGCACCAATGATCAGTTTAAAATGATCACTTTAACTGGCCGATCAACTTGACATGTCCGCACTAAAGGGTCCGTAACTTTTGATTTTGAGCACATAATGACACGAATCCCGTGCTGATGTTAAGCTAGTTCAATTTTCTATATTGTGACAAAATTTGAGAGAAAACTAGATACCACAAAGCATTCAAATAATCCAATCTATTCCAAACAGCGCGATGCTATAGATTATGCTTCATTTATTAGCCTTTACTCAATGAGTACCAATGATTAGTTTTGAATAATCATATTAACTTGTCGATCCACTGAACATGTCCGGACTAAATCATTCGTAAATTTTTATTTAAAGCTCCAAATGACACGAATCCAAAGCCCACGTTAAGCTAGCTCAATTTTCTATATTTTGATAAAATTTAAGACTAAATTTGCTTCGAAAAGTCCTCCAAGTAACCAAATCTATGTAAAACTGTGCGATGTTATGCATTATGTTTCATTTATAAGCCTTTACTCAATGAGTACCAATGATCGGTTTTGAATAATCATATTAATTGGTCGATCCACCTGACATGTCCGCACTAAATGTTCTCTAAATTTTGATTTAGAGCTCAGAATGACACGATTCCAATGCCCACGTTAAGCTAGCTCAATTTTCGATATTTTAACAAAATTTAAGACTAAATTTGCTTTGAAAGTCCTCCAAGTAATCAAATCTATCCAAAATTGTGTGATGTCATTCAATATGCTTCATTTATAAGCCTTTACTCAATGTGCACCAATGATCAGTTTAAAATGATAATTCTAGCTTGCTGATCAACTTGATATATCTGCACTAAATCGTCCGTAACTTTTGATTTATAGCTCATAATGACACAAATCCAATGCCCACGTTATTCTAGCTCAATTTTGTATATTGTGACAAAATTTAAAATCGAAGTAGATACGACAAAGCATCCAAGTAATCCAATCTATCCCGAACTGCGAAATGCCATGCATTCCTTTACTCAATAAGCACCAATGATCAGTTTACAATGATCATTTTAACTGGCCGATCAACTTGACATTTCTGCACTAAATCGTCTGTAATTCTTGATTTATAGCTTAGAATGACACGAATCCAATGTCCACGAAAAACTACTTCAATTTTCTATATTGTGACAAATTTTGAGATAAAACTAGGTACGACAAAGCATACAACTATTGCAATCTTTCCCATACTGTGTGATGCCATGCATTATACTTCATTTATAAGCGTTCATCACTCAATGAGCACCAATGATAAGTTTGGAATAATCATATTAACTGGCTGATCAACTTGACCTATCCACACTAAATCGTCTGTAACTTTTGATTTATTGCTCAAAATGACACGAATCCAATGCCCATGTTAAGCTAGCTCAATTTTCTAAATTGAGACAGAAATAGATAAGACAAAGCGTCCAAATAATCCAATCTATCCCAAACTGCGTGATGCCATGCATTATGTTTCATTGATAAATATTTTCTCAATGAGCACCAATGATCAGTTTAGAATGATCATTTTAACTGGCCGATCAACTTGACATGGCTACACTAAATCGTCCGTAACTATTGATTTATAGCTCATATTGGCACGAATCCCATGCCCATGTTAAGCTAGTTCAATTTTCTATATTGTGACGAAATTTGAGGCAGAATTAGATACGAAAAAGCATCCAAGTAATCATATATATCACAAACCACGCGATGCCGTAGATTATGCTTCATATATTAGGGCTTACTAAATAAGTACCAATGATTACTTTAGAATAGTAATATTAACTGGTCGATCCACTTGCCATGTACGCACTAAATCATACGTAAATTTTAATTTAAAGCTTAGAATTACATGAATCCAACGCCCACGTTTTAGCTCGATTTTCAATACTTTGACAAAATTTGAGACAGAACTAGATCTGACAAACCGTCCAATTAATCCAATCTATCTAAAACTACGAGATTCCATGCATTGTTTTTCATTTATAATGCTTTATACAATAAGCATCAATTATCACTTTAGAGTGATCATTTTAACTGGTCGATCAACTTTACATTTATGCACTAAATCGTCCGTAACTTTTGATTTATAGCTTTGAATCTCACAAATCCAATGCCCACGTTAAACAAGTTCAATTTTCTATTTTATGATAATATTTGAGACAAAACTAGATACAACAAAGAGTTGAAGTTTTCCAATATATCTCAAACTGCGTGATGCCATGTATTATGCTTCATTTAAAAGCCTTCACTCAATGATCAGTTTAGAATAATCACATTAACTGGCCGATAACCTTGACATGTCCGCACAAAATCATCTGTAACTTTTGATTTATAGCTCAGAATGAAACGAATCCAATGCCCACTTTAAGCTAGCTCAATTTTCTATATTGAGAGAAAATTGAGACAGAAATAGATACGACAAAGCGTTGAGTGATCATTTTAACTGGTCGATCAACTTTACATTTCTGCACTAAATCGTCCGTAACTTTTTATTTATAGCTTTGAATGTCACGAATCCAATGCCCATGTTAAACTAGTTCAATTTTCTATTTTATGACAATATTTGAGACAAAACTAGATACAACAAAGAGTTGAAGTTTTCCAATATATCTCAAACTGCGTGATGCCATGTATTATGCTTCATTTAAAAGCCTTCACTCAATGATCAGTTTAGAATAATCACATTAACTGGCCGATAACCTTGATATGTCCGCACAAATCATCCGTAACTTTTGATTTATAGCTCAGAATGAAACGAATCCAATGCCCACTTTAAGCTAGCTCAATTTTCTATATTGAGAGAAAATTGAGACAGAAATAGATACGACAAAGCGACCAAGTATTCCAATCTATCCCAAAGTGCGTGATGTCATGCATTATGCTTCATTTATAAGCCTTTACTCAATGAGCACGAATGATAAGTTATGTATGATATTTTTAACTTGCCGACTAATTTGATATTTCTGCACAAAATTGTCTGTAACTTTTGATTTATAGCTCAAAATGACACGAATCCAATGCCCACATTAAGCTAGTTGAATTTTTTATATTGAGACAATTTGGATAGATATAGATACGACAAAGCATCCAAGTTATCCAAGCTTTCTAAAAATGCGTGATGTCATCATTATGCTTCGTTTATAAGCATTTACTCAATGAGCACCAATGGTCAGTTTATAATGATTATATTAACTGACCGTTCAACTTGACATGTTTGCAGTAAATCGTCCGTAACTTTTGATTTATAGCTCATAATGATAGTAATCCAATGCCCACGTTAAGCTAGTTCAATATTCTATATTGAGACAAAATTTAGACAGAAATAGATACGACAAAGCATCCAAGTAATCCAATATATCCCAAACTGCGTGATGCCTTGCATTATTCTTCATTAATAAGCTTTTACTCAATGAGCACCAATGATCAGTTTAGAATGATCATTTAAACTCGCCGATCAACTTGACATGGCTGCACTAAATAATCCGTAACTTTTGATTTATAGCTCAAAATGACACAAATCCAATGCTCACGTTAAGCTAGTTATTTTTTCTATATTGTGACAAATTATGAGACAGAACTTGATATGACAAAGCATCCAAGTAATCCAATCTATCGCAAACCGCGTGATGTCATGTTTTATGCTTCATTTATAAGCCTATACTCAATGAGTACCCACGATCAGTTTAGTATAATCATTTTAACAGGCAATCCACTTGACATGTCCACACTAAATCGTCTTTATATTTTGATTTAGAGCTCAGAATGAAACGAATCCGATGCCCACGTTAAGCTACCGCAATTTTCTATATTTTGACAAAATTTGAGACAGAACTAGATATGGAAAAACATACAAGTAATCCAATCTATCCCAAACCGCGTGTTGCCATGCATTATGCTTCATTTATAAGCCTTTACTCAATGAGAACCAATGATCAGTTTTGAATAATCATATTAACTCGCCGATCCACTTGACATGTCCGCACTAAATCGTTCGTAAATTTTGATTTAGAACTTAGAATGACACGAATCCAACGCCCACGTTAACCTAGCTCAATTTTCTATATTTTGACAAAATTTGAGACAGAAAAAGAGACGACAAAGCGTCCAAGTAATCGAATCTATCCAAACTGCTTGATACCATGCTTTATGCTTCATTTATATGCCTTTACTTAATGAGCACCAATGATAAGTTTAGAATGATCACTTAACTGGCTGATCGACTTGACATGTCCGCACTAAATCGTGCGTAACTTTTGATTTAGAAATAAAATGACCTGAATCAAATGCCGTCTTTAAGCTAGCTCAATTTTCTATATGGTGACAAAATTTGAGACATAAATAGATACGACAAAGCATCCAAGTAATCCAATCTATCCTAAACCGCGTGATGCCATGCATTATGCTTCATTTATCAGCCTTTACTCAATGAGTACCAGTGATCAGTTTTGAATAATCATATTAACTTGCCAATCCACTTGACATGTCCGCACTAAATCGTCTATAAATTTCGATTTAGAACTCAGAATGACACGAATCCAATACCCACATTAATCTAGCTCAAATTTCTATATTTTGACAAAATTTGAGAACGAAATAGAGATGGCAATGCATCCAAATAATCCAATCTATCCCAAACTGCGTGATGCCATGCTCTATGCTTCATTTATAAGCCTTGACTTAATGAGAACAAGTGATCAGTTTAGAATGATCACTTTAACTGGCCGATCAACTTGACATGTACGCACTAAATCATCCATAACTTTTGATGTAGAGCTCAGAAACACACGAATCGAATGCTCACCTTAAGCTAGCTCAATTTTCTATATTGTAACAAAATTAAAGACACAATTTACAACAAAGCGTTCTAGTAATCCAATTTATCCCAAACTGCACGATGCCATGCATTATTCTTAATTTATAAGCCTTTCCACAATGCGTACAATTGATCAGTTCAGAATAATCATTTTAACTAGCCGATCCACTTGACATGTCCCCACTAAATCATCTTTAAATTTTGATTTAGAGCTTAGAATGATACGATTCCAATGCCCACATTAATCTAGCTCAAATTTCTATATTTTGACAAAATTTGAGACGGAACTAGATACAGCAAAGCGTCCCCGTAATCCAACCTATCTCAAACCGCGTGATGCCATGCATTATCCTTCATTTATAAGCCTTTACTCAATCAGTACCAATGATCCGTTTTGATTAATCATATTAACTGGCTGATCCATTTGACATGTCCGCACTAAATCGTCGGTAAATTTTGATTTAGAGCTCATAATGACACGAATCCAATGCCCACATTAATCTAGCACAATTTTCAATATTCTAACAAAATTTGAGGCAGTAATAGATACGAAAAATCATCCAAGTAATCCAATCTATCCTGAACTGCATGATGCTATGCATTATGCTTCATTTATAAGCCTTTATTCAATGAGCACCAATGATAAGTTTAGAATGATCATTTTAACTGGCAGATCCACTTGACATGGTTGCTCTAAGTCGTCCGTAACTTTGTTTTATAGCTCATAATGACACGAATCCAATGCTCACTTTAAATTAGTTCAATTTTCTATATTGCAACAAAATTTGAGACAGAGTTATATACGACAAAGCGACCAAGTAATCCATCTATCCCAAACCGCGTGATACCATGCATTACGCTTTATTTATAACCCTTTACACAATGCGTATCGACGATCAGTTTAGAATAATCATAATAACTGGCCGATCCACTTGACAGGTCTGCACTAAATCGTCGGTAAATTTTGATTTAGAGCTCAGAATGACATGAATCCAATGGCCAAGTTAATCTAGCTCCAATATTTAAATTTTGAAAAACTTTGAGAGAGAACTAGATACGGCAAAGCGTCCAAGTAATCCAACCTATCCCAAACCCCGTGATGCCATGCATTATCCTTCATTTATAAGCCTTTACTCAATGAGTAACAATGATCGGTTTTCAATAATCATATTAACTGGTCGATCCACTTGACATGAATGCACTAAATCATACGTAAATTTTAATTTAAAGCTCAGAATTACACAAATCCAACGCCCAAAATGACACGAATAATCATAATAACTGGCCGATCCACTTATTATGATCAGTTTAGAATAATCATAATAACTGGCCGATCCACTTGAAAGGTCTGCACTTAATCGTCGGTAAATTTTGATTTAGAGCTCAAAATGACACGATTCCAATGGCCACGTTAATCTAGCTCCAATATTTAAATTTTGAAAAACTTTGAGAGAGAACTAGATACGGCAAAGCGTCCAAGTAATCAAACCTATCCCAAACCGCGTGATGCCATGCATTATCCTTCATTTATAAGCCTTTACTCAATGAGTAACAATGATCGGTTTTGTATAATCATATTAACTGGTCGATCCACTTGACATGTACACACTAAATCATACGTAAATTTTAATTTAAAGCTCGGAAGTACACGAATCCAACGCCCACGTTTTGGCTCAATTTTCAATACTTTGACAAAATTTGAGACAGAACTAGATCTGACAAAGCGTCCAATTAATCCAATCTGTCCAAAACTGTGAGATGCCATGCATTGCTTTTCATTTATAATTATTTATACAATAAGCACCAATGATCAATTTAGAGTGATCATGTTAACTGGTCGATCAACTTTACATTTCTGCACTAAATCGTCCGTAACTTTTGATTTATAGCTTTGAATGTCACGAATCCAATGCCCACGTTAAACTAGTTCAGTTTTCTATTTTATGACAATATTTGAGACAAAACTAGATACAACAAAGAGTTGAAGTTTTCCAATATATCTCAAACTGCGTGATGCCATGTATTATGCTTCATTTATAAGCCTTCACTCAGTGAGCACCAATGATCAGTTTAGAATAATCACATTAACTGGCCGATAACCTTGACATGTCTGCACGAAATAGTCCGTAACTTTTGATTTATAGCCCAGAATGAATCGAATCCAATGCCTACTTTCAGCTAGCTCAATTTTCTATATTGAGAGAAAATTGAGACAGAAATAGATAGGACAAAGCGTCCAAGTATTCCAATCTCTCCCAAAGTGCGTGATGCCATGCATTATGCTTCATTTATAAGCCCTTACTCAATGAGCACCAATGATAAGTTTTGTATGATAATTTTAACTTGCCGACTAATTTGATATTTTTGCACTAAATTGTCCGTAACTTTTGATTTATAGCTCAAAATGACAGGAATCCAATGCCCACATTAAGTTAGTTCAATTTTCTATATTGGGACAAAATTGGACAGATATAGATACGACAAAGCATCCAAGTTATCCAAGCTATCCAAAAATGCGTGATGTCATCATTATGCTCTCTTTATAAGCATTTACTCAATGAGCACCAATGATCAGTTTATAATGATCATATTAACTGACCGTTCAACTTGACATATTTGCACTAAATCGTCCGTAACATTTGATTTAGAGCTCAGAATGATACTAATCCAATGCCCACGTTAAGCTAGGTCAATATTCTATATTGGGACAAAATTTGAGACAGAAATAGATACGACAAAGCGTCCAACTAATCCAATATATCCCAAACTGCGTGATGCCTTGCATTATTCTTCATTTATAAGCTTTTACTCAATGAGCACCAATGATCAGTTTAGAATGATCATTTAAACTGGCCGATCAACTTGACATGGCGGCACTAAATCATCTGTAACTTTTGATTTATAGCTCAAAATGACACGAATCCAATGCCCATGTTAAGCTAGTTATTGTTTCTATATTGTGACAAAATATGAGACAGAACTTGATATGACAAAGCATCCAAGTAATCCAATCTATCTCAAACCGCGTGATGCCATGCTTTATGCTTCATTTATAAGCCTATACTCAATGAGTAATAATGATCGGTTTTGAATAATCATATTAACTGGTCGTTCCACTTGACATGTCCGCAATAAATCGTACATAAATTTTGATTTAGAGCTCCGAATAACAGGAATCCAATGCCCACGTTAAGCTAACTCAATTTTCTATATTTTGACAAAATTTGAGACAAAAATAGATATGACAAAGCGTCCAATCGCTTGATGCCATGCTTTATAGTACCAATGATCAGTTTAGAATATTCACTTTAAATGGCCAATCAACTTGACATGTCCGCACGAAATCATGTGTAACTTTTGATTTAGGGCTCCGAAACAAACGAGTTTAATGTACACGTTATGCTAGCTCAATTTTCTATAGTGTAACATAAATAGATATGACAAAGCGTCCAAGTAATCCAATCTAACCAAAACCGTGTAATGTCATGCATTATGCTACATTTATAAGCCATTACTCAATGAGCACCAATGATCAGTTTACAATGATCATTTTAACTGGCCGATCAACTTGTCATGTCTGCATTAAATCGTCCATAACTTTTGATTTATAGCTCAGAATGACACGAATCCAATGCCCACATTTAACTAGCTCAATTTTCTATAATTTAACAAAATTTGAGACATAAATAAAGACCACAAAGCATCCATTTAATCCCATCTATCCCAAACTGCATGATGTCATGCTTTATTTTTCATTTATAAGCTTTTACTTAATGAGCACTAATGATCATCTTAAAATGATCCTTTTAACGGGCCGATCAACTTAACATGTCTGCACTAAATCGTCCATAACTTTTGATTTATAGCTCCGAATGACACGAATCCAATCCCTACATTAAGCTTAATCAATTTTCTAAATTGTGACAAAATTTGAAACATAACTAGATACGACAAAACGTCCAGGAAATCCAATATAACTCAAACTACGTAATGCCATGCATTATGCTTCATTTATAAGCCTTTACTCAATTAGCAACAATGATCAGTTTAGAAAGATTACTTTAACTATCCGATCAACTTCACATGTCCGCACTAAATTGTACGTATCTTTTGATATAGAGCTCAGAATGAAACGAATCCAATGGCCATGTTAAGTTAGCTCAAATTTCTATATTGCGACAAAATTTAAGTTAGAAATAGAGAAGATAAAGAATCCAAGCAATCCAATCTATCCAAACTACTTGCTGCCATGCTTTATGCTTCATTTATAAGGCTTTACTTAATGAGTACCAATGATCTGTTTAGAATAATCACTTTAACTGGCCACTCAACTTCACATGTCCATACTAAATCGTCCGTAACTTTTGATTTAGAGATTAGGATGACACGAATCCAATGCCCACATTCAACTAGCTCAATTTTCTATATTCTGACAAAACAATTGAGACAAAAATAGAGGCGACAAAGCGTCCAAGTAATCCCATATATCCAAACTACTTGATATCCTGCTTTATGCTTCATTTATAAGCCCTTACTTAATGAGCACCAATGATCTTTTTAGAATGATCACTTTAACTGGCCACTCAACATGACATGTCCGCACTAAATTGTCCGTAATTTTTGATTTAGAGCTCCGAATGAGACGAATCCAATGCCCTCGTTAAGGTAGCTCAATTTTCTATATTTTTACAAAAAAATTTGAGACATAAATGGAGACGGCAAAGCTTCCAAGTAATCCAATCTATCCCAAATTGCATGATGCCATGCATTATGCTTCATTTATAAGCCTTTACTGAATGAGCACCAATGATCAGTTTAGAATGATCATATTAACTGGCCGATCAACTTGACATGTCCGCACTAAATCGTCCGTCACTTTTGATTTAGAGCACAGAAACATACGAATATTATGCACACGTTAAGCTAGCTCAATTTTCTATACTTTTCAAAATAGGAGACAGAAATAGATACGACAAAACGTCCATGTAATCCATTCTATCCCAAACTGCGTGAGGCCATGCATTATGCTTCATTTATAAGCCTTTACTTAACCAAAACCAATGATCAGTTTAGAATTATCACTTTAACACATAGATCAACTTGACATGTCCACACTAAATTGTCCGTAACTTTTGATTTAGGCTCGGAAACACACGAATCCAATGCCCATGTTAAGCTAGATCAGTTTTCTCTACTTTTTCAAAATTTGAGACAGAAATAAAGATGACTAAGCGTCCAAGTAATCCAATCTATCCCACACTGCGTGATGCCATGCTTTATGCTTCATTTATAAGGCTTTACTTAATAAGCACCAATGATCAGTTTAGTGTGATCATTTTAACTCGCCGATCAACTTGACATGTCCGCACTAAATCGTATGTAACTTTTTATTTAAAGCTCAGAAACACACGAATCCAATACCCACGTTAAGTTAGCTCAATTTTCTATAGTGTAACAAAATTTGAGACAGAAATTGATACGACAAATCGTCCAAGTAATCCAATCTATCTAAAACTGTGTGATGCCATGCACTATGCTTCATTTTAAAGCATTTACTCAAAGAGCACCAATGATCAGTTCAGAATGATCACTTTAACTGGCCGATCAACTTGACATATCCGCATTAAATTGGCAATAACTTTTCATTTAGAGCTCAGAATGATAGGAATCCAATGCCCACATTAAGCTAGATCATTTTTTATATTTTTACATAATTTGAGACCGAAATAGAGACGACAAAGCGTCCAAGTAATCTAATCTATCCAAAACTGCGTGATGCCATGCTTTATGCTTCATTTATAAGCCTTTACTTAATGAGCACCAATTATAAGTTTAGAATGATCATTTTAACTCACCGTTCCACTTGACATGTCTACACTAAATCGTCCATAACTTTTGATTTAGAACTCAGAAACACATGAATCCAATGGCCACGTTAATCTAGCTAAATTTTCTATAGTGTAACAAAATGTGAGATAGAAATAGATACGACAAAACATCCAAGTAATCGAATCTACCCATAACTGTGTGATGCCATCCATTATGCTTCACTTATAAGCCTTTACTCAGTGACCACCAATGATCACTTTCGAATGATCTCTTTAACTAGCCCATCAACTTGACATGTCCACACTAAATCATCCGTAACTTTTGATTTAGAGCTTAGAATGAAACGAATCCAATTTCCACGTTATACTAGCTCAATTTTCTATGTTTTAACAAATTTTGAGATAGAAACAGGAACAAAAAGCGTCCAAGTAACTCAATCTATCAAAAACTGTGCAATGCCATGCATTATGCTTCATTTATTAGCCTTTACTTAATGAGCACCAATGATAACTTTAGAATGATCACTTTAACTTGCCAATCAATTTGACATGTTCGCACTAAATCGTCCGTAACTTTTGTTTTATAGCTCAGTATGACACCAATCAAATGCAAACGATAAGGTAGCTCAATTTTCTATATTGTGACAAAATTTGAGATGGAAATAGATACGACAATGCGTCCTAGTAATCCAATCCATCCGAAAATTGTGTAATGTCATGCATTACGCTTCATTTATAAGTTTTTACTCGATGAGAAACAATGATCAGTTTAGAATAATCACTTTAACTGGCAGATAAACTTGACATGTATGCACTAAATCGTCCTTAACATTTGATTTAGAGCTCAGAACGACACGAATTCAATGCCCATATTAATCTAGCTCAATTTTCTATATTGTGACAAAATTTGAGACAACAATAGATACGACAAAGCGTCCAAGTAATCCAATCCATTTCAAACTACGTGATGCCATGCATTATTTTTCATTTATAAGCTCTTACTCAATGAGCACCAATCATCAGTTTAGAATGATCATTTAACTAGCCGATCAACTTGTCATGTCTTCACTAAATCATCCATAACTTTTTATTTATAGCTCAGAATGACATGAAACCAATGCCTACATTAAGAAAGGTCAATTTTCTATATTGTGACAAAATTTGAAACAGAATTAGGTACGACAAAGCATCCAAGTAATCCAATATATCCCAAAATGCGTGTTGCCATGCATTATGCTTCATTTATAAGCCTTTACTAAATGAGCACCTATGACCAGTTTAGAATAATCACTTTAACTGGCCGATCAACTTGACATGTCCGTACTAAATCGTCCCTAACTTTTGATTTAGAACTCAGAATGACACAATCCAATGCCCACGTTAATCTAGCTCCATTTTCTATATTGTGACAAAATCTGAGACAGAAATAGATACAACAAAACATCCAAGTAATCGAATCCATCCCAAACTGCGTGATGCCATGCGTTTTTTTGTTTATAAGCGTTTACTCAATGGGCACCAATGATCAGTTTAGTATGATCATTTTAACTGGCCAACCAACTTGACATGTCTGCACTAAATTGTCCATAACTTTTGATTTATAGCTCTGAATGACACGAATCCAATGCCCACTTTAATCTAGTTCAATTTACTATATTGCAACAAAGTTTGAGACAGAACTAGATATGACAAAGCGTCCAAGTAATCCAATCTATCCCAAACTGCGTCATGTCATGCATTATGGTTCATTTATAAGACTTTACTCAAAGAGCACCAATGATCAGTTTAAAATGAGCACTTTAACTGGCCAATCAACTTGACATGCCCGCACTAAATCATTTGTAAATTTTTATTTAGAGCTTAGAATGACACCAATTCATTGCCCACGTTAAGCTAGCTCAATTTTCTATATTGTGACAAAATATGTGATAGAAATAGACACGACAAAGCGTCCAAGTAATCCAATCCATCCAGACTGGGTGTTGCCATGCATTATTTTTTATTTATAAGCTTTTACTCAATTAGCACCAATGATCAGTTTAGAATGATCATTTTAACTGGCCTATCAACTTGTCATGTCTGCACTAAATCGTCCATAACTTTTGATTTATAGCTCAGAATGATACGAATCCAATGCCTGCATTAATCTAGTTCAATTTTCTATATTGTGACAAAATTTTAAACGGAACTAGATACAACAAAGCGTCCAAGTAATGCAATATATCCCAAACTAGGTGAGGCCATGTATAATTCTTCATTTATAAGCTTTTACTCCATGAGCACCAATGATCAGTTTAGAATGATCATTTTAAGTAACCGATCAACTTTTGATTTATAGCTCAAAATGACACAAATTAAATGCCCACATTAAGACAGTTCAATTATCTATATTGTGACAAAATTTAAAACAAAACTAGATACGACAAAGCTCCCACGTAATCCAATATAACCCAAACTGCATGCTGTCATGCATTATGATTCATTTATAAGATTTTACTCTATGACCACCAGTGATCAGTTTAGAATGATCACTTTAACTAGCCGATCAACTTGACATGTCCGCACTAAATCATCTGTAACTTTTGATTTAGAGCTCAGAATGACGACACAAATCCAATGCCCAAGTTATGCTAGCTCAATTTTCTATATTGTGACAAAATTTTAGACAGAAATAGATACGATAAAATGTCCAAGTAATCCAGTCCATCCAAACTGCGTGATGCCATGCATTATTTTTCATTTGTAAGCTTTTACTCAATGAGGACCAATGGTTAGTTTAGAATGAT
Organism: Pugionium cornutum; assembly: GCA_018901935.1. Classification (NCBI taxonomy): domain Eukaryota; kingdom Viridiplantae; phylum Streptophyta; class Magnoliopsida; order Brassicales; family Brassicaceae; genus Pugionium; species Pugionium cornutum. The sequence goes on from JAENJI010000013.1 coordinate 12,611,931, forward strand.
CATTTTAACTGGCCGCTCAACATAACATTTGTTCACTAAATTGTCCATATCTTTTTATTTATAGCTCATAATGACACGAATCCAATGCCCACATTAAGCTACTTTAATTTTCTATATTGTGACAAAATTTGAAACAAAACTAGATACAACAAAGCTTCCAAGTAATCCAATATAACTCAAACTGCGTGATGTCATGCATTATGCTTCAATTATAAGCCTTTACTCAATGAGCACCAATGATCAGTTTAGAATGATCACTTTAACTGGCCGATCACTTGACATGTCCGCACTAAATCGTCTGTAACTTTTGATTTAGAGCTCACAATGCCATGTATCCAATGCCCACATTAAGCTAGTTCAATTTTTTATATTGTAATAAATTTGAAAGAAAGCTAGATAAGAAAAAGCTTCCAAGTAATCCAATATAACCCAAACTGTGGGATGCCATGTATTATGCTTCATTTGAAAGCCTTTATTCAATGAGCACCAATGATCTGTTTAATGATCACTTTAACTGGCCGATCAACTTGACATGTCCGCACTTTGTTATTAACATTTGATTTTGAGCTCAGAATGACACGAATCCAATGCCCACATTAAGCTCGCTCAATTTTCTATATTGTAACAAAATTTTAGACCGAAATAGATATGAAAAAATGTCCTAGTAATCCAACCAATCCAAAACTGTGTGATGCCATGCATTATGCTTTATTTATAAACCTTTACTAAATGAGAACCAATGATTAGTTTAGAATAATCATATTAACAGGCCGAACAACTTGACATGTCAACACTAAATTGTCCGTAACTTTTGATTTTGTGCTCAGAATGACACGAATCCAATGCCCACGTTAAGCTATATAAATTTATAATATTTTGACAAAATTTGTTACAGAAGTAGAGACGACAAAGCGTCCAAGTAATCCAATCTATCCCAAACTAAGTGATGCCATGCTTTATGCTTCATTTATAAGCCTTTACTTAATGAGCACCAATGACCAGTTTAGAATGATCACTTAAATGGCCGATCAACTTGACATGTGGGCACTAAATCGTTCGTTACTTTTGATTTAGAGCTCAGAATGACACGAATCCAATGATCACGTTAAGGTAGCTCAATTTTCTATATTGGGACAAAACTTGAGACACAAATAGATACGAGAAAGCATCCAAGTAATCTAGTCCATTCCAAACTGCGTGATGCCATACATTATTCTTCATTTATAAGTTTTTCCTCAACGAGCACCAACAATAAGTTTAGAATGATCATTTTAAATGGCCGATCAAATGGACATGTCCGCACTAAATCGTCCGTTACTTTTGATTTAGAGCTCAGAATGACACGAATCCAATACCCACATTAAGCTAGTTCAATTTTCTATATTGTTACAAAATTTGAGACAAAACTAGCTCGATTAAACGTCACAAAAAACAGTGACTGTTTTGCGACTACAGGAGAAACGCAGTCGCAAAACTGTGAAAATTTTTTGTGACTGATTTGGGACTACAGGTGAACCGCAGTCGCAAATCAGTCACAAAAATTTGTGATTGTTTTGCGACTACAGGTGAACCGCAGTCGCAAATCAGTCACAAAAATTTGTGACTGATTTGCGACTGCACATAGCTCGCAGTTGCAAAGCAGTCGCAATATTTTGCGACTGATTTGCGACCACATGTATGAAGGAGTCGCAAATCGGTGGCAAAAATTGCGACTGATTTAAGATTAATTTGCGACTACACCGTAATTAGACTTAAAAAAAATAATATTATAATATATATATTTTTTTATTATTGAAATAATATAATTATTAATTTTAAAAATATATATATTTTTTATTATTGAAATAATTTCGTATATTAGTGAAATATAATATTAATATTTTTAAATTATTTTTAAAAAATGTAAAATAATATTTAAAAATTAAAATTTCAATAATAATTTTGAAAATTAATTTCAATAATAAAAATAATTATTTGAAATTAGAAATATTAATAAAATAATTTAGATTAACTATTAATATAATTGGTTTAAAATATTATTATAATATTTATTATAATATTTATTAATTTTTATTAATCAATTAAAAATTTTATAATATTAAATGAAAAATATGTAAACTAAATATTGAATTAAAAAATATACAAATTTAAAATTTAACATTTATTATTGAAAATTTTTAAATACATAAAAACAAATTCTAATTGTCCGGTGGTGGAAATTGGAAATCTGATGGCGAAAATGGGGTGGTTGGCGGAGCCGTCGATGGTTCCCCTGTGCAATCGTTATCCCGCAATAAGGAGGCGAATGCGGGATCCATCCGTTGGATATACCCGAGGAGCATCTCCAAGCTCGAGATCTTCTTCTGGTTTTGTCTGTTCAGCTCTTCAATCTTCTCACATTTTTCCATCATCTGCGCGTTTTGTGCTTTAATCAACGCGTTTTGTTCTTGAAGCATAACGTACTCAGGTGAATGGGTTTGTACCCCACTACTTCTACCCGTAGACTGTACGCGGTTGAGGCTACCGAGTCCATAAAGACAGCCTCGTTCATCAGGAACAGATGACTATAAAATTACGAAAACGTAAATTATATAATAAATGTAATTATGTTTTAATTAGGAAAATATGTTAAAAGAAAAAAGTTTGAAAATTTTTTTTTACCTGTAAGAAGATCTCATTCTTCTGTGCTTGAGTCAGCTCAATTGGACGGGAGGTTCCATCGGATGTTTCTGTTGGATCGACCTCCACGATCGCCATCTTCTCTTGGATGTTTCGTTCGTATGCTTCACAGATTTGTTTTGCTTTCAAATCTACATACGAACCATCCGGTCTTGTGTGAGTCTTTATAAAGACCTCACCTATTGAGACTGGTCGTCCCAAATTATGTTCCTTCACAGATATTAAAATATTATTTAATTATGAGAAAACATAATAATATGAAAAAAAAAAATTTTACTTACCATTTCCTGCTGCACCTGAATGTAGGATTTTTGGCCCGATAAATGTTTATGCGGGCCAAGACCGTCCCGAGCGGAGTTGCGGTTATGAGAGGATTTCGTACTCCTCTCGGTAGATGTTTCGGTTGCCCAATGTGCTGTCATAATATTGTATAAACTTGGGGAAATCCATCTGGGACGTTTTCCGGTTGTATGAACCGTGCTCACCATCCCTTTCATCCGACTTACGCAGACGGCCTCGAACTCTTTTCGTACCACCAAGGTGATCAGGGGATCCCAGGTGTACGGTTGCTTGAAATTGAGTTAAAAAATATTAGTATATATTTTTTATATTTTATTAAATATTTACACAATTTAAAAAAAATACTTACCGCAAATTCTATAAAATATTTCTCCTGTCTCTCAGGAGGTACGACGGTCCAACTGTAGTACGGACCGTCAAATTTATTTTTCAAAATTTTAACGATTTGACGAGTAATAGACCCGTTATCGCGGTCAAACCTAATATTTATTACAAAAATGTAAAATTATATTAATATAATTTAAATTTTAATAAATATTTATTAAAAAAATTAGCTATTAATAAACATGCTTACCACGTTGTATTCGGAGCCGCATCTGGAGAAAGCACAGTCAAATACTGTTCGCGACCCGGAGTTTGTAACAAACTATCAAGAGTGATAGTTTATTCATTCGTTCCTGTTTTGCAATCGGGAATTTGTTCGTCCTCATGTTCATCCGATTCCTGAAACCGTGGAGGTGTTTGGGTTTCAGGAACGGCATGAGGAACAAAATTGTATTGCGGAGGGAGCCGCGATGCCACTCTATTAGCGGATGGTGAAGGGTTCAAGGAGGCCGAAGAGGTTCCTCGGCCGGAAGACGATCCGAAAGATCGTCTTCCACGACCTCTCAACGACCTACCACTACTTGCCATTTATAGAAATAGTGTTTTTTTAAAGTGTTTAGGAAGTGTTTTTGAGAGAGTTTTGTAAAGTAGTTTGAGAGATTTGTGAAAAATGAGGGAAAACCATCGGGTATTTATAGATTTTTTTGCGACCACGGATGTGGTCGCAAATCAGTCGCAATGACTGATTTGCGACTGATTTGCGACTACCAATTAATTTGGTGGGAACCAGAAACGTTCAAACTCCCTCCAAATTAATTGGTAGTCGAAAATAGGTCGCAAATTCGCGACTGATTTGCGACCACGGGTACATTTATCGAAACTGTAATTGTGGTCGCAAATCAGTCGCAAATTTGCGACTGATTTGCGACTACCAATTAATTTGGTGGAGTTTGAACGTTTTTGGTTTTGTCAACCTCCCTCCAAATTAACTGGTAGTCGCAAATCAGTCGCATCTTTGCGACTGATTTGCGACCACAATTACATTTATCGAAACTGTAAATGTGGTCGCAAATCAGTCGCAAATGTGCGACTGATTTGCGACTACAAGTTAATTTAGTGGGAGTTTGAACGTTTTCGATTTTGTCAAAGTCCCACCAAATTAATTGGTGGTCGCAAATCAGTCGCAAATTAGCGACTGATATGCGACTACATCAGCATTTGCGACTGATTTGCGACTGCACATAAATTTTTAGAATGTAGTCGCAAATCAGTCGCAAATTAGCGACTGATTTGCGACTACATGAAACTTTTTGTGACTGAAATGCGACCACATTGCCAAAGCAGTTGCAAAGTGGTGGCAAATCAGTCACAAATAATACCCTAAACCCTAAATTTTGAGATTTTGAGGAATGGATATAATTATATAAGATTGAGTCATCGATTATAAGTTATAAAAATTTCATATGCTATGAAAACAATAACATTTCCCAAATTTTCAAATAACTTACCTAAATCCTTAACAAATTTACTTAACCTTATACTTCTTATATACATTCCAAATGTTATCTAAATATGAAATCATTACAAATATGGTTTTCAATATATGTTATCACTTCTAATGGTTAGTAGTCTTATAGAAAAGAAATACAAGTTTTAAATATGGAAAATACTTAGGGGAAATGTGAATTTACCATATGTGGTCGCAAATCAGTCACAAATTTGCGACTGGTTTGCGACTGCACATCAAATTTTTAGAATGTGGTCGCAAATCAGTCGCTAATTTGCGACTGATTTGCGACTACATCAAATTTTTGTGACTGAAATGCGACCACATTGCCAAAGCAGTTGCAAAGTGGTGGCAAATCAGTCACAAATAATACCCTAAACCCAAAATTTTGAGATTTTGAGGAATGCATATAACTATATAAGATTGAGTAATTGATTATAAGTTATAAAAATTTCAATTGCTATGAAAACAATAACATTTCCCAAATTTTCAAATAACTTACCTAAATCCTTAACAAATTTACTTAACCTTATACTTCTTATATACATTCCAAATGTTATCTAAATATGAAATCATTACAAATATGGTTTCCAATATATGTTATCACTTCTAATGGTTAGTAGTCTTATAGAATAGAAGTACAAGTTTTAAATGTGGAAAATACTTAGGGGAAATGTGAATTTACCATATGTGGTCGCAAATCAGTCGCAAATAAGCGACTGATTTGCGACTGCACATAAAATTTTTAGAATGTAGTCACAAATCAGTCGCGAATTAGCGACTGATATGCGACTACATCAAATTTTTGTGACTGAAATACAACCACATTGCCAAAGCAGTTGCAAAGTGGTGGCAAATCAGTCTCAATTACTTAAAAATCTATATTTATATGGATATTGGTAATACATTAAATTATATGAAAATCATATGTACAAAATACATAGCATAACTATATTTATTACATTTCTTCGTTCTCGTCATCATCTGGAGATGAAATATTACATTGAAATTCATCTTCTAGTTCCGCATCTCCGACATCGAAATCAATTTCTTCAGTATGGTTAACTGTATCGACCAACCGATCTACCTCTATCTCTTGAACATGCATTACGTCTTCATCATTTTCTTGTTGCAAAAGGCCAATCTCGTCTTTGTTTTTGTATTTCCCCAAAATGTTAGATCTTGGATTAACTTTCAAAACATTGAGCCATGTATGTTTTGATGATGATTTTGTGTGTGGATAGGGAATATAACAAACTTGATCTGCTTGAGATGCTGATACATCGTACGTATTGAAATATAAATTAGTTATAAATTTGTAAGAAAAATATATAGTAAATTATTACCAAAAACGTACGTACCGAGAATAAATGGTTCGTATTTGTAGTATTTCCCCGATGATAAGACATCAACGACACCATTTTCCGACTTCCGAGTACCTCTCAAGGGTGTAGGATCGTACCATTCACATTTAAAAAGCGTGATCTTCAAATTTAGGAGTCCGACATACTCAAGTTTAATGATATCTGTTAAAATACCATAGAAATCAGCTTCATCAGATGCATCTGAGTAATTGTCCCCCTTCACACAAATACCGTAGTTACATGTCTTTCTTCTATGTCCATGTTTCTTCGTGTGGAACATATAACCTCTTGTAAAATACATCGGCCAAGTGGATGCTTTATTCATCGGACCTTGAACTAATTCTTGAGCCCATATAGGAAAGGCACGTGAATCTGTGGAACTGCATGAATTGACCTTTAATCATATATCAAAAATTAAACTTAATTAGTATTTCCAAATTAATAAATAAAATATAATATATATGTCAAATAATTAATTAAACATACATAATCCCTAACCCATATGTGGAACTCTTCCTCTCTTTTAGATGAAATGTCATCTTCCGAAAGATATGGATACGTACATCGAATATGATCTTCAAACATGCTAGAACAGTAAATATTGAAAATTAATATATATTTCTTAATACAATGAACTGAAATGTAATAAATACAATTAATTGTTTTCATATACGTACCTCTCTAGTGGCCGAAAATATTCACAATTCCGTAATACATATGCATGTGCATGTTTATATTCTTTTTCGGAGAGCCATATTTCTTTACATTTACCACTTGGACGACCCATGTGCGTAAATATATCTGGTACTCTGGGATCTGGATATACAGGCACGTCACCTTCATCGAATCTTGTAGACCTGTACATATATGGTTTATATATATTATATATATTACTTATATATTATATAATAAAATAATTAATTCATAAACGTCATAACATTGTTACCTATTTTTCGTGCGAATGTGTTCAGCAAAGTAATGTTCTGAGAAGTAAGATATCTCATCATTCACATATGATTCAACAATCGACCCTGCAGCATAACGTTTGTTCTTCGCCTTGCTCTTAAGTTTTTTAAAAAACCTTTCAAATGGATACATCCACCTATATTGCACAGGTCCACCAAGTTCAGCTTCGTATGGTAGATGTACAGGAAGATGCTCCATGACGTCGAAAAATGAAGGCGGAAAGATCTTTTCCAAATTGCACAAAATTATGACTATATTTTCCTTCAGAATTTGGACACGGTTTTGTTGTAATGATCTGGAGCATAAATCACGGAAAAATCCTCCAATCCCTATATATATATATTAATTACCATCGACAATGAATTAGTTCAGGCAATTATTATTAATTTACGTATTTCCAATTAAAAATATAGTTATTACTATATTTACCTGATAATGCTAGATGAACGTTCCGTGGTAAAAGTTCTGCAAATATGAAAGGGAGAAGTCTTTCCATAAAAACATGGCAGTCATGGCTTTTCATGCCCAAAAACTTTAGTCCATCCATATCCACACAATTTGCTAAATCTGCCGCATAGCCGTCCGGAAATTTGACATAATTTTTTATACATTCCAATAACCGTTCTTTCGCTTTTTGGGTCAATCGAAATATAGGGAATGGAGCATTACCCCGACCATCCACGTGCAACTCTTTTCGAGAGCAAAACTTCGCAATATCCAACCTTGACTTCACTGTATCTTTTGATTTCTCTTTCACATTCATAATAGTATTAATGATGTTATCGAAGAAATTCTTCTCTATATGCATCACATCAAGATTATGTCGAAGGTTAAGATCTGTCCAGTATGGCAACTCCCAAAATATACTTTCTTTGTGCCAATTATGCCAGCTGCCATAACCTTCTTCTTTACTTTCATGACCGTTTCCGCCGCACTAAGATGTTCTTAAAGGATTGACAGTTTTTATTCGCTCGTACAAAACTTGTTCACCTGTCAATGATTGTGGAGGACAATCATTCAAAGCGTGCTTCCCTTTTAAAAAATTTGTTTTATTTTTCCGTAACGGGTGACCATTAGGAAGAAACCTTCGATGACAATCAAACCAACACGTCTTTCTCCCATTTGGTAATTGAAATGCCTTCGTATCATCCATACAAATTGGACAGGCCAGCCTTCCATGCGTTGTCCATCCTGATAACATTCCATAAGCGGGAAAGTCCCTTATCGTCCAAAGTAACACAACTTTTAGATTGAAATTTTGGTTCAGCGATACATCGTATGCATCAACTCCGATAGACCATAATTCTTTCAACTCATCAATCAAAGGTCGTAGGAATATGTCCAGACTAGCACGCGGATGATTTGGCCCCGAATTCAAAATAGTTAGAAACAAATACTCTTTCTTCATACACATCTCCCGTGGCAAATTATATGGAGTGATAATCACCGGCCATAATGAATGATTACGAGACATCCCAAATGGGTTGAACCCATCAGTACATAAGCCAAGATAAACATTTCGAGATTCAGCAGCAAATCTAGGATGTAAATATTGAAATTTTTTCCACTCTGCAGCATCAGATGGATGACTCATTTCTCCGTCTTCTGCTTCATGCTCTGCGTGCCACCTCATTGCCTCTGCGGTTTTCTCGCTTTGATACATTCTTTTAAGTCTATCACCTATAGGTAAATACCACATACGACTGAAAGGTATTCTCGTCCTGCCCTCGCTTGGCTTATACCGGGGGAATCGCAAAATTTGCATTTTTCCCATTTCTCATCTTCTTTCCAGAATATCATACAATTTTTAACACACACGTCAATTGTATAAAACGGGAGGCCTAAATTTCGCATCAATTTTTCGGTTTCATAATATGAACCCGTCGCTTGATTCTCGTCGGGTAAATATTCTGTAAATAGCTCCGCCCAAGAATCCATACATTTTTTTGGTAAATTAAAATCAGATTTGATGTTCATAAACCGAGCAGCTAAAGATAATTGTGAGTGCCCTTCATGACAACCATCATACAATGGATTTTTTGCAGCTTCTAACATGTTGTAAAACTTTTTTGCTTCTTCATTAGGCCGTTCTTCTTCATAATTATAATTATAATTTTCTTCGTTCTGATTATAGTACTGATGCTGATCATCAGTCGTTGTCTCACGAAATGCATCCGTCACCATTTCAACATATCTATTACCGGATATACCAACTGTTTCATCACTACTACAATCACGTCCCTGATTTCTTTGTACATCACCCCGACTAGTACTACTCGTCCCTAACTGAACATTCAGCTCTTCTCCATGTTTATACCAAATATAATAATTTGGCATAAACCCTCGAGTATATAGATGACTCCATATTTTTCGTCCCGGAATAAATTTATCATTTTGCAATTAATACAAGGACAGAAAAACTTACCTCCACTACTTTGAGTTATTGGTTGACTACTTGCAAAATTCATGAACTGCTCCATGCCTTGTGCAAATTCCGCCGAGATATTTCTTGTTTCATTATCAATTCTTCTGTACATCCAATCTCTCGAATTGTTATAATTTCCCCACATGTTTTACAAAACTTTTTACTTTTGATTTCGCAAATGAGAGAATGTGATGGTGCATATATATACAACATTTTGCGACTACTTTGCGACTACTTTGCCACTGATTTGCCACTACTTTGCGACTACACCTATGTAGTCGCTTAAATGTCGTTATACCTAACTCGCACATGTTTTTTATGTTGGCACTTTGCCACCATTTTGTGACTGCAGAGCCACTACATACCGTAGTCGCAAATTGGTCGCTATTTTGCGACTGATTAGCGACTACCACCTGATTTTCCATATGTAGTCGCTAATCAGTCGCTATTTTGTGACTGATTAGTGACTATCAGGGTCAGTCTCAAAGCAGTCGCATCTCAGTCGCTAATTGGTTGCATATTGCGACTGATTTGCGACCACACTTATTGGTCACATATTTGCGACCAATTTGTGACTACTATTCCGTAGTCGCAAATTGATCGCTAAACCATGGCAAATTTGGTCGCAATATTTGCGACCACGTATGTAGTCGCAAATTGTAGTCGCAAATTGTAGTCGCAAATTGGCAGTTTTCTTGTAGTGCACATTAAGCTAGTTCAGTTTTCTATATTGTGACAAAATTGAAGAAAAAATAGAGATGACAAAGCATCCAAGTAATCCAATATATCCAAACTACTTGATGCCATGCTTTATGCTTCATTTATAAGCGTTTACTTAATGAGCACCAATGATTTGTTTAGAATGATCACTTTAACTGGCCACCCAATTTGACATGTCCAAACTAAATCGTGTGTAACATTTGATTTAATGCTCAGAATGACACGAATCCAATGCCCACGTTAAGCTACCCCAATTTTCTATATTGTAACAAAATTTGAGACATAAATAGATATGACAAAGCATCCATGTAATCCAATCTATCCAAAAATATGTGATGCCATTCATTATGGTTCATTTATATAAAAGTATTTGCTCAACTTGAACTGTCCTCTCTAAATCGTCCGTAACTTTTAACTCAGAGCTCATAATGAAACGAATCTAATGCCCACGTTCTAGATCAATTTTCTATATTTTGAAAAAATCTGATACCGAACTAGATACGACAAAACGTCCAAGTAATCCTATCTATCCTAAATTGCGTGATGCCATGCATTATGCTTCATTTATTAGCCCTTACTCAATGAGCACCAATGATCAGTTTAGAGTAATCATATTAACTGACCGATCAATTTAACATGTCCACACTAAATAGTCCGTAACTTATGATTGACACGAATCCAATGCCCACATTAAACTATCTCAATTTTCTATATTTTGACAAAACTTGAGACAGAAATATAGACGACAAAGCGTCCAAGTAATCCAATATATCCAAACTACGTGATGCCATGCTTTATGCTTGATTTATAAGCATTTACTTAATGAGCACCAATGACTTGTTTAGAATGATCACTTTAACTAGCTACTCAACTTGACATGTCCACACTAAATCATTTGTAATTTTTGATTTAGAGCTCAGAATGACACGAATCACATGCCCACGTTAAGCTAGCTCTATTTTCTATATTTTGACAAAATTGAAGACAAAATAGAGATGACAAAGCGTCCAAGTAATCCAATCTATCCAAACTACTTGATGCCATGCTTTATGTTTCATTTATAAGCGTTTACTTTATGAGCACCAATGATCTATTTAGAATGATCACTTTAACTGGCCACTCAATTTGAAATGTCCAAACTTAATTGTGTGTAACTTTTAATTTAAACCTTAGAATGACATGTATCTATTGCCCACATTAAGCTACCTCAATTTTCTATTTTGTAATAAAATTTGAGACATAAATAGATACGACAAAGCGTCCAAGTAGTCCAATCTATCCAAAAATGTGTGATGCCATTCATTATGGTTCATTTGTAAGTATTTACACAATGAGAACCAACGATAAGTTTAGAATGTCATTTTAACAGATCGATCAACTTGACATTTCTGCACTAAATCGTCCAAAACGTTTTGATTTATAGCTGAGAATAACATGAATCCAATTCCCACATTACGCAAATTCTATTTTCTACATTGTGAAAAAATTTAAAGCAGAACTAGATACAACAAAGCGTCCAAGTAATCAATCTATCCAAAACTGTGCGATACTATGCATTATGCTTCATTTATAAACCTTTAGTCAATGAGCAGCAATGATCATTTCAGAATGATGACCTTAACTACCCGATCAACTTGACATGTCCGCAATAAATTGTCTGTAACTTTTGAATTATAGCTCAGAATGACACGAATCCAATGCCCACTTTAAGCTAGCTCAATTTTCTATATTGTGACAAAAGTTTAGATAGAAATATATACAACAAAGCATCGAAGTAATCCAATCCATCCCAAACTGAGTGATGCCATGCATTATATTTTATTTATAAGTTTTTACTCAATAAGCACCAACTATCAGTTTAGAATGATCATTTCAACTGGCCTATCAACTTGACACGTCTGCACTATATCGTCCATAACTTTTGATTTATAGCTCAGAATGATACGAATCAATTGCCCACATTATGCTAGCTCAATTTTCTATATTGTGACAAAATTTGGGATAGAAATAGATAAGACAAAGCGTCCAAGTAATCCAGTCCATCCCAAACTGCGTGATGCCATGCATTATTCTTCATTTATAAGCTTTTTCTCAATAAGCACAAGCGATCAGTTTAGAATGATCAACTTAACTGGCCGATCAATTTGACATGTCTGTAGTATATCGTCCATAACTTTTGATTTATAGCTCAGAATGACACGAATCAATTGCCCACATTATGGTAGTTCAATTTTCTATATTGTGACAATATTTCAAACAGGATAAGATACGACAAAATGCCCAAGTAATCCAATCTATCCCAAACTGCATGATGCCATGCATTATGCTCCATTTATAATCCTTTACTTAATGAGCACCAATGATCAGTTTAGATAGATCACTTTAACTAGCCGATCAACTTGACATGTTCGCAAGAAATCATCCGTAACTTTTAATTTATAACTCAAAATGACAGAAATCCAATGCTCACGTCAAGTTAGTTCAATTTTATATAATGTGACAAAATTTGAAACAGAAGTAGGTACGACATAGCCTCCAAGTAATCCAATCTATCCCAAACTACGTGATGTCATGCATTATACTTTATTCATAAGCCTTTACTCAAGCAGCACCAATGATCAGTTTAGATTGATCACATTAACTGGCCGATCAACTTGACATATCCGCATTAAATTGTTTGTAACTTTTGATTTAGATCTCGGAATGACAAGAATCCAATGCCCACGTCAAGCTAGCTCAATTTTCTATATTGTGACAAAATTTGAGACATAAATAGATACAACAAACAGTCCAAGTAATCCACTCCATCCCAAACTGTGTGATGCCATGCATTATTCTTCATTTATAAGCCTTTACTCAATGAACACAAAGGATCAGTTTAGAATGATTATTTTAACTAGCCGATCAACTTGACATGTCCGTAACTTTTGATTTAGAGCTCAGAATGACACAAATCCAATGCCCACGTTAAGCTAGCTCAATTTTCTATATTTTGACAAATATTTTACAAAATAAGAGAGGACAAAGCATCCAAGTTATCCAATCTATCCGAACTACTTGATGCCTTGCTTTATGCTTCATTATAAGCCTTTACTTAATGAGCACAATTGATCTGTTTTGAATGATCACTTTAACTGGCCACTCAACTTGACATTATTGACATAGGAAAATCAAATAAGACCTATCTTGACCTACAAGGCAAGTGTGAGCACGAAAATTCAGTTTGAATAACAAGGGAAATGAAAAAGGATGGGTTATTATTAACCACATGGTTGAAATGGTTAAATAGCTACCTTGGGAGAAGAATCAAGGTGGAAAAGTCATGCCCATGCTGCACACAGTCTTGGCAACCACACCAAACAGTCATGCCCATGCTGCACACAGTCTTGGCAACCACACCAAACAGTCATGCCCATGCTGTCTCCTCTCTTCTCATTGGTTGTTGACAGGCTCCTCCTCTATTCAAACTCATCCACAAGTTTGAATTCGTTTTCTTTAGTGTTCACATTGTAAATCCTCTATAAAAGGGCTGTAAAGACTCAATGTATAATATACTCTTAGGAGATTCTTCTCCATAAGTCTAAGTCATTTCTCATTTTCTCATACTTCTCTATGAGTTTTCAGATTCAATTCTTCACATTTCTCCTCTATAATCTCAATATTCTTACATGGTATCAGAGCATAAGATCATTCTCTTATCTTTTCTACTCAAATCTCTCAGTTTCTAATCTAAAATTCTGTCAAAATCTCTCAGTCTTTAGACTAAAAACTCACGGTTTCATTCAACCATAAAAGCTGCTTCCTTTGAGCTCTTCAAAGCCTAACAATGGAGGATACAGTTCAAATTAGTTCCAGCCTGAAACCTACGGTGATAGCAGTAGTTCTCAAAGGCTTGAACTACACATTATAGTCAAGAACCATCAAGATAGCCATTTGTGGCAAAGGACTTTGGAATCACATCTTGGAGGATAATACTCCATCTATAGATGATCCAAAGGAGAAGAAGGATGAGGCAACAAGAAAAGAAGAAGCTAGGTGGTTCCAAGAAGATCAATCAGTCCTTGGATTCCTCCAGAATTCATTGGACCCATCCATTCTTGAAGCTTATTCACATTGTGAAACTGCCAAGTCTCTTTGGGACACTCTCAAGAGGGTGTATGGGGATGTTTCAAACCTCAGCCGTGTGTATGAGGTTAAGAAGGCTCTCAATGATCTACACCAAGACGATATGGAGTTCACAAAATTCCTGGGCAAGTTCCAGTCAACATGGTCCGAGCTTGACATGTTGAGACCAAGTTCTATGGATCCAAAGGTGCTTAATGAAAGGAAGGAACAAGACAAGATATCTGGGCTCCTTCTCAACCTAAATCCAGCCTTTAAGGATGTGATTAAGTCCATCCTGAGAGAGCCAAAACTCCCTGATTTTGAAGAGGTGTGCTCACGGATTCAAAGGGAGCAAGGCAACATTGGTTTGTTTGGTGGTAAAGGAGAACTAGTCATGGCCAACAAAAGCGTGTTTAAGCAAGAGGATAGGAAGAGTGTGATGTGTGAGCATTGTAAGAGGAATGGCCACATCAAGGACAAGTGCTGGATACTACATCCTCATCTCAAGCCAAACCGGTTCAAGGATTCAAAGGCTAACATCTCTCAAATGGTTGCGACTGAACCGGCAAGTTCATCCAACCAAGGAGGGGAGCTAGCTATGAATGTATCCATGGAGTATGTTAAGAAGAGTGACTTGGAGGATCTCATCAAGGCCTATGCCTCAAAACTCTCCGGTATCACACTCTACTCCCATAAATCTCTTGATAAACCAGATCATAAGTTGGTAGTGGATTCAGGTGCTTCTCACCATATGATTAGAAATGCTAGGTTGTTAAAGAACATTGAACCATGTCTAGGACAAGTAACTATAGCTGATGGTAAGGGTATTCCAATTGAAGGAACCGGAAAATTAAGACTATTTGACAAAGAAACTAATGCATTCTTTGTACCTAAATTTAAGTCTAATCTAGTTTCTGTCAAAAGGCTACTAAAGACCTCAATTGCAATGTTACATTTGGGCCTAACAATGTTTACTTTCAGGATATTAAGAGTGGTAAGATACTTGGAGGTGGTGTAACTCAAGATGAGCTCTATGTTCTTGAAGACCCTCCAAGCAATTTGGATTCCTTAGCTTTCAAATCCTGTGTTTTTGCTAATAAAGATGTCTTATGGCATGCTAGATTAGGACATCCTCGTGCTCGTGCTTTAAGCTTAATAATTCCTAATGTCGCTTATGATCACTCAGTTTGTGAGGCTTGTATCCTTGGCAAACATTGTCGTGTTGTTTTTCCTAAATCGTCTACAATTTATGAGCATTGCTTTGATTTAGTACATTCCGATGTTTGGACCTCACCTTACATGTCTAGAGATAGGAATAAATACTTTGTGACCTTTATAGATGAGAAATCGAAATATACATGGGTTACATTACTTCCATCTAAAGATAGGGTTTATGAGGCATTTATAAACTTTCATAATTATGTTACTAATCAATTCAATGCCAAGATCAAAGTGTTAAGATCAGATAATGGAGGGAATACACAAGTCAAAGATTCAAAGCTCATCTAAACAAACATGGAATACTACATCAAACTAGCTGTCCACACACACCACAACAAAATGGAGTTGCTGAAAGGAAGAACCGACACTTAATGGAAGTAGCAAGATCCATGATGTTTCATACCAATGTTCCTAAAAGTTTTTGGGGAGATGCAGTCTTGGTTGCTTGCTACCTCATCAATCGATTCCAACCAAAGTCTTGCAAGATATATCCCCATTTGAGGTACTCAATAAAACTAAACCTTCCATTGATCATTTACGTGTATTTGGGTGTGTGTGCTTTGTGTATGTTCCAGGTGATCTAAGAAACAAGTTGGAGGCAAAGAGCATCAAGTGTATGTTCCTTGGATATTCGACAACACAAAGGGTTATAAGTGCTATGATCCGAGCAACAACAGGACATATGTGTCTAGAGATGTCAAGTTCATAGAAGAACAAAGCTATTATGATCAGAAAGATTGGGAAGGATTGAAGGATCTCTCAAGGTCACCTTCTGATTTGGCTACGAGTTTGAGGTTTCTCTTGAACCATTTGGGAAATGATCTGCCAAAGGATTCAAGACACGAAGAAACAAGAACCTTAAGTAGTTCACAAGATACCCAAGAGAATGAACAAGGGGTGGTAACTCAAGAACCAACTCCAATCCAAGAAGAAGCTATGGCCCAAAATCAAGAACAAGACGACTTGGAAGTGGGTATAGAGGAACCTATTCACCAAATGGAAGAGGAAGCGGTTGTAGAGGAGGCTGCACCACCTGTTCAGCATTTAAGGAGGAGTACTAGACTTAGGAACACTAGGGTATTCTACAACAACCAGGCCGTGGCTCATCCCATACAAGCTGTTTGTTCCCTTGACCTCTTGCCATCTAGTCATCAAGCATTCCTTGGAAAGATTGAACAAAGTCAGATTCAAAGGACTTATGAAGAAGCTGAGAGCAAGAAAGAATGGTTAGATGCAGTAAGAGATGAGAAGGGAGCTATGGAAAGGAATCATACATGGGATATACAAGAACTTCCCAAAGGCAAGAAGGCTGTGAGTTCCAAGTGGGTGTTCACCATCAAGTATAAAAGCAATGGGGACATAGAAAGGTACAAGGCACGTCTAGTTGCAAGAGGTTTCACTCAGACATATGGAGAGGACTATACTGATACATTTGCACCGGTGGCTAAGCTACACACTGTAAGGGTTGCTCTTTCACTAGCTACGAATCTGACTTGGGATTTATGGCAAATGGATGTCAAGAACGCATTCTTACAAGGAGAACTTGAAGAGGAAGTGTATATGACTCCACCACCAGGCCTTGAAGATTTTTGCAAAGAGGGACAGGTTCTAAGACTTAGGAAGGCAATATATGGGTTGAAGCAGTCACCAAGGGCCTGGTATCACAAATTAAGCTCCACACTTACTGATAATGGGTTTAGGAAATCCGATTCAGATCATACTTTGTTCACTCGTCAAAACTCCAAAGGAATCGTGGCGGTCTTGGTTTATGTGGATGACCTTATCATCACAGGAGATGATAAGGAAGGAATTCAGTCCACAAAGGCCTTCTTAAACAGATCATTTGACATCAAGGATCTTGGAGAGTTGAAGTACTTCTTGGGTATTGAAGTGTGTGGGTCTCAAGAAGGGCTCTTTCTATCCCAAAGAAAGTATGCTCTTGATCTGTTGACAGACACGGGAAAGCTTGGGGCTAAACCGGCCAAAACTCCTCTTGAAGATGGCTACAAGGTCAACGGAAAGGGGGAGAAAGCTGATGAATTATTTAAGGATGTTTCTCAGTATAGGAGACTAGTTGGGAAGCTGATCTACCTCACCCTCACACGACCAGACTTGTGTTTTTCTGTGAATCAAGTAAGTCAACATATGCAAAAGCCTACTGTATATCATTGGAGCATGGTAGAAAGGATCCTTAGATACATCAAAGGATCTCCTGGTCAAGGTATATGGATGGGCAAGAATGGGAACACTGAGATTGTCGGGTATTGTGATGCGGATTGGGCTGGTGATAGGGTGGATAGGAAATCAACCACTGGGTATTGCACCTTCGTTGGTGGGAACTTAGTCACTTGGAAGACTAAGAAGCAGAAGGTGGTATCATGTTCTAGTGCTGAAGCAGAATATAGGGCTATGAGGAAGCTGACAAATGAAGTAACTTGGCTCAAAGCACTCTTGAAAGATTTCGGTATTGCACAACCAGGGCCAATTACCTTCCATTGTGATAATCTGGCAGCCATTCACATAGCTTCAAACTCAGTGTTTCATGAGAGGACCAAGCACATAGAGATCGACTGCCATAAGGTTAGGGAGAAAGTTCAAGATGGAACCATTCTGCCATGTTATACAAGGAGTGAAGACCAACTAGTTGACATCTTCACAAAGGCAGCAAGTCTCAAAGTTTGCAAGAACATCTTTAGCAAACTTGGGCTTGTTGATTTATCACACCCATGATCAAAGGTCTCCTAATCCAAGAGCAGCACACTCTTTTTTCCTTATTAAGGTTTTGTCCCAAGTGGTTTTCCTTAATAAGGTTTTTAATGAGGTGTTGCCTTGGGTTCCCAAGCTTAAGACTTTAGGGTGATTCCAAAGTCTTTAGCTTGAGGGGAAGTATTGACATAGGAAAATCAAATAAGACCTATCTTGACCTACAAGGCAAGTGTGAGCACGAAAATTCAGTTTGAATAACAAGGAAAATGAAAAAGGATGGGTTATTATTAACCACATGGTTGAAATGGTTAAATAGCTACCTTGGGAGAAGAATCAAGGTGGAAAAGTCATGCCCATGCTGCACACAGTCTTGGCAACCACACCAAACAGTCATGCCCATGCTACACACAGTCTTGGCAACCACACCAAACAGTCATGCCCATGCTGTCTACTCTCTTCTCATTGGTTGTTGACAGGCTCCTCCTCTATTCAAACTCATCCACAAGTTTGAATTCGTTTTCTTTTGTGTTCACATTGTAAATCCTCTATAAAAGGGCTGTAAAGACTCAATGTATAATATACTCTTAGGAGATTCTTCTCCATAAGTCTAAGTCATTTCTCATTTTCTCATACTTCTCTTTGAGTTTTCAGATTCAATTCTTCACATTTCTCCTCTATAATCTCAATATTCTTACAGACATATCCGCACTAAATCGTCCGTAACTTTTGATTTAGAGCTCAAAATGACACGAATCCAATGCCCACTTTAATCTAGCTCAATTTTCTATATTGTAACAAAATTTTAGACAGCAATAGATACGACAAAGTGCCCAAGTAATCCAGTCCGTCCCAAACTGTGTGATGCCATGCATTATTCTTCATTTATAAGCTTCTACTCAATAAGCACAAGCGATCAGTTTAGAATGATTATTTTAACTAGCCGATCAATTTTACATATCTGCAGTATATCGTCCATAACTTTTGATTTATACCTCAGAATGACACGAATCAATTGCCCACATTATGATAGTTCAATTTTTTATATTGTGACAATATTTGAGACAGGACAAGATACGACAAAGCGTCCATGTAATCCAATCTATCCCAAACTGTGTGATGCCATGCGTTATGCTCCATTTAAAAACCTTTGCTCAATGAGCACCAATGATCAGTTTAGATAGATCACTTTAACTAGCCGTTCAACTTAACATGTTCGCAAGAAATCATCCGTAACTTTTGATTTATAACACAAAATGACAGAAATCCAATGATCACGTCAAGTTAGTTCAATTTTATATAATGTGACAAAATTTGAAACAGAAGTAGGTACGACATAGCCTCCAAGTAATCCAATCTATCCCAAACTACGTGATGTCATGCATTATACTTTATTCATAAGCCTTTACTCAAGCAGCACCAATGATCAGTTTAGATTGATCACATTAACTGGCCGATCAACTTGACATATCCGCATTAAATTGTTTGTAACTTTTGATTTAGATCTCAGAATGACAAGAATCCAATGCCCACGACAAGCTAGCTCAATTTTCTATATTGTGACAAAATTTGAAACATAAATAGATACAACAAAGAGTCCAAGTAATCCACTCCATCCCAAACTGTGTGATGCCATGCATTATTCTTCATTTATAAGCCTTTACTCAATGAACACAAAGGATCAGTTTAGAATGATTATTTTAACTAGCCGATCAACTTGACATGTCCGTAACTTTTGATTTAGAGCTCAGAATGACACAAATCCAATGCCCACGTTAAGCTAGCTCAATTTTCTATATTTTGACAAATATTTTACAAAATAAGAGAGGACAAAGCATCCAAGTTATCCAATCTATCCAAACTACTTGATGCCTTGCTTTATGCTTCATTATAAGCCTTTACTTAATGAGCACCAATGATCTGTTTTGAATGATCACTTTAACTGGCCACTTAACTTGACATGTCCGCACTAAATCGTCCGTAACTTTTGATTTAGAGCTCAAAATGACACGAATTCAATGCCCACTTTAATCTAGCTCAATTTTCTATATTGTAACAAAATTTGAGTCAGCAATAGATACGACAAAGTGTCCAAGTAATCCAGTCCGTCCCAAACTGTGTGATGCCCTGCATTATTCTTCATTTATAAGCTTCTACTCAATAAGCACAAGCGATCAGTTTAGAATGATCATTTTAACTAGCCGATTAATTTTACATATCTGCAGTATATCGTCCATAACTTTTGATTTATAGCTCAGAATGACACGAATCAATTGCCCACATTATGATAGTTCAATTTTTTATATTGTGACAATATTTGAGACAGGACAAGATACAACAAAGCGTCCATGTAATCCAATCTATCCCAAACTGTGTGATGCCATGCGTTATGCTCCATTTAAAAACCTTTACTCAATGAGCACCAATGATCAGTTTAGATAGATCACTTTAACTAGCTGATCAACTTGACATGTCTGCACTAAATCGTTCGTAACTTTTGATTTAAAACTCAAAATGACAGAAATCCAATGCTCACGTCAAGCTAGTTCAATTTTATATATTATGACAAAATTTGAAACAAAACTAGATACGACAAAGCATCC
>JAENJI010000013.1:12633346-12753511 GCA_018901935.1 Pugionium cornutum
TTGTTGAATACTATCCAGGTTTCATTCCAAGTCCCCGATCTTACCCAGTTCTACCTGCATCCTCTCTACCATCTCTTTCAACGTGAGGTCAGCAACTTTTCCCCCATCAGTTTTCTTCACCATGGTCACAGAACACTTGCTCTGATATCAAATGGTAAGAGTGATGATTACAAATAAGGACTTAAGCTTGTATTCAATCCAGAAATTCAATACAAGTTCCGATACCCAAAAAAAGAACCTTCCTCCTCCCTTTTATCCTCTGCCACCAAATCTCCCTGCTGATTCTCCTCTACCGTACCTTGCTCGTCCTCCCCAACTGTCTGCCTACATGTCTTTTACACTAACCGGAATCTGATCCTCCCCTTTGGTGGATTCACTCGACAGCTCCCTCTCTTTGGGCTTCTCTTCTGGCTGGCCCATTCTTACTTGCTCTTCATCTCTACTGGACTCTCCTCCCTGTTTTCCCAACTGTTGGGAATTCCTCTCCACTTCCTGTCTATGCTCCTCAGGTACTTTCTTCTTAGTTCGCCTTTGGTATTGGTAAAGGATCGGAGGATGGTAGTGTAGATATGTCAAGTTAGTCTGCCAGTTAAAATGATCATTCTAAACTGATCGTTAGTGGTCATTGAGTAAAAGCTTATAAATAAAAAATAATGCATGGGATCACACAGTTTGGGATAGATTGGATTACTTGGACACTTTGTCGTCTCTATTTCTGTCTCAAATTTTGTAAAAATATAGAAAATTGAGCTAGTCAAATGTGGGCATTGGATTCGTGTTATTCTGAGCTCTAAATCAAAAGTTATGAACGATATAGTGCAGACATATCAGCTTGATCGGCCAGTTAAAATGATCATTCTAAACTGATCACTGGTGCTCATTAAGTAAAGGCTTATAAATGAAGCATAAAGCAAGGCATCACATAGTTTTGGATATACTAGGTTACCTTAACGCTTTGTCGTATCTATATCTGTGTCAAAAAATTTTATAATATCAAAAATTGAGCTAGCTTAACGGGGGCATTGGATTTGTGTCATTTTGAGTTCTAAATCAAAAGTTACGGATGATTTAGTTCGAAAATATCAAGTTGAGTGGACAGTTAAAGTGATCATTCTAAACAGATCATTGGCGCTGATTAACTAAAGGCTTATAAATGGAGCATAAAGGATGGCATCAAGTAGTTTAGATAGATTGGATTACTTGGATGTTTTGTCATCTCAATTTTTGTCTCAAATTTTTTCAAAATATAGAAAATTGAGCTAGCTTAACGTGGGCATTGGATTTATGTCATTCTCAGCTCTAAATCAAAAGTTACGGACGATTTAGTATGGACATGTCAAGTTGATCGGCCAGCTAATAGGATTACTTTAAACTGATCATTGGTGCTCATTGAGTAAATGAAGCATAATGTATGGCATCACGGAAATTGTGATAAATTGGATTACGTGGATGTTTTGTCGTATCTAATTCTGTCTCAAACTTTGTCACACTGTAGAAAATTGAAATAACTTAATGTGGGCATTGGATTCATGTCTTTCGGAGCTATAAATCAAAAGTTATGGAAAATTTAGTGCAGAGATGTCAAGTTGATCGGCCAGTTAAAATGATTATTCTAAACTGATCATTGGTGCTCATTGAGTAAAGGCTTATAATGAAGAATAATGCATGGCATCATGTAGTTTGGGATGAACTAGATCACTTGGATGGTTTTTCGTATCTATTAATGTCTCAAATTTTGTCATAATATAGAAAATTGAGCTACCTTAACGTGGGCATTGGATTTGTGTCATTCAGAACTCTATATCAAAAGTTACGGACGATTTAGTGCGGATATGTCAAGTTGATCGGCCCGTTAAAGTGATCATTTTAAACTGCTCATTGGTGCTCATTAAGTAAAGTCTTATAAATGAAGCATAATGCATGACATCACGCAGTTTGTGATAGATTCGATTACTTTGACGCTTTGTCGTATCTAGTTTCGCCTCAAGTTTTGTCACAATGTAGAAAATTAAACTAGCTTAATGTGGGCAATGAATTCGTGTCATTCAGAACAATAAATCCAAAATTATGGACGATTAAGTGCATACATGAAAACTTGATCGGCCAGTTAAAATGATCATTTTAAATTGATCATTGGTGCTCACTGAGTAAAAGCTTATAAATGAAAAATATTTCATGGCATCACGATGTCTGGGATGGATTGGATTACATGGATGCATTGTCGTATCTATTCCTGTCTCAAATTTTATCACAATATTGAAAATTGAGCTACTGCAACGTGTGCATTGGATTCGAGTCATTTGGAGTTCAGAATCAAAAGTTACAAATGATTTGGTGCAGACATGTCAAGTTGATGGAGCAGTTAAAGTGTTCATTCTAAACTAATCATTGGTGCTCATTGAGTAAAGGATTATAAATGAAAAATAATGCATGGCATCACGCATTTTGGGATGGATTGGATTATTTTTACGCTTCGTCGTATCTATTTTTGTCTCAAATTTGGACACAATATAGAAAATTGAGCTAGCTTAACGTTGGATTTGATACGTGTCATTCTGAGATCTAAATCAAAAGTTACGGACAATTTAGAGCGGACATGTCATGTTGAGTGGCCAGTTAAAGTGATCTTTCTAAACAGATTATTGGTGCTCATTAATTAGAGGCTTATAAATGAAGCATAAAGCATGACATCAAGGAGTTTGCATAGACTGGATTACTTGGACGCTTAGTCGTCTCTATTTTTGTATCAAATTTTGTCAAAATATAAAAAATTGGCCTAGCTTAATGTGGGCATTGGTAGTGTCATTTTGAGCTCTAAATCAAAAGTTACGGACGATTTAGTGGGGACATGTCAAGTTGATCGGCCGATTAAAACGATCATTTTGAATTTATCATTGGTGCTCACTGAGTAAAAGCTTATAGATTAAAAATAATTTATGGCATCACACAATTTGGGATGGATTGGATTACTTGGACGATTTGTCATATCTATTTCTATTTGAATTTTGTCACAATATTAAAATTGAGCTAGCGTAACGTGGGCATTAGACTCGTGTCATTCTGAGCTCTAAATCAAAAGTTACGGTCGATTTAGTCGGGAAATGACAAGTTGATCGGCCAGTTAAAATGATCATTTTAAATTGATCATTGGTGCTCATTGATTAAAAGCTTATAAATGAAAAATAATGCATGTCATCACGCATTTTGGGATGGATTGGATTACTTGGACTCTTTGTCGTATCTATTTTTGTCTCAAGTTTTGTCACAAAATAAAAAATTTAGCTAGCGTAACGTAGGCATTGGATTCGTGTCATGTTGAGCTCTAAATCATAAGTTAGGGAAGATTTTATGCAAACATGTCAGTTGATCGGCGAGTTAAAGTGATCATTCTAAACTGATCATTGGTGCTCATTGAGTAAAGGCTTATAAATGATGCATAATGCAAGACATCACACAGTTTTGGATTACTTGGACGCTTTGTAGTATCAATGTCTGTCTAAAATTTTGTTACACTATAGAAAATTGAGCTAGCTTAACGTGGGCATTGGATTCGTGTGTTTCTGAGCTCAAAAACAAAGTTACGGACGATTTAGTGCGGATATGTCAAGTTGATTGGCGAGCTAAAATGATCATTCGAAACTGATCATTGATGCTCATTGAGTAAAGGCTTATAAATGAAGCATAATGCATGGCATGACACAGTTTTTTTTATAGATTGGATTACTTGGACGCTTTATCGTATCTAGTTGTGTTTCAAAGTTTGTCACAATATAGAAAATTAAACTAGTTTAATGGGGGCATTCGATTTGTGTCATTCTGAGCTATAAATCAAATGTTATGGATGATTTAGTGCAGAGATGTCAAGTGGATTGGCAAGTTAAAATGATTATTCTAAACTGATCATTTGTGATCATTGAGTAAAGGCTTATAAATGAAGAATAATGCATGGAATCACGTAGTTTCGGAGGGACTGCATTACTTGGACGGTTTTTCGTATCTATTAATGTCTCAAATTTTGACATAATATAGAAAATTGAGCAAGCTTAAAGTGGGTATTGGATCCGTGTCATTCTGAACTCTAAATCAAAAGTTACAGACGATTTAGTGCGGATATATCAAGTTCATCTTTCAGTTAAAGTGATCATTCTAAACTGGTTATTGGTGCTCATTAAGTAAAGTCTTATAAATGAAGCATAATGCATCAAACTGTTTGGGATAGATTGGATTACTTGGACGCTTTGTCGTATCTCGTTCTGCCTCATGTTTTGTCACAATATAGAAAATTAAACTAGCTTAATGTGGGCAATGGATTCGTGTCATTCAGAGCAATAAATCCGAAATTATGGACTATTTAGTGCAAACATGAAAACTTGATCGGCCAGTTAAAATGATCATTTTACATTGATCATTGGTGCTCACTGAGTAAAAGCTTATAAATGAAAAATATTTAATGGCATCACGATGTTTGGGATGGATTGGATATATGGACATTTTGTCGTATCTATTTCTATCTCAAATTTTATCACAATATAGAAAATTGAGCTAGCGCAACGTGGGCATTGGATTCGTGTCATTTTGAGCTCTAAATCAAAAGTTAAGGATCAAGTTGATCGAGCAATTAAAGTGTTCATTCTAAACTGATCATTGGTGCCCATTGAGTAAAGGCTTATAAATGAAGGATAATGCATGGCCTCACGTAGTTTGGGATGGACTGGATTATTTCGACGCTTTGTCGTATCTATTTCTGTCTCAAATCTTGTCACAATATAGAAAATTGAGCTAGCTTATTGTGGGATTGGATTCGTGTCATTCTGAGCTCTAAATCAAAAGTTACAGACGATTTAGTGCGGACATGTCAAGTCAAGTTGAGTGATCATTCTAAACAGATCATTGGTGCTCATTAATTAGAGGCTTATAAATGAAGCATAAAGCACGACATCAAGGGGTTTGGATTGATTGGATTACTTGGACGCTTTGTCTTCTCTATTTTTATCCCAAATTTTGTCAAAATCTTGAAAATTGAGCTAGCTTAATGTGGGCATTGGATTCGTGTCACCCTGAGATTTAAATCAAAAGTTACTGGCGATTTAATGCGGACATTTCAAGTTGATCGGCTTGTTAAAGTGATCAATCTAAACTTATCATTGGTGCTCATTGAGTAAATGCTTATAAATGAAGCATAATGCATGACAACACATAGTTTTTGATGGATTGAATTACTTGGACGCTTTGTCGTATCTATGTATGTCTTAAAATTTGTTACACTATACCAAATTGAGCTTGCTTAACGTGGGCATTGCATTCGTGTGTTTCGGAGCTCTAAATAAAAAGTTACGGTCGATTTAGTCGGGAAATGACAAGTTGATCGGCCAGTTAAAAGGATCATTTTAAATTGATCATTGGTGCTCATTGATTAAAAGCTTATAAATGAAAAATAATGCATGTCATCACGCATTTTGGGATGGATTGGATTACTTGGACTCTTTGTCGTATCTATTTTTGTCTCAAGTTTTGTCACAAAATAAAAAATTGAGCTAGCGTAACGTAGACATTGGATTCGTGTCATGTTGAGCTCTAAATCATAAGTTAGGGAAGATTTTATGCAAACATGTCAGTTGATCGGCGAGTTAAAGTGATCATTCTAAACTGATCATTGGTGCTCATTGAGTAAAGGCTTATAAATGATGCATAATGCAAGACAACACAGTTTTGGATTACTTGGACGCTTTGTAGTATCAGTGTCTGTCTAAAATTTTGTTACACTATAGAAAATTGAGCTAGCTTAACGTGGGCATTGGATTCGTGTGTTTCTGAGCTCAAAAACAAAGTTACGGATGATTTAGTGCGGATATGTCAAGTTGATTGGCGAGCTAAAATGATCATTCGAAACTGATCATTGATGCTCATTGAGTAAAGGCTTATAAATGAAGCATAATGCATGGCATGACACAGTTTTTTATAGATTGGATTACTTGGACGCTTTATCGTATCTAGTTGTGTTTCAAAGTTTGTCACAATATAGAAAATTAAACTAGTTTAATGGGGGCATTCAATTTGTGTCATTCTGAGCTATAAATCAAATGTTATGGATGATTTAGTGCAGAGATGTCAAGTGGATTGGCAAGTTAAAATGATTATTCTAAACTGATCATTTGTGATCATTGAGTAAAGGCTTATAAATGAAGAATAATGCATGGAATCACGTAGTTTCGGAGGGACTGCATTACTTGGACGGTTTTTCGTATCTATTAATGTCTCAAATTTTACATAATATAGAAAATTGAGCAAGCTTAACGTGGGTATTGGATCCGTGTCATTCTGAACTCTAAATCAAAAGTTACGGACGATTTAGTGCGGATATATCAAGTTGATCTTTCAGTTAAAGTGATCATTCTAAACTGGTTATTGGTGCTCATTAAGTAAAGACTTATAAATGAAGCATAATGCATCACCCTGTTTGGGATAGATTGGATTACTTGGACGCTTTGTCGTATCTCGTTCTGCTCATTAAGTAAAGGCATATAAATGAAGCATAATGCATGGCATCATACAGTTTTAAATAGATTGGATTACTTGGATGTTTTGTCGTATATAGTTCAGTCTCAAACTTTGTCACAATATAGAAATTTGAACTAGCTTAATGTGGGCATTGCATTTGTGTCATTCTGAGCTATGAATCAAAAGTTATGGATGATTTAGTGCAGACATGTCAAGTTGATTGGCCTGTTAAAATGATGATTCTAAACTAATCGTTGGTGCTCATGGAGTAAAAGCTTATAAATGATAAGTAATGCATGGCATCACGCAGTTTGGAATGAATTGGATTACTTGGACGATTTTTCATATCTATTTCTATCTCAAATTTTGTCACAATATAGAAAATTGAGCTAGCTTAAAGTGGGCATTGGATTCATGTCATTCTAAGCTATAAATCAAAAGTTACTGACGATTTACTGCAGACATGTCAAGTTAATCGGCTAGTTAAAGTGATAATTCTAAACTGATCATTGGTGCTCATTGAGTAAAGTCTTATAAATCAAGCATAATGCATGGTATCACACAGTTTTAGATAAATTGGATTACTTGGACACTTTGTCGTCTTCTGTCTCAAATTTGGTCAAAATATAGAAAATTGAGCTAGCTTAACGTGGGCATTGGATTCATTTAACTCGGAGCTATAAATCAAAAGTTACAAAAGATTTAGTGCAGACATGTCAAGTTGATCGGCTAGTTAAAGTGATCATTCTAAACTGATCATTGGTTCTTATTGAGTAAAGGTTTATGAATGAAGTATAATGCATGGCCTCAAACACTTTGGTTTATATATGATTACTTGGACACTTTGCTGTATCTTGTTTTGTTTCAAATTTAATCACAGTATAGAAAATTGAACTTGGTTAATGTGGGCATTGGATTCTTGTCATTCTCAGCTATAAATCAAAAGTTATAGATGATTTAGTGCACACATTTCAAGTTGATCAATCAGTTAAAATGATCATTCAAAACTGATCATTGGTGCTCGTCGACTAAAAGCTTATAAATGAAGAATAATGCATGGCATCACGCGGTTTGGAATGGACTGGATTACTTAAACGTTTTATTGTATCTATTTCTGTCTCAAATTTTGTCACAATTTAGAAAATTTGTGTCACTCTAAACTCTAAATCAAAAGTTACGAACGATTTAGTGCGTACATGTCAAGTTGATCGGCTATTTAAAGTGATCCTTCTAGACTGGTCATTGGTGCTAATTAAATAAAGGTTTGTAAATGAATCATAAATCATGGTATCACACAGTTTGGATAGACTGGATTACTTGGACACTTTGTCATATCTAGTTGTGTCTCAAATTTTTTCACAATATATAAAATTGAACTAATTTAATTTGGGAATTGGATTCGTGTCACTCTGAGCTATAAATCAAAAGTTATGGAAGATTTAGTGCACACATGTCAAGTTGATCGGCCTGTTAAAATGATCATTCTAAACTGATCATTGGTGCTCATTGAATAAAAGCACATAAATGAAAAATAATGAAAGGCATCACGCAGTTTGGGATGTATTGGATTACTTGGACGCTTTGTCGTATTTGTTTATATCTCAAATTTTAACATAATAAAGAAAACTGAGCTACAGTAACGTGGGCATTAGATTCGTGTCATTTTAAGCTGTAAATCAAAAATTACAGACTATTTAGTGCGTACATGTCAAGTCTATCGGCCAGTTAAAGTGATCATTCTAAACTCATCATTGGTGCTCATTGAGTAAAGGTTTATAAATAAATCATAATGCATGGCACCACACAGTTTGGTAAAGATGGGATTACTTAGACGCTTTGTCGTATCTAGTTCTGTCTCAAATTTTCTCACAATATCAAAATTGAACTAGTTTAATGTGGGCATTGGATTTGTGCCATTTTGAGCTATAAATCAAACGTTATGCATGATATAGTGCAGACATGTCAAGTTGATCGCCGAATTAAAATTATCATTCTAACCTGATCATTGGTGCTCATTAAGTAAAGGCTTATAAATGAAAAGTAATGCATGGCATCACGCAATTTGGGATGGACTGGAATACTTGGATGGTTTGACGTATCTAGTTTTGTCTCTAATTATGTCACTGTATAAAAAACTGAGCTAGCTTAACATTTGCATTGGATTCGTGTCATCCTGCGCTCTAAATCAAAAGTTAGGGACGATTTAGTCCGGACATGTCAACTTGATCGGCTAGTTACACAGATCATTCTAAATTGATCATTGGTGCTCATTGAGTAAAGGTTTATAAATGAAGCATAATGCATGGCATCACACAGTTTGGGATAGATTGGATTACAAGGGCGCTTTGTCGTATCTAGTTCTGTCTAAAATTTTGTCACAATATAGAAAATTAAACTAGCTTAACGTGGACATTTGATTCGTATCGTTCTGAGCTATAAATCAAAAGTTAAGGACGATTTTGTGCAGACATATCAAGTGATTGGCCAGTTAAAGTGATAATTCTAAACTGATCATTGCTGCTCACTGAGTAAAAGCTTATAAATGAAGCATAATGCATGGCATCACACAGTTTGGGATAGATTGGATTACTTGGACGCTTTGGCGTATCTAGTTTTGTCTCAAACTTTGTCACAATATAGAAATTTGAACTGATTTAACGTGGGCATTGGGTTCATGTTGTTATGAGCTATAAATCAAAAGTGATGGACGATTTAGTTCTGACATGTCAAGTTGATCAGCCCGTTAAAATGATCATATTAAAATAATCATTCGTGCTCATTGAGTAAAGGCTTATAAATGCAGAATAATGCATGGTATCCCGCAGTTTGGGATGGACTGAATTACTTGTACGGTTTTTCGTATCTATTTATGTCTCAAATTTTGTCACAATATAGAAAATTGAGCTAGCTTGACATGGGCATTGGGTTCTTGTCATTCTGAGATCTAAATCAAAATTTACATACGATTTAATGCGGATATGTCAAGTTGATTGGCCAGTTAAAGTCATCAATCTAAACTGAACATTGGAGCTCATTGACTAAAGGCTTATAAATGAAGTATAATGCATGGTATCACGCAGTTTGGGATAGTTGGATTACTTGGACGCTTTGTCGTATCTAGTTTTGTTTCAAATTTTGTCACAATAAATAAAATTGAACTAGCTTGGCGTGAGCATTGGATTTCTGTCATTCTGGGCTCTAAATCAAAAGGTATGGACGATTTAGAGCGGACATGTCAAGTTGATCAGCTAATTAAAGTGATCTATCTAAACTGATCATTGGTCCTCATTGACTAAAGGCTTATAAATGATGTATAAAGCATGATATCACGCAGTTTGAGATAGATTGGATTACTTGGATGCATTGTCGTATCTTGTTCTGTCTCAAATATTGTCACAATATAGAAAATTGAACTAGCATAATGTGGGCAATTGATTCGTGTCATTCTAAGTTATAAATTAAAAGTTATGGACGGTATAGTGGAGACAAGTCAAATTGATCGGCCAGTTAAAATGATCATTCTAAATTAATCGTTTGTGCTTATTGAGTAAAAGCTTATAAATGAAAAACAATACATGGCATCATGTAGTTTTGGATGGACTTGATAAATTGGACGCTTTGTTGTATCTATTTTGTCTCAAATTTTGTTACAATATATAATATTTAGCTAGTTTAAAGAGAGCATTGGATTCGTGTCATTCTGAACTCTAAATCAAAAGTTACGGTTGATTTAGTGCATACATGTCAAGTTGATCTGCCAGTTGAAGTAATCATTCTAAACTGATCATTGCTGCTCGTTGAGTAAAGGCTTATAAATGAAGCATAATGCATGGCATCATATATTTTTGGATAGATTGGATTATTTGGATGTCTTTTCGTATATAGTTCAGTCCCAAACTTTGTCACAATAGAGGAAATTGAACTAGCTTAATGTGGGCATTGGACTTGTGTCATTCTGAGCTATGAATCAAAAGTTATGGATGATTTAGTGCAGACATGTCAAGTTGATCGCCATGTTAAAATGATGATTCTAAACTGATCATTGGTGCTCATTGAGTAAAAGCTTATAAATGAAAAATATTGTATAACATCACGCAATTTGGGATGGATTGGATTACTTGGACGCTTTGTCATATCTATTTTATCTCAAATTTTGTCATAATAAATAAAACTGAGCTACCGTAATGTGAGCATTAGATTCGTGTCATTCTGAGCTTTAATCAAATATTATAGACGATTTAGTACACAAATGTCAAGTTGATCGGCCAGTTAAAGTGATCATTCTAAACTGATCAGTGGTGCTCATTGAGTAAAGGGTTATAAATGAAGCATAATGCATGGCATCACGCAGTTTGGGATAGATTGGATTACTTGGACACTTTGTCATATCTAGTTATGTTTCAAATTTTGTTACGATATAGAAAACTGACCTAGCTTAATGTGGGCATTGGATTCGTGTTATTCTAAGCTATAAATAACAAGTTATGGATGATTTAGTGCAGGCATGGCAAGTTTATCGGTTATTTAAAATGATCATTGGTGCCCATTGAGAAAAAGCTTATCAATAGAAAATAATGCATGGCATCACGCAGTTTGTAGTGGATTGGATAACTTGGATGCTTTGTCGTATCTATTCATGTCTCAGATTTTATTACAATATAGAAAATTGAGCTAGCGTAAAGTGGGATTAGATTCGTGTCATTCTTAACTCTAAATCAAAAGTTACGGATGATTTAATGCATTATAAATGAAGCATAATGCATGACATAAGTTACTTTGGATAGATTGGATTAGTTGAACGCTTTTTCATCTCTATTTTTGTCTCAAATTTTGTCAAAATATAGAAAATTGAGCTAGCATAACATGGGCATTAGATTCGTGTCATTCTGAGCCCAAACTCAAAAGTTACAGACAATTTACTGTGGAAATGTCAAGTTAAGTGGCCAGTTAAAGTTATCATTTTAAGCAAATCAATGGTACTCATTAAGTAAAGGCTTATAACAGAAGCATAAAGCTTGGGAGCAAGTAGTTTGGATTGATTGGATTACTGGAACGCTTTATCGTCTCTATTTCTGTGTCAAATTTTGTAAAAATATAAAAACTTGAGCTAGCTTAACGGGGACACTGGATTCGTGTCATTCTGAGCTCTAAATCAAAACTTACTGACGATTTAGTGTGGACATGTCAAGTTTATCGGCAAGTTACAGTGATCACTCTAAACTGATCATTGTTGCTCATTGAGTAAAGGCTTATAAATGAAGCATAATGCGTGGCATCACATAGATATGGATAGATTGGATTACTTGGACGCTTTGTCGTATATATTACTGTCTCAAATTTTGTTACTGAGGTAGCTTAAAGTGGGCATTGGATTCGTGTCATACTGAGCTCTAAATCAAAGATTACGGACGACTTAGTGCGGACATGTCAAGTTGAGTGGCCAGTTATAGCGATCATTCTAAACAGATCATTAGTGCTCATCAAGTAGTTTGGATGGATTAGATTACTTGGACGCTTTTTCGTCTCTATTTCTATCTCAGATTTTTTCAAAATATAGAAAATTGAGCTAGCTTAACGTGGATATTGGGTTCGTGTCATTCTAAGCTCTAAGTCAAAAGTTACGGATGATTTAGTGTGGATAGTTCAAGTTGATCGGTTAGTTAATATGATTATTTTAAACTGATCATTAGTGAAGCATAATGAAGAGCATCACGTAGTTTGGGATAGATTCGATTAGTGGGATATTTTATCGAGCTAGTTCTGTCACAAACTTTGTAACAATATAGAAAATTCAACTAGCTTAATGTGGGCTGTGGATTCGTGTCATTTTGAGCTATAAATCAAAAATTATGGACGATTTAGTGCAGATATGTCAAGTTGATAGGCCAGTTAAAATGATCATTCTAAACTGATCATTGGTGCTCATTGAGTAAAAGCTCATAAGTGAAAAATAATGTATGGCATCACGCAGTTTGGGATGGATTGGATTACTTGGACGCTTTGTCGTATCTAGTTCTGTCTCAAATTTTGTCACAATATAGAAAATTGAGGTAGCTTAACATGGGCAATGGATTCGTGTCATTCTGAGGTCGAAATCAAAAGTTACGGCCGATTTAGTGTGGACATGTCAAGTTGATCAGCCATTTAAAATTATTATTCTAAGATGATCGGTTGTGCTTGTTAAGTAAAAGCTTATAAATAAAGAATAATGCATGGCATCACGCAGTTCGACATTGACTGTATTACTTGGATGCTTTATCGTATCTATTTGTGTCTCAAGTTTTGTCACAATATAGAAAATTGATCTAGCTTAACGTGGTCATTGGATTCGTGTCATTCTGATCTCTAAATCAAAAGTTACGGACGATTTCTTTCGGACATGTCAAGTTGATCGGCCATTTAAAGTGATCAATCTAAACTGATCATTGGTGCTCATTGAGGAAAGGCTTAGAAATGAAGAGTAATGCATGGCATCATGCAGTTTGGGATGGATTGGATTACTTGGACGCTTTGTAGTATCTATTTTGTCTTTCATTTTGTCAAAATATAGAAAATTGAGCTAGCTTAAGGTGGGCATTGGATTCGTGTCATTTTGAGCTGTAAATCAAATGTTATGAACGATTTAGTGTGGATATGTCAAGTTGAGTGGCTAGTTAAAGTGATCATTCTAAACAGGTAATTGGTGCTCATTAAGTAAAGCCTTATAAATGAAGCATAAAGCATGGCGTCAAGTAGTTTGGATAGATTGGATATCTTGGACACTTAGTTGTATCTATTTCTAACTCAAATTTTGCAAAAGTATAGAAAGTTGATCTAGCTTAACGTGGACATTCGATTCGTGTCATTATGAGCTCTAAGTCAAAATTTACCGACGATTTAGTGCCGACATGTCAAGTGGATCGGCCAGTTAATATGATTATTCTAAACTGATCATTGATACGCATTGGGTAATGGCTAATAAAAAAAGCATAATGCATGGCATCACGCAGTTTGTAGATTGGGACGCTTTGTCGTATCGAATTCTGCCTCAAAATTTTGTCATAATACAGAAAATTGAACTAGCTTAAAGTAGGTATTGGATTCGTGTCATTATGAGCTATAAAACAAAGTTACGAATGATTTAGTGCAACCATGTCATGTGGATCGGCGAGTTAAAATGATCATTCTAAACTGATTATTGGTGCTCATTGAATAAATGCTTATAGATAAAGCATAATGTATAACATCACGCAGTTCAGGATAGATTAGATTACTTGGACGCTTTGTCGTATCTATTTCTGCCTCAAATTTTGTCACAATATTGAAAATTAAGCTAGTTTAACGTGGGTGTTAAATTCGTGTCATTGTGAACTCTAAATAAGAAGTTAAGGACGATTTACAGCGGAGATGTCAAGTTGATTGGCTAGTTAAAATTTTCATTCAAAATTGATCGTAGGTGCTTATTGAGTAAAAACTTATAAACGAAGCATAATGCATGGCATCACGCAGTTTGGATAGATTGAATTACCTGGATGCTTTTTCGTCTCTATTTTTGTATCAAAATTTTTCAAAATATAGAAAATATAGCTAGTTTAACGTGGACATTGGATTCATGTCATTCCTAACTCTGAATCAAAAATTACAAACGATTTAGTGCGGACATGTCAAGTTGATCGGCCAGTTAAAGTGATCATTCTAATATGATCATTGGTGCTCATTGAGTAAAGGCTTATAAATGAAGCATAATTCATGTCACAATATAGAAAATTGTGACAATATAGAAAATTGTCACAGTTTGGCTTATATTTGATTTCTTGGTCGCTTTTTCGTATATAGTTCCATTTCAAATTTTGTAACAATATAGAAAATTGAAATAGATTAATGTGGGTATTGGATTCGTGTCATTTTGAGCTATAAATCAAGAGTTATGGATGATTTAGTGCATACATGTCAAGTTGATCAGCCAGTTAAAATGATCATTTTAAACTGATCATTGGTGCTCATTGAGTTAAAGCTTATAAAAGAAGAATACTGCATGGCATCAGGCGGTTTGGGATGGACTGGATTACTTGGACGCTTTGTCATATCTATTTCTTTCTAAAATTTTGTCACAATATAGAAAATTGAGCTAGTTTAACGTGGACATTGGATTCGTGTCATTATGAGCTCTAAATCTAAATTTACGTTCGATTTAGTGCGGACATATCAAGATGATCGGCCAGTTAAAGTGATCATTCTAAACAAATCATTGGTGCTCATTGAGTAAAGGCTTATAAATGAAGCATAATGCATGGCATCACACATTTATGGATAGATTGGGTTACTTGGACGCTTTGTCGTATCTAATTCTGTATCAAATTTTGTTACACAGTAGATAATTAAGCTAACAACGTGGGTATTAGATTCGTGTGTTTCTAACCTCTATTTCAAAAGTTACGGACGATTTAGTGCGGACATGTGAAGTTGATCGGCGAGTTAAAATGATCATTCTAACCTTATTATTGGTGCTCATTAAGTAAAGGCTTATAAATGAAGCATAAAGCATGGCATCATGCAGTTCTGGATAGATTGGATTACTTGGAAGCTTTGTCGTCTCTATTTCTGTCTCAAATTTTGTAAAAATATAGAAATTTGAGCTAGGTTAACGTGGGCATTAGATTCCTGTTTTTCCGAGCTCTAAATCAAAAGTTACGGACAATTTAGTGGGGATATGTCAAGTTGATCGGTGAGTTAAAATGATCATTCTAAACTGATCATTGGTGCTCATTAAGTAATAGTTTATAAATGAAGCATAATGATTGGCCTAACGCAGTTTGAAATAGATTGGATTTCTTGGGCGCTTTGTTGTATCTATTTCTAACTCAAATTTTGTAAGTGTATAGAAAATTGTGCTAGCTCAACGTGGGCAACGGATTCGTGTAATTCTGAGCTCTAAATCCAAAGTTACGGACCATTTAGTGCGGACATGTCAAGTTGATCGGCATGTTAAAGTGATCATTCTAAACTGACCATTGGTGCTCATTGAGTAAAGGCTTCTAAATGAAACATAATGCATGGTATCACACAGTTATGGGTAGATTGGATTACTTGTACGTTTTGTCGTATCTATTTCTATCTCAAATTTTGTTACACTATAGAAAATTTAGCTAGCTTAACGTGGGCATTGGATTCGTGTGTTTCTGAGCTCTAAATGAAAAACTACAGACGATTGGGTGCGGACATGTCAAGTTGATTGGCGAGTTAAAGTGATCATTCTAAAATGATCATTGGTGCTCATTAAGTAAATACTTATACATGAAACATAAGGCATGTCATCACTCAGTTTTGGATAGATTAGATTACTTGGATGCTTTGTCGTCTCTATTTCTATCTCAAATTTTGTTAAGATATAGAAAATTAAGCTAGCTTAACGTGGGCATTGGATTCCTGTCATTCTGAGCTCTAGATCAAAAGTTATTGCCGATTTAGTGCGGACATGTCAATTTGATCGGCCAGTTAAAGTGATCATTCTAAACTAATCAATGGTGCTCCTTGAGTAAAGGCTTATAAATGAAGCATAATGCATAGCATCACACATTTTTGATAGATTGGATTACTTGGACACATTTTGTCGTATCTATTTTTGTCTAAAATTTTGTTACACTATAGAAAATAGAGCTCGCTTAAGGTGGGCATTGGATTCATGTTTTTCTGAGCTTCAAATCAAAAGTTACGGACAATTTACTGCAGACGTGTCAAGTTGATCACAAGTTAAAATGATCATTCTGAAATGATCATTGGTGCGGATTAAGTAAAAGCTTATAATTGAAGCATAAAGCATGGTACCACGCACTTTGGGATAGATTGGATTACTTGGATGCTTTGTCGTCTTTATTTTGGTCTTAAATTTTGTAAAAGTATAGAAACTTGAGCTAACTTAACGTGGGCAATGGATTCGTGTGTTTGCGAGCTCTAAATCAAAAGTTACGAATGATTTAGTGCGGACATGTCAAGGTGATCGACGAGTTAAAATCATCATTCTAAACTGATCATTGATGCTCATAAAGTAAAGGCTTATAAATGAAGGATAATGCATGGCCTCATGCAGTTTGGGATAGATTGGATTACTTGGACGTTTTGTCGTATCTATTTCTGTCTCAAATTTTGTAAAAGTAAAGAAAATTGAGCTAGTTTAACGTGGGCATTGGATTTGTGTGTTTCCAAGCTCTAAATCAAAAGTTACGAACGATTTAGTGCGGACATGTTAAGTTGATCGGCCAGTTAATATGATCATTATAAATTGATCATTGGTGCTCATTCAGTAAAAGCTTATAAATGAAGCATAATGCACATCATCACGCTTTGCCGTCTCTATTTCTCTCCCAAGTTTTGTAAAAATACAGAAAATTAAGCTAGCTTAACGAGGGCATTGCATTCGTCTCATTCAAATCTCTAAATCAAAAGTTACAGACGATTTAGTGCGGACATGTCATGTTGAGTGGCCAGTTAAAGTTATCATTCTAAACCGATCATTGGTTCTCATTAAGTAAGGGCTTATAAATGAAGCATAAATCATGGCAGCAAGTATATTGGATAGATTGGATTAGTTGGATGCTTCTTCATCTCTATTTCTAACTCAAAATTTTCAAAATATTGAAGTTTGAGCTAGCTTAACGTGGACATTGGATACGGGTCATTCTGAGCTCTAATTACGGACGATTAAGTGCGGACATGTCAAGTTGATCGGCTAGTTAAAGTGATCATTCTGATCCGATCATTGGTGCCATTGATTAAAGGTTTATAAATGAAGCATAATGTATGGCATCACGCAGTTTTGGTTATATTGGATTACTTGGACGCTTTGTCATATCTAGTTCTGTTTCAAATTTTAACACAATATAGAAAATTGAAATAGCTTAATGTGGGCATTGGATTCGGGTCATTCTGAGGTATAAATCAAACTTATGGATGATTTAGTCCGGACATGTCAAGTTGATCGACCAGTTAAAATGATCATTATAAGATGATCATTGGTGCTCATTAAGTAAAAGCTTATAAATGATGAATAATGTATGGCATCACGCAGTTTGAGATGGACTGGATTACTTGGACGCTGTGTTGTATTTACTTTGGTCTCAAATTTTGTTACAATATAGAAGACTGAGCTAGCTTAACATCGGCATTGGATTTGTGTCATTCTGAGCTCTATATCAAATATTACGTACAATTTAGTGCGGACATGTCAAGTTGATCTGCCAGTTACAGTAATGATTCTAAACTGATCATTGGTGCTAATTGAGTAAAGGTTTATAAATGAAGAATAATGCATGGCATTATGCAGTTTGAGTTATATTGCATTTCCAGGACGCTTTGTCGTATCTAGTTCTGTTTCAAATTTAGTCACAATATAGAAAATTGAACTAGCCTAATGTGGGCATTGGATCTGTGTCATTTTGAGCTATCAATCAAAAGTTATGGACGATTTAGTGCAGATATGTCATGTTGATCGGTCAATTAAAATGATCATTATAAGCTGATCATTGGTGGTCATTAAGTAAAAGCTTATAAATGAAGAATAAAGCATGGCATCACGCAGTTTGAGATAGATGGGTTTACTTGGACGCTTTTTTGCATTTATTTATACCTCAAGTTTTGTTAAAATATAGAAAATTGAGTTAACCTAACGTGGGCATTAGATTCGTGTCATTCTCAGCTCTAAATCAAAAGTTATAGACAATATAGAGCGAACATGTCAAGTTGATCGGCCAATTAAAGTGATCATTCTAAACTTATCTTGGTGCTCATTGAGTAAAGGCTTATAAATGCAGCATAATGCATGGCATCACACGGTTTTGGATAGTTTTGATTACTTGGACGCCTTCTCGTATCTATATATGTCTCAAATTTTGTTGCACTATTCAAAATTGAGTTAGCTTAACATGTGTATTGGATTCATGTGTGTCTGAGCTCTAAATCAAAAGTTACGGACGATTTGGTGTGGACATGTCAATTGATCGGACAGTTAAAGTGATCATTCTAAACTGATCATTGGTTCTCATTAAGTAATGGCTATAAATGAAGCATAAAGCTTGGCATCACGCAGTTTGGGTAGATTGGATTACTTGGTAGCCTTGTCGTCTCTATTTCTTTCTCAATTTTTGTCAAAACATAGAAACTTGAGCTAGCCTAATGTGGGCATTGGATTCATGTCATTCGGAGCTCTAAATCAAAAGTTATGGACGATTTAGTGCCGACATGTCAAGTGGATCAACCACTTAATATGATCATTCTAAACTGATTATTGGTGCTCATTGAATAAAGGCTTATAAATAAAGCATAATGCATAACATCACGCAATTCAGGATAGATTGGATTACTTGGATGCTTTGTCGTATCTATTCTGCCTCAAATTTTGTCACAATATTGAAAATTGAGCTAGCTTAACGTGGGTATTGGATTCGTGTCATTGTGAACTCTAAATCAAAAGTTACGGACGATTTAGTGTGGACATGTCAATTCGATCAGACAGTTAAGTGATAATTCTAAACTGATCATTGGTGCTCATTAAGTAAAGGCTTATAACTGAAGCATAAAGCGTTGTATCAAGCAGTTTGGATAGATTCTATAACTTGGATGCTTTGTCGTCTCTATTTCAGTCTCAAATTTTGTCAAAATATAGAAAATTGAGCTAGGTTAACGTGGGCATTGGATTCATGTCATTTTGAGTTCTAAATCAAAATTTAGAGGCGATTTAGTGTGGACATGTCAAGTGGATCGGCGAGTTAATATTGTTATTCAAAACTGATCATTGGTATTCATTGAGTAAATGCTAATAAATGAAGCATAATGCATGACATCACGCGGTTTTGGATTGATTGGATTACTTGGATGCTTTATCGTATCTAGTTCTGTCTCAAATTTTGTCCAAATATAGAAATTTGAGCTAGCTTAACGTGGGCATTGGATTCACGTCATTCTGAGCTCTAAATCGAAATTGACGGATGATTTAGTGCAGACATGTCAAGTGGATTGGCCAGTTAATATGATTATACTAAACTAATCACGGGTACTCATTGAGTAAAGGCTTATAAATGAAGCATAATGCATGGCATCACGCAATTGGGATAGATTGGATTACTTGAACGCTTTGTCATATCTACCTTAACGTGGGCATTGGATTCGTGTCATTCTGATCTATAAATCAAAAGTTACGGATGATTTAGTGTAGCCATGTCAAGTTGATTGACCCATTAAAATGATAATTTTAAACTGATCATTGGTGCTCATTGAGTAAAAGCTTAGAAATGAAGAATAATGCAAGGCATCACGTAGTTAGGCATAGATTGGATTACTTGGACAATTTGTCGTATCTATTTCTGTCTCAAATTTTGTCACAATATAGAAAATTGAACTAGCTTAACGTTGGCATTGGATTCGTGTCATTATGTGCTATAAATTGAAAGATACGAACGATATATTGTAGACATGTCAAGTTGATCGACGAGTTTAAATGATAATTCTAAACTGATCAATGGTGCTCATTGAATAAAAGGTTACGAATGATGAATAATGCATGGCATCACGCAGTTTGGGAGAGGTTGGATTAATTAAACGCTTTATCGTATCTAGTTTTGCCTAAAATTTTATCACAATATAGAAAATTAAACTAGCTTAACGTGGACATTGGATTCGTGTAATTCTGAGCTCTAAATAAAAAATTACAGAAGATTTAGTGCGTACATTTCAAGTTGATCGGCCAGTTAAAGTGATCATTCTAAACTGATCATTGGTGCTCATTGAGTAAAGGCTTATTAATGAAGCATAATGCATGGATTCCGCAGTTTGGGATTGGCTGGATTACTTGGATTCCTTGTCGTACCTATTTCTGTCTCAAATTTTGTAGCAATATAGAAAATTGAGGTAGCTTAACGTGGGCATTGGATTCGTGCCATTCTGAGCTCTAATTCATAATTTACGGACAATTTACTGTGGACATGTCAAGTTGATCGGCCAATTAAAATGATCATTCTAAACTGATCATTGGTTCTCAATCAGTAAAAGCTTATAAATGAACAATAATGCATGAAATCATGCAGTTTGGGATATATTAAATTACTTGGATGTTTGTCATTTCTATTTCTGCCTTTAATTTTGTCACAATTTAAAAAATTGAACTGGCTTAACGTGGGCATTGGATTCGTGTCATTATGAGCTATAAACGAAAAGTTACGGACGATTTAGCGCAAACATGTCAAGTAGATCGACCAGTTAATATGATCATTCTGAATTGATCATTGGTGCTTATTGAGTAAAATCATATAAATGAAGAATAATGGATGGATTCACGCAGCCTGAGATCGATTGTGTTACTTGGACGCTTTCTCATATCAAATTGTGTCCCAAATTTCGTCACAATATAGAAAATTGAACTAGCTTAACGTGGGCGTTGGATTTGTGACATTCTGAGCTATAAATCAAAAGTTATGGATGATTTAGTGTGGACATGTCAAGTTGATCGACCAATTATATGATTGTTCTAAACTGATGATTGGTGCTAATTGAGTAAAGGCTTATAAATGAAGCATAATGCATGGCATTATGCGGTTTGGGATAGACTGGATACTCAGACGCTTTGTCGTATCTAGTTCTATCTTAAATTTTATCACAATATAGAAAATTGAACTAGTTTAACGTGGGCATTGGATTCGAGTAATTATGAGCTATAAATCAAAAGTTACGAATGATTTAGTGTGGAAATGTCAAGTTGATCGGCCCGTTAAAAAAATCATTCTTAACTGATAATTGGAGCTCATTGAGTAAATGCTTATAAATGAATCATAATGCAGAGCATCACGCAGCTCGGGGTAGATTGGATTACTTGGACGCTTTTTTGTATTTGTTTTTGTCTTAAATATTGTCACAATATAGAAAATTGAGCTAGCTTAACGTGGGCATTGAAATCGTGTCGTTTGGAGCTCTAAATCAAAAGTAATGGTCGATTTAGTGTGGACATGTCAAGTTGATCGGCCAGCTAAAATTGTTATTCTTAACTAATCATTGGTGCCAATTGATTAAAAGCTTACAAATGAAGCATAATGCATGACATCACGCAGTTTGGGATAGATTGGATCATTTGTACGCTTTGTCATATCTATTTCTGTCCATAATTTTGTCAAAATATAGAAAATAGAGCTAGATTAACGTGGGAATTGGATTCGTATCATTCTGAGCTCTAAATCAAAAGTTACAGACAATTTATTGCGAAGATGTCAAGTTGATCGGCCAGTAAAAGTGATCATTCTAAACTGATCACTGGTGTTCATTAAATAAAGGCTTATAAATGAAGCATAATGCATGGCATCACACAGTTCAGGATAGATTGGATTGCTTGGATGCTTTGTCGTATCTATTTCTGTCTCAAATTTTAGCACAATATACAAATTTTAGGTCGCTTAACATGTGCATTAGATTCATGTCATTCTGAGATTTAAATCAAGAGTTACAGACGATTTAGTGCGGAATTTTCAAGTTGATCTACTATTTAAAATGATCATTCTATACTGCATTGGTGCTTATTGAGAAAAGGTTTATAAATTTTTGGATAGATTGGATTACTTAGACACTTTGTCGTATCTATTTCTGTCTCAAAATTTGTTTATATATAGGAAATTGAGGTAGCTTAACATGGGCATTGGATTCGTGTCGTTTGGAGCTCTAAATCAAAAGTTATGGTCGATTTAGTGCAGACATATCAAGTTGATCGGCCAGTTAAAATGATCATTCTTAACTAATCATTGGCGCTCATTGATTAAAAGCTTACAAATGAAGCATAATGCATGGCATCACGCAGTTTGGGATAGATTGGATTACTTGTACGCTTTTTCGTCTCTATTTCTGCCCATTATTTTGTCAGAATATAGAAAATAGAGCTAGCTTAATGTGGGCATTGGATTCATGTCATTCTGAGCACTAAATCCAAAGTTACGGACAATTTATTGCGAAGATGTCAAGTTGATCGGGCAGTTAAAGTGATCATTCTAAAGTACTCATTGGTGCTCACTAAGTAAATGCTTATAAATGAAGCATAATGCATAGCATCACGCAAATCGGGATAGATTGGATTACTTGGACGCTTTGTGATGTCTATTTCTGTATCAAATTTTGTCACAATATTCAAAATTGAGCAAGCTTAACGTGGGGATTGGATTCGTGTCATTTTGAGCTCTTAATCAAGATTTCAGACGATTTAGTACGGACATGATAAGTTGATCAGCCAGTTAAAATTATCATTCTAAATTGATCATTGGTGCTCATTGAGTAAAGACTTATAAATGATGCAAAATGTAGAGCATCACGAAGTCCTCGATAAGTTGGATTACTTAGACGCTTATTCGTATCTATTTTTATCTCTAAT
Organism: Pugionium cornutum; assembly: GCA_018901935.1. Lineage (NCBI taxonomy): Eukaryota > Viridiplantae > Streptophyta > Magnoliopsida > Brassicales > Brassicaceae > Pugionium > Pugionium cornutum. The sequence continues at coordinate 12,656,217 of JAENJI010000013.1, forward strand.
TTTTTCTCTATATAAATAATTGAACTAACTTTAAGTTGGCATTGGATTTGTGTCATTCTAAGCTTTAAATAAAAGTTACGGATGATATATTCTCGACATGTCAAGTTGATTGGTCAGTTATAATTATCATTTTTCTGATCATTGGTGCTCATTGAGTATAGGCTTATAAACGAAGCATAATGCATGGCATCACGGAGGTCACGATAGATTAGATTACTTGGACGCTTTGACATATCTATTTTTGTCCCAAATTTTATCACAATATAGCAAATTGAGTTAGTTTAATGCGGGTATTGGATTCGTGTCATTGTGAGCTATAAATCAAAAGTTATGGTCGATTTAGTGCAGACATATCAAGTTGATTGCAAGTTAAAATAATCATTCTAAACAGATCATTGGTGCTTACTAAGTAAAGGCTTATAAATGAAGCATAATGCATATCATCACGCAGTTTGGGATAGATTGGATTACTTGGACAATTTGTGGTATCATTTTCTCTCAAATTTTGTCACAATATAGAAACTTGAGCTAGTTTAACGTGGGCATTGATTTTGTGTCATTCGGGGCTCTAAATAATAAGTTACGGAGGATTTAGTGCGGACATGTCAAGTTCATTGGCCTGTTAAAATGATCATTCTTAACTGATCATTGGTGTTCATTTATAAAAAGATTATAAATGAAGCTAAATGCATGGCATATCACATTTTGGGATAGATTGGATTACTTGGACGCTTTGTTATCTCTATTTATGTCTATAACTTTGTCAAAATATAGAAAATTGAGCTATCTTTACATGGACAATTGATTCGTGTCAGTCTAAGCTATAAATCAAAAGTTACGGACGATTTAATGCGGACATATCAAGTTGATCGGCCAGTTAAAGAGATCATTCTAAACTGATCATTGGTGCTCATTAAGTAAAGGCATATAAATGAACTATAATGCATGGCATCAACCAGTTTGGATAGATTGGATTACTTTAACGCTTTAATTTTGCCAAAATATATAAAATTGACCTAGCTTAACGTGGGATTTGGATTCATGTTATTCGGTGCTCTAAATAAAACGTTACACACGATTTAGTGTGAAAATATCAAGTTGATTGGCCAGTTAAAGTGATCATTCTAAACTGATCATTGGTGCTCATTAAGTAAATGCTTATTAATGAATCATAATGCATGGCATCACGCAGTTTGGGATAGATTTGGATTAATTGGATGCTTTCTTGTATCTATTTTTGTCTCAAATTTTGTCACAATATACAAAATTGAGGTAGCTTAACGTGGACATTGGATTCGCGTCATTCGGACCTGTATATCAAGAGTTACAGATGATTTAGTACGGACATGTTAAGTTGATGGGCCAGATAAAATGATCATTCTAAACTGATCATTGGCGCTATTGAGTAAAGGCTTATAAATGATGCAAAATGCAGAGCATGACAAAGTTCTTGATAAATTGAATTACTTAGACGCTTTGTTGTATCTATTTCTGTCTCTAATCTTGTCTCTATAGAAAAATTGAACTAGCTTTAAGTTGGCATTCGATTCATGTCATTCTGAGCTCTAAATCAAAAGTTACGGACGAATTAATGCGGACATGTCAAGTTGATCGGCCAGTTAAAATGATCATTCTTAAGATCGTTGGTGCTCATTGAGTAAGCACAATGCATGGCATCATGCAGTTTGGGATAGATTGGATTACTTGGATGCTTTGTTGTATCTATTTTTGTCCTAAATATTGTCACAATATAGCAAACTGAGCTAATTTAACATGGGCATTGGATTCGTGTAATTTTAAATTATAAATCAAAAGTTATGGACGATTTAGTGCTGAGATGTCAAGTTTATCAGCCAATTAAAATAATCATTGTTAATTGATCATTGGTGCTCAAGGAGTAAAGGCTTATAAATCAAGCATAGTGCATAGCATCACACAGTTTTGGTTAGATTAGATTACATGTATGCTTTTTCGTATCTATTTTTGTCTCAAATTTTGCCAAAATTTAGAAAATTAACATAGCTTAATGTGGTTTTTGGATTGGTGTCATTCGGAGCTCTAAATCAAAAGTTCCGATGATTTAGTGCGTACATGTCAAGTTGATCGGCCAGTTAAAATGAGCTTTCTTAACTGATCATTGGTTCTCATTCATTAAAAGCTTACAAATCAAGCATAATGCATGACATCACGCAGTTTGGGATAGATTGGATTACTTGGACGATTTGTCGTCTCTATTTCTGTCTACAATTTTGTCAAAATATAGAAAATTAGGCTACATTAACGTGGGCATTGAATTCGTATCATTCGGAGCTCTAAATAAAAAGTTACGAACGATTTAGTGTGGTATGTCAAGTTGATCGGCCATTTAAAGTGATCATTCTAAACTGATCATTGGTGCTCATTAAGTAAAAGCTTATAAATGAAGCATAATGCATATCATCACGTAGTTTGGGATAGATTAATTACTTGGACGCTTTGTTTTCCCTATTTGTATCTATAATTTTGTTAAAATATACAAAATTGAGCTACGTTAACGTGGGCATTAGATTCCTGTCATTCTGAGTTCTAAATCAAAAGTTACAGACAATTTAGTTCGGACATGTCAAGTTGATCAGCCAGTTAAAGTAATCATTGTAAACTGATCATTGGTGCTCATTAAGTAAAGGCTTATAAATGAAGCATAATGCATGGCATCACGGAATTTGGAATATATTGGATTACTTGGGCGCTTCGTCATATGTATTTTTGTCTCAAATTTAGTCACAATATACAAAATGGAGCTAGATTAACGTGGGCATTGGATTCGTGTCATTCGTAGCTCTAAATCAAAAGTTACAGATGATTTAGTGTGCACATGTCAAGTTTATCAACGAGCTAAAATGATCATTTTTAACTGATCATTGGTGCTTATTGATTAAAAGCTTACAAATGAAGCATAATGCATGACACCACACAGTTTGGGATAGATTGGATTAGTTGGAGGCTTTGTCGTCTATATTTCGGTCTATAACTTTGTCAAAATATAGAAAATTGACCTAGTTTAACGTGTGTTTGGATTCGTGTCACTATGAGCGCTAAATCAAAAGTTACAGACGATTTATTGCAGGGATGTCAAGTTGATCGGCTAGTTAAAGTGATCATTCTAAACTGATCATTGGTGCTCATTAAGTAAATGCTTATAAATGAAGTATAATGCATGGGGTCACGGAGTATGGGATAGATTGGATTACTTGGACTCTTTGTCGTATCTATTTATGTCTATAATTTTGTCACAATATAGAAAATTGAGCTAGCTTAACATGGGGCGTTGGATTCGTGTCATTTTGAGCTCTAAATCAAAAGTTACAGACGATTTAATTCGGACATGTCAAGTTGATCGGCCTCTTAAAGGATCTCTAAATCAAAACTTAAGCTATAAATCAAAAGTTATGCACGATTTAATGCAGACATGTCAAGTTGAGCCACCAGTTAAAATGATCATTCTAAACATATCATTAGTGCTCAATGAGTAAAGGCTTATAAATGAAGCATAATGCATAGAATCACGCTATTCAGGATAGATTGGATTACTTGGACTCTTTTTTCGTACCTACTTTTGTCTCTAATTTTAGAACAACATAGAAAATTGAGCTAGGTTAATGTGGGCATTGGATTCGTGTTATTCTGAGCTCTAAATCAAAAGTTATTGACGATTTAATGTGGACATGTCAACTGGATCGGCCAGTTAATAAGATCATTCTAAACTGATCATTGGTGATCATTACGCAAAAGGAATATAAATGAAGCATAATGCATGGCATGTCGCATTTCGGAATTCATTAGATTTTTTGGGCGCTTTGTAGTATCTATTTCAGTGTCAAATTTAGTCACAATATAGAAAATTGATGTAGTTTAACGTGGGCATTGGATTCGTGTCATTATGACCTCTAAATAAACGTTACGGAGGATTTAGTGCTGACATGTCAGGGTCATCGGCTAGTTAAAATTATCATTCTTAACTAATCGTTGGTGCTTATTGAGTAAAGGTTTATAAATGAAGCGCAATGCATGGCAACACACAGTTCAGGATACATTGGATTACTTGGATGCTTTGTCATATCTTTTCCAGTCTCAAACTTTGTCACAGTAGAGGAAAATGAGCTAGATTAACGTGGGTATTGGATTCGTGTCATTATGAGCTATAAATCAAAAGTTATGCACGATTTAGTGCAAACATGTCAAGTTGATCGGCTAGTTAAAATGATCATTCTAAACTGATCATTACTGCTTGTTGAGTAAAGGCTTAAATGAAGCATAATGCATAGAATCACGCAGTTTAGGATAGATTGGATTACTTAATCTCTTTATCATACCTATTTCTGTCTCAAATTTTGTCACAATATAGAAAATTGAGCTAGCTTACTGTGGACATTCGATTCGTGTCATTCTGAGCCCTAAATCCGAATTTCCGGATGATTTTGTGCGGAGATGTCAAGTTGATCGGCCAGTTAAAATAATCATTCTTATCTGATCATTGGTGCCCATAGAGCAAAGGCTTATAAAAGCAGCATAGAAGCATGGCATCACGAAGTTTAGGATATATTGGATTACTTGGACACTTTGTCGTATCTAGTTCTGTCTCAAATTTTGTCACTACACAAAAATTGAGCTAGCTTAACATGGGCATTGGATTCGTGTCATTCTGAGCTTTTAATCAAAAGTTACGGACGATTTCATACGGAAATGTTAAGGTGATCGGCCAGTTAAAGTGATCATTCTAAACTGATCATTGGTGCTCATTGAGTAAAGGCTTATAAATGAAGCATAATGCATGGCATCACGCAGTTTGGGATAGATTGGCTTACTTGGATGCTTTGTCGTATCTATTTTGGTCTCAAAGTTTGTCACAATGTAGAAAATTGAGCTAGATTAAGGTGCACATTGGATTCGTAACATTCCGAGCTCTAAATCCAAAGTTACGGAAGATTTAGTGTGGACATGTCAAGTTGATTGGCCAGTAAAAGTGATGCTGATCATTGGTGCTCATTAAGTAAAGGCTTATAAATGAAGCATAATTCATGGCATCACACTGGTCGGGATAGATTGGATTACTTGGATGCTTTGTTGTATCTATTTCTGTCTATAATTTTGTCACAATATAGAAAATTGAGTTTAACATGAGCATTGGATTTATGTAATTCTGAGCTCTAAATAAAAAGCTAAGAACGATTTAGTGCGCACATTTCAAGTTGATCGGCCAGTAAAAGTGATACTGGTCATTGGTGCTCATTAAGTAGAGCCTTATAAATGAAGCATAATGCGAGGCATCACGCAGTTTGGGTAGATTGGATTACTTGGATGCTTTGACATATCTATTTCCGTCTAAAACTTTGTCACAATATAGAAATTTGAACTAGCTTTATGTGGGCATCGGATTCGTGTTATTCTGAGCTCTAAATCAAAAGTTACGAACTATTTAGTGCGGACATGTGAAGTAGAGTGGCAAGTTAAAGTGATCATTCTTAATTTATCATTGGATCTCATTAAGCAAACGCTTATAAATGAATCATAGTGCATGACATCAAGCAGTTTGGATAGATTGGATTACTCGGGTGTTTTGCCGTCTCTATTTCTGTATTGAATTTTGGCAAAACTATAGAAAATTGAGCTACCTTAACGTGGACATTGGATTCGTGTCATTATGACCTCTAAATGAAACGTTACAAACGATTTAGTAAGGACATGTCAGGTGGATCGGCTAGTTAAAGTGATCATTTTTAACTGATCATTGGTGCTCATTGAGTAAAGGCTTATAAATGAAGTGTAATGAATGACATCACACAGTTTGGGATACATTGGATTACTTGGAGGCTTTGTCGTTTCTTTTTCTGTCTCAAATTTTGTCACACTGTAGAAAATTGAGCTACCTTAACGTGTTCATTGGATTTGTGTCATTATGAGCTATAAATCAAAAGGTATGGACGATTTAGTGCAGACATGTCAAGTTGATCTGCCACTTAAAATAATAATTCTAAACTGATCATTAGTGCTCATTGAGTAAACGCTTATAAATGAAGCATAATGCATAGAATCACGCTGTTCAGGATAGATTGGATTAATTGGAAAGTTTGTCGTATCTATTTCTGTCTCAAAGTTTGTCACAATATAGAAAATTGAGCTAGATTAACGTGGGCGTTTGATTCATAACATTCAGAGCTCTAAATCAAAATTTACAGATGATTTAGTGTGGATATGTCAAATTGATCGGCCAGTAAAAGTGATACTGATCATTGGTGCTCATTAAGTAAAGCCTTCTAAATGAAGCATAATGTGTGGCATCATGCAGTTTGGGTAGATTGAATTACTTGGACGCTTTGGCATATCTATTTCTGCCTAAAATTTTGTCACAATATAGAAAATTGAACTAGCTTTACGTGGGCATCGGATTCGTGTTATTCTGAGCTCTAAATCAAAAGTTACGGACTATTTACTGCGGTTATGTGAAGTTGAGTGGCCAGTTAAAGTGATCATTCTTAATTTATCATTGGATCTCATTAAGCAAAGGCTTATAAATGAAGCATAACGCATGGCATCAAGCAGTTTGGATAGATTGGATTACTTGGGCGCTTTGCCGTCTCTATTTCTGTATCAAATTTTGCCAAAAATATAGAAAATTGAGCTACCTTAACGTGGACACTGGATTCGTGTCATTATGACCTCTAAATCAAACGTTACAAACGATTTAGTGCGGACATGTCAGTTGGATCAGCCGCTTAAAATGATCATTCTTAATTGATCATTGGTGCTCATTGAATAAAGGGTTATAAATGAAGCATAATGCATGGCATCACGCAGCTCGGGATAGATTGGGTTATTTGGACGCTTTGTCTTATCTATTTTGGTCTCAAAAATTTTCATAATATAGAAAATTGAGCTAGATTAACGTGGGCGTCGGATTCGTAACATTCAGAGCTCTAAATCAAAAGTTACGGACGATTTAGTGTGGACATATCAAGTTGATCGGCCAGTAAAAGTGATACTGATCATTGGTGGTCATTAAGTAAAGGCTTATAAATGAAGCATAATTCATGGCATCATGCAGGTTGGGATAGATTGGACTAATTGGACGCTTTGTCGTATCTATTTCTATTTATAATTTTGTCACAATATAGAAAATTGAGCTAGCTTAACAGGAGCGTTGGATTCGTGTCATTCTGAGCTCTAAATCAAAAGTAACGAACGATTTAGTAAGGACACGTCAAGTTGATTGGCTAGTAAAAGTGATGCTGATCATTGTTGCTCATTAAGAAAAGCCCTATAAATGAAGCATAATGCGTGGCATCACACATTTTGGGTTGATTGGCTTACTTGGACGCTTTGACATATCTATTTCTGTCTAAATTTTGTCACAATATAGAAAATTGAGCAAGCTTTACGTGGGCATCGGATTCGGTTTATTCTGAGCTCTAAATCAAAAGTTACGAACTATTTAGTGTAGACATGTGAAGTTGAGTGGCAAGTTAAAGTGATCATTCTTAATTTATCATTGGATCTCATTAAGCAAAGGCTTATTAATGAATCATAATGCATGGCATCAAGCAGTTTGGATAGATTGGATTACTCGGGCGCTTTGCCATCTCTATTTGTGTATCAAATTTTGCCAAAAATATAACGTGGACATTGGATTTGTCTCATTATGACCTCTAAATCAAACGTTAAAACGATTTAGTGTAGACATGCCAAGTTGATCGGCCAGTTAAAATGATCATTCTAAACTGATCATTAGTGCTCGTTGAGTAAACGCTTATAAATGAAGCATAATGCATAGAATCACGCTGTTCAGGATATATTGGATTAATTGGACACTTTGTCATATCTATTTTTGTCTCAAATTTTGTCACAATATAGAAATTTGAGATAGCTTAATGTGGGCATTGGATTCGTGTCATACTAATCTCTAAATCAAAAGTTACGGACGATTTATTGCGGACATGTCAAGTTGAATTGCCATTTAAAATGATTATTCTTAACATCATTGGTGCCCACAGAGTAAAGGCTTATAAAAGAACCACAAAGCATGGCATCACAAAGTTTGGGATAGATTGGATTACTTGGATGTTTGTCGTCTCTATTTCTATCTCAAATTTTGTCAAAATATAGAAAACCAAGACAGCTTAACGTGGGCACTGGATTCGTGTCATTATGAGCTATAAATCAAAACGTACAGATGATTTAGTGCAGACATGTCAAGGTTATTGGCCAGTTAAAATGATCATTCTTAATTAATCATTGATGCTCATTGATTAACGGCTTATAAATGAAGCATAATGCATGACAACACGCAGTTCGGGATAGATTGTATTACTTGAACGATTTGTCGCATCTATTTTTGTCTCAAATTTTGTCAAAAGATAGAAATTTGAGCTAGGTTAACGTGGGCATTAGATTCGTGTCATTATGACCTCTAGATCAAACGTTACGAACGATTTAGTGCAGATCTGTCAGGCCGATCGGCCACTTAAAATGATCATTCTTACCTGATCATTGGTGCTCATTGAGTAAAGGCTTATAAATGAAGCGTAATGCATGACATCACGCAGTTCGGAATACATTGGATTACTTGGACGTTTTATCGTATCTTTTTCTGTCTAAAATTTTGTCACCATATAGAAAATTGAGCTAGCTTTACGTGGGCATTGCATTTGTTTCATTATAAGCTATAAATCAAAATTTATGGACGATTTAATGCATACATGTCAAGGTTATCCACTAGTAAAAGTGATACTGATCACTAGTGCTCATTGAGTAAAGGCTTATAAATGAAGCATAATGCATGACATCATGCAGTTCGGGATAGATTGAATTACTTGGATGCTTTTTCGTATCTATTTCAGTCTTAGATTTTATCACAATATAGAAAATTGAGCTAGCTTAAAGTGGGCGTTGGATTCAGGTCAATTCTGAGCTCTATATCAAAATTTATGGACCATTAAGTGAGGACATGTCAAGTTGATCGGCCAGTAAAAGTGATATTGATCATTGCTGCTCATTAAGTAAATGCTTATAAATGAAGCATAATGCATGGCATCACGTAGTTCGGGATAGATTGGATTACTTGGATGCTTTGTCGTATCTATTTCTGTCTGTAATTAGATCACAATATAGAAAATTGAAGTAGCTTTACGTGGGCATTGGATTCTTGTCATTCAGAGCTCTAAAGAAAAACTTACGGATGATTTGGTGCGGACATGTGAAGTTCAGTTGCCAGTTAAAGTTATCATTCTAAATTGATAATAGTTTCTCATTAAGTAAAGGCTTAGAAATGAAGCATAGTGCATGGCATCAAACAGTTTTGATACGATTGATTACTTAGACGCATTGTTGTCTCTATTTCTGTCTCAAATTTTGTCAACAAAATATAGAAAATTGAGCTAGCTTAAAATGGGCATTGGATTCGTGTCATTATGACCTCTAAATCCGAAGTGATGGACGATTTAGTGCGTACATGTCAGGTTGGTCGGTCAGTTAAAATGATTATTCTTAACTGATCATTGGAGCTCATTGAGTAAAGGCTTATAAATGAAGCGTAATGCATGGCATCACGCAGTTCGGGATACATACTTGGATGCTTTGTCGTATCTTTTACTATCTGTACTTTTATCACAATATAGAAAATTGAGCTAGCTTAACGTGGGCATTGAATTCTTGTCATTATGAACTATAAATAAAAAGTTATGGATGATTTAGTGCAAACATGTCAAGTTGATCGGCCAGTTAAAATTATCATTCTAAACTGATCATTGGTGTAGTGCTCATTGAGTAAAAGCTTACAAATGAAGCAAAATGCATAGAATCACGCAATTTAGGATAGATTGGATTACTTGGACTCTTTGTCATACCTATTTATGCCTCAAATTTTTTCACAATATAGAAAATTGAGCGAGCTTAATGTTGGCATTGGATTCGTGTCATTCTGAGCTCTAAATCAAAAGTTACGGATGATTTAGTGCGGACATGTCAAGGTTATCGACCAGTTAAAATGATCATTCTTAACTTATCATTGGTGCTCAAAAAGTAAAGGCTTATAAAAGAAGCATAAAGCATGGCATCACGAAGTTTGGGAAAGATTGGATTACATGGACGCTTTGTTGTCTCTATTTCTATCTAAAATTTTGTCAAAATATACAAAATTGAGCTAGCTTAACGTGGGCATTGGATTCGTGTCATTATGACCTCTAAATCAAAAGTTATGGAAGATTTAGTGTGGATATGTCAAGTTGATCAGTCAGTTAAAATGATCATTCTTAACGGATCGTTGGTGCTCATTGAGTAAAGGCTTATAAATGAAGCGTAATGCATGGCATCACGCAGTTCAGGATAAATTGGATTACTTGGACGCTTTGTCGTAAATTTTTCTGTATCAAATTTTGTCACGATATACAAAATTGAGCTATTTTAACGTGGACACTGGATTCGTGTCATTATGAGCTATTAACCAAAAGTTATGGACGATTTATTGTAGAAATTTCAAGTTCAACCGCCAGTTAAAATGATCATTCTAAGCTGATCATTGGTGCTCATTGAGTAAAGACTTATAAATAAAGCATAATGCATAGAATCACACAGTTCAGGATAGATTGGATTACATGGACTCTTTGTGGTACGTATTTTTGTCTCAAATTTTGTTATAATGTAGAAAATTGAGCTAGCTTAATGTGGGTATTGGATTCGTGTCATTCTGAGATTTTAATCAAAAGTTATGGGAGAATTAGTGTGGATTTGTCAAGTTGATCGACCAGTTAAAATGATCATTCTTAACTGATCATTGGTGCCTAGAGAGTAAAGGCTTATAAAAGAAGCACATAGCATGACATCACAAATTTTGGGATAGATTGGATTATTTGGACGCTTTGTTGTCTCTATTTCTATCTCAAATTTTGTCAAAATACCGAAAATTGAGCTAGCTTACCGTGGGCATTTGATTGGTATCATTCTCAGCTCTAAATCAAAAGTTACCGCTGATTTAGTGCAAACATGTCAAGTTGATCGGGTAGTTGAAATGATCATTCTTAACTGATCATTGGTGCTCATTGATTAAACGCTTATAAATGAAGCATAATATATGACATCACGCAGTTTAGGATAGATTGGATTACTTGGATGCTTTGTCGTATCTATTTCTTTCTATAATTTTGTCACAATATAGAAAATTGAACTACGTTTATGTGGGCATTGGAGTCGTTTCATTCTGAGCTCTAAATCAAAACTGATCAAATGTCAAGTTGATCGCCTAGTTAAAGTGATCATTCTAAACTGATCATTGGTGCGCATTAAGTAAAGGCTTATAAATAAAGCATAATGCATGGCATCAAGCATATTGGATAGATTGGATTACTTGGACGCTTTGTTTTCTTTATTCCTGTCACAAATTTCGTCAAAATATAGAAAATTGAGCTAGTTTAACGTGGGCATTGGATTCGTGTCATAATGACCTCTAAATCAAAAGTTATGGACGTTTTAGTCTCGATATGTCAGGTTGATCGGCTAGTTAAAATTATCATTCTTAACTGATCATTGGTCATCATTGAGTAAATCCTTATAAACGAAGCATAATGCATGGCATCACGCAGTCCAGGATATATGAGATTTCTTGGACGCTTTGTCGTATCTTTTCTGTTTAAAATTTTGTCACCATATAGAAAATTGAGCTAGCTTTACGTGGGCATTAGATTTGTTTCATTATAAGCTATAAATCAAAATTTATGGACGATTTGACGCATACATGTCAAGGTTATCCACCAGTAAAAGTGATACTTATCACTAGTGCTCATTGTGTAAAAGCTTATAAATGAAGCATAATGCATGGCATCACGTAGTTCGAGATAGATTGGATTACTTGGATGCTCTTTCGTATCTATTTTTGTATCAGATTTTATCATATTATAGAAAATTAAGCTAGCTTAACGTGGGCATTGGATTCGTGTCAATTCTGAGCTCTAAATCAAAATTTATGGACGATTAAGTGCGGATATGTCAAGTTGATCGGCCAGTAAAAGTTATATTGATCCTTGCTGCACATTAAGTAAAGGGTTATAAATGAAGTACCTTGCATGATATCCCGCAGTTTGGGATATATGGGGTTACATGGATGCTTTTTCGTATCTATTGATGTATATAATTTTGTCAAAATATAGAAAATTGAAGTAGCTTTACGTGGGCATTGGATTATTGTCACTGAGATCTCTAAATGAAAACTTACGAATGATTTGGTGCGGACATGTGAAGTTGAGTGGCCAGTTAAAGTTATCATTCTAAATTGATAATTGTTTCTCATTAAGTAAAGGCTTATAAATGAAACATAATGCATGGCATGAAGCAGTTTCGATACGTTGGATTACTTAGACGCATTGTTGTCTCTATTTTTGCCTCAAATTTTGTCAACAAAATATAGAAAATTGAGCTAGCTTAACGTGGGCATTGGATTCGTGTCATTATGACCTCTAAATCAAAAGTGATGGACGATTTAGTGCGTACATAGCAGGTTGATCGGTCAGTTAAAATGATTATTCTTAACTGATCATCGGAGCTCATTGAGTAAAGGCTTATAAATGAAGTGTAATGCATGGCATCATGCAGTGTGGGATACATACTTGGACGCTTTTTCGTGTGTTTTACTATAACTACTTTTATCACAATATAGAAAATTGAGCTAGCTTAACGTGGGCATTGAATTCATGTCATTATGAACTATAAATAAAAAGTTATGGACGATTTAGTGAAAACATGTCAAGTTGATCGGCCAGTTAAAAGGATCATTCCAAATTGATCATTGGTGTAGTGCTCGTTGAGTAAAAGCTTACAAATGAAGCATAATGCATACAATCACGAAATTTAGGATAGATTGGATTACTTACTCTTTGTCATACCTATTTATGTCTCAAATTTTGTCACAATAGAAAATTGAGCGAGCTTAATGTTGGCATTGGATTCGTGTCATTCTTAGCTCTAAATCAAAAGTTACGAACGATTTAGTGCGGACATGTCAAGTTGATCGACCAGTTAATATGATCATTCTTATCTGATCATTGGTGCTCAAAAAGTAAAGGCTCATAAATGAAGCATAATGCATGGCATCAAGCATATTGGATAGATTGGATTACTTGGACGTTTTGTTTTCTCTATTTTTGTCACAAGTTTTTTCAAAATATAGAAAATTGAGCTAGTTTAACACGGGCATTTGATTCGTGTCATTATGACCTCTAAATCAAAAGTTATGGAAGATTTAGTGCGGATATGTCAGGTTGATCATCCAGTTAATCGTTTGTGCTCATTGAGTAAGGGCTTATAAATGAAGTGTAATGCGTGGCATCACCCAGTTCGGGATACATTGGATTACTTGGACGCTTTGTCATAAATTTTTCTGTATCAAATTTTTTCATGATATAGAAAATTGAGTTAGCATAACGTGGACATTGGATTCGTGTCATTATGAGCTATAAACCAAACGTTACGGACGATTTAGTGTAGAAATGTCAAGTTCATCCGCCAGTTAAAATGATCATTCTAAACTGATCATTGGTGCTCATTGAGTAAAGACTTATAAATAAAGCATAATGCGTAGAATCATGCAGTTCATGATAGATTGGATTACATGGACTCTTTATCGTACCTATTTTGTTATAATATAGAAATTGAGCTAGCTTAATGTGGGCAGTGGATTCATTTCATTCTGAGATTTTAATCAAAAGTTACTGACAATTTAGTGCGGATATGTCAAGTTGATCAGCCAGTTAAAATTATCATTTTTAACTGATCGTTGGTGCTTAGAGAGTAAAGGCTTATAAAAGAAGCACATAGCATGCATCAAAAATTTTGGGATAGATTGGATTACTTGGACACTTTGTTGTCTCTATTTCTATATCAAATTTTGTCAAAGTATAGAAAATTGAGCTAGCTTACTGTGGGCATTTGATTGGTATCATTCTCACCTCTAAATCAAAAGTTACGGCTGATTTAGTGCAGACATGTCAAGTTGATCTAGTTAAAATGATCATTCTTAACTGATAACTGGTGCTCATTGATTAAACGCTTATAAATGAAGCATAATGTATGACATCACGTATTGTCGGATATATTAGATTACTTGGATGCTTTGTCATATCTATTTCTGTCTATAATTTTGTCACAATATAGAAAATTGAACTAGGTTTACGTGGGCATTGGATTATTTTCATTCTGAGCTCTAAATCAAAAGTGATCACATGTCAAGTTGATTGCCTCATTAAAGTGATCATTCTAAACTAATCATTGGTGCTCATTAAGTAAAGGATTATAAATAAAGCGTAATGCATGGCATCAAGCATATTGGATAGATTGGATTACTTGGACGCTTTGTTTTCTTTATTCCTGTCACAAATTTCGTCAAAATATAGAAGATTGTGCTACTTCAACGTGGGCAATGGACGCTTTGTCGTATCTTTTTCTGTCTAAAATTTTGTCACCACATAGAAAATTGAGCTAGCTTTACGTGGGCATTGAATTTGTTTCATTATAAGCTATAAATCAAAATTTATGTATGATTTAATGCATACATGTCAAGGTTATCCACCAGTAAAAGTGATACTGATCACTACTTCTCATTGAGTAAAAGCTTAATAATGAAACATAATGCATGGCATCACGCAGTTCAGGATAGATTGGATTACCTAGATGCTCTTTCGTATCTATTTCTGTCTCAGATTTTATCACAATATAGAAAATTAAGCTAGCTTAACGTGGGCATTGGATTCGTGTCAATTCTAAGCTCTAAATAAAAATTTATGGACGATTAAGTGCGGACATGTCAAGTTGATTGGTCAGTAAACGTAATATTGATCATTGCTGCTCATTAAGTAAAGGCTTAGAAATGAATTACAATGCATGGCATCCCGCAGTTCAGGATATTTGGAATTACTTGGATGCTCTTTCGTATCTATTTATGTCTATAATTTTGTCACAGTATAGAAAATTGAAGTAGCTTTACGTGGGCATTGGATTCTTGTCATTCAGAGCTCTAATACTGATGATTTGGTGCGGACATGTGAAGTTGAGGGGCCAGTTAAAGTTATCATTCTAAATTGATAATTGTTTCTTATTAAATAAAGTCTTATAAATGAAGCATAATGCACGGCATCAAGCAGTTTCGATAGGTTGGATTACATAGACGCATTGTTGTCACTATTTTTGCCTCAAATTTTGTCAACAAATTCTAGAAAATTGAGCTAGCTTAACGTGGGCATTGAATTCGTGTCATTATGAACTATAAATCAAAAGTGATGGACGATTTAGTGCGTGCATTTAAGGTTGATTGGTCAGTTAAAATAATTATTCTTAACTGATCATTGCTGTAGTGCTCATTGAGTAAAAGCTTACAAATGAAGCATAATGCATAGAATCACACAATTTATGATAGATTGGATTACTTAGACTCTTCGTCATACCTATTTATGTCTCAAATTGTGTCATAAGATAGAAAATTGAGCGAGCTTAATATTGGCATTGGATTCGTGTCATTCTGAGCTCCAAATCAAAAGTTACGAATGATTTAGTGCGGACATGTCAAGCTGATCGACCAGTTAAAATGATCATTCTTAACTTATCATTGGTGCTCAAAAAGTAAAGGCTCATAAAAGAAGCATAAAGTATGGTATCACGAAGTTTGGGATAGATTGGATTACTTGGACGTTTTGTTTTCTCTATTTTTGTCACAAATTTTTTCAAAATATAGAAAATTGAGATAGTTTAACACGGGCATTTGATTCGTGTCATTATGACCTCTAAATCAAAAGTTATGGAAGATTTAGTGCGTATATGTCAGGTTGATCGTCCAGCTAAAATGATCATTCTTAACGGATCGTTGGTGCTCATTGAGTAAAGGCTTATAAATGAAGCGTAATGCATCACGCAGTTCGGGATACATTGGATTACTTGGACGCTTTGTCATAAATTTTTCTGTATCAAATTTTGTCTTGATATAGAAAATTGAGCTAGCTTTACGTGGACATTGCATTCGTGTCATTATGAGCTATAAACCAAAAGTTATGGACGATTTGGTGTAGAAATGTCAAGTTCATCCGCCAGTTAAAATGATCATTCTAAACTGATCATTGGTGCTCATTGAGTAAATACTCATAAATAAAGCACAATGAATAGAATCACGCCAGTCAGGATATATTGGATTACATGGACTCTTTGTTGTACCTATTATTGTCTCAAATTTTGTTATAATATAGAAAATTGAGCTAGCTTAATAGGAGCATTGGATTCGTGTCATTCTGAGATTTTAATCAAAAGTTACGGACGATTTAGTGCGGATACGTCAAGTTGATCGGTGAGTTAAAATGATCATTCTTAACTGATCACTGGTGCCCACAGAGTAAAGGCTTATAAAAGAAGCATAAAGTATGACATCACAAATTTTGGGATAGATTAGATTACTTGGACACTTTGTTGTCTCTACTTCTATCTCAAATTTTGTCAAAATATAGAAAATTGAGCTAGATTACTGTGGGCATTTGATTGGTATCATTCTCAGCTCTAAATTAAAAGTTACAGACGATTTAGTGCAGATATGTCAAGTTGATCGGCTAGTTAAAATGATCATTCTTAACTGATCATTGGTGCTCATTGATTAAACGCTTATAAATGAATCACAATGCATGACTTCACGCAGTTCGGGATAGATTGGATTACTTGGATGCATTGTCGTATCTATTTCTGTCTATAATTTTGTCACACTATAGAAAATTGAACTATGTTTATGTGGGCATTGGATTCGTTTCATTCTAAGCTCTAAATCAAAACTGATCACATGTCAAGTTGATCGCCTCGTTAAAGTGATCATTCTAAATTGATCATTGGTGCTCATTAAGTAAAGTCTTATAAATGAAGCATAATGCATGGCATCAAGCATATTGGAAAGATTGGATTACTTGGACGCTTTGTTTTCTCTATTTCTGTCACAAATTTCTTCAAAATATAGAAAATTGAGCTATTTTAACATGGGAACTGGATTTGTGTCATAATGACTTCTAAATAAAAAGTGAGGGACGATTTAGTATCGATATGTCAGGTTGATTGGCCAGTTAAAATGATCATTCTTAATTGATCATTGCTGATCCTTGAGTAAAGGCTTATAAATGAAGCGTAATGCATGGCATTACGCAGTTTGGAATACATACTTCGACACTTTATCATATCTTTTTCAGTCTCAAATCTGGTCACAATATAAAAAACTGAGCTAGCTTAACAAGGGCATTGGATTCATGTCATTATGCGCTATAAATCAGAAGTTATGGAGGATTTAGTGCAGACATGTCAAGTTGATCGGCTAGTTAAAATGATCATTCTAAATTGATCATTAGTGCTCATTGAGTAAATGCTTATAAATGAAGCATCATGCATAGAATCACGCAGTTCAGGATAGATTAAAATACCAAGATGCTTTGTCGTATCTTTTTCTGTCTAAACTTTTATAATAATATAAAAAATTGAGATAGCTTAATGTGGGCATTGAACTCGTGTCATTCAGAGCTCTAAATCAAAAGTTACGGACGATTTAGTGCATACATGTCAAGTTCATCGGCCAGTTAAAATGATCATTCTTAACTTATCATTGATGCTCATAGAGTAAAGTAGCAATAAAAAAAGCATAAAACATGGCATGAGAAAGTTTGGGATAGATTGGATTACTTGGATGCTTTATCGTTTCTAGTTGTGTCTCAAATTTTGTCACAAGATAAAGAATTGAGCTATCTTAACGTAGGCATTGGATTCGTGTCATTCTGAGCTATAAATCAACAGTTAAGAATGATTTAATGAGGACATGTCAAGTTGATCGGCCAGTTAAAGTGATCATTTTAAACTGATAATTGGTGCTCATTGACTAAAAGCTTATAATTGAAGAATAATGCATAGCATCACGCAGTTTGGGATTGATTGGATTACTTGGATACTTTTTCGTATCAATTTCTGTCTCAAATTTTGTCACAATATAGAAAATTGAGCTATTTTAACGTGGGCATTGGATTTATGTCAATTCTGTGCTCTAAATCAAAACTTAACGATGATTTAATGCGGACATGTCCTTTTGATTGGCCAATAAAAGCGATATTGATCATTGGTGCTCATTAACATAATGCATTGCATCAAGCAATTTGGATAGATTGGATTACTTGGATGCTTTGTTGTCTCTATTTCTGTCTCAAATTTGGTCAAAATATACAAAATTGAGCTAACTTAACGTGGGCATTGGATTCGTGTCATTGTGACCTCTAAATAAAAATTTATGGAAGATTTAGTGTGGATATGTCAGGTTGATCGGTCAGTTGAAATGACATTCTTAACTGATCATTGGTGCTCATTGAATAAAGGATTATAAATGAAGCGTAATGCATGGCGTCACGCAGTTTGGTATACATTGAATTACTTCGACGCATTATCGTAACTTTTTATGTATCATATTTTATCACGATATAGATATTTGATCTAGCTTAATGTGGACATTGGATTCCTATCATTATAAGCTATAAACCAAGAGTTCTGGACGATCTAGTGTAGACATGTCAAGTTCATCCGCCAGTTAAAATGATCATTCTAAACTGGTCATTGGTGCTCATTTAGTAAAGGTTTATAAATAAAGCATAATGCGTAGGATAACGCAGTTTAGGATAGATTGGATTACATGGACTCTTTGTCGTACCTATTTTTGTCTCAAATTTTTGTCATGATATAGAAAATTGAGCTAGGTTAATGTGGGCATTGTATTCATCTCATTCTGAGCTTTAAATCAAAAGATACGGACGATTTAGTGCGGATATGTCAAGTTGATCGGCCTGTTAAAATGATCATTCTTAACTGATCATTGGTGCCCATAGAGTAAAGGCTTATAAGAGAAGCATAAAGCATGGCATCACGAAGTTTGGGATAGATTGGATTCTTTGGACGCTTTGTCGTCTCTATTTCTATCTCCAATTTTTTCAAAATATAGAAAATTGAGCTAGCTTAATGTGGTTATTTGATTGGTATCATTCTCAGCTCTAAATCAAAAGTTAGGGATGATTTAGTGCAGACCTATCAAGTTGATCAGCCAGTTAAAATGATCATTCTTAACATTTCATTGTTGCTCATTGATTAAAAGCCTATAAATGAAGCATAATGCATGACATCACAAAGTTTGGGAAAGATTGGATTACTTGGACGCTTTGTCGTATCAATTTTTGTCTTAAATTTTGTCAGAATACAGAAAATAGCTGAACGTGGGCTTTGGATTCGTGTTATTCTGAGCTCTAAATCAAAAATTACTAACGATTTGGTGCTGACATGTCAAGTTGATCGGCAAGTTAAAATGATCATTCTTAACTGATCATTCTTGCATATTGAATAACGGCTTATAAATGAAACATAATGAATGACATCACACAGTTCAGAATAGATTGGATTACTTGGACGCTTTGTCGTATCAACTTCTATCTGAATTTTTGTTATAATATAGAAAATTGAGCTAGCTTAATGTTCGCATTGGATTCGTGTCCGTCTGAACTCAATATCATAAATTACGGATGATTTAGTGCGGATATGTCAGGTTGATCGGCATGATAAAATGATCATTTTAAACTGATCAATGGTACTCATCGATTAAAAGCTTAGAAATGAAGCATAATGCATGGCATCACGCACTTTGTAATAGATTGGATTATTTGGACACTTTGTCGTCTCTATTTCAGTTGATAATAAGGTGTGGACCATTTATTCTTAGCTCTAAATCCTAAGGTACGGACCATTTATTGCGGACATGTAAAGTTTCTAGGCCGGTTAAAGTAATCATTCTAAACTGATCATTGGTGCTGATAAAGTAAACGCTTATAAATGAAGCATAAAGCATGGCATCATGAAGTTAAGGATATATTGTATTACTTGGATGCTTTGTTGTCTCTATTTCTAACTCAAATTTTGTCAAAATATAGAAAATTGAGCTTGCTTAACATGGGCATTAGATTCGTGTCATTCTGAGCACTAAATCAAAAGTTAAGGACGATTTAGTGCGGACATGTCAAGTTTATCGGCCAGTTACACTGATCATTCGAAACTAATCATTGGTACTAATTGAGTAAAGGCTTACAAATGAAGCATAATGCATGACATCACGCAAATTTGGCTAGATTGGATTACTTGGACACTTTTTCGTATCTATTTCGCCATCAAATTTTGTCACAATATAGAAAACATAGGTAGCTTAACGTGGGAATTGGATTCGTGTTATTCTGAGCTCTAAATCGAAAGTTACGGACGATTTAGTGCAGGCATGTCAAGTTGATCGACCAATTAAAGTAGTCATTCTAAACTTATCATTGGTGCTCATTAAATAAAGGCTCATAACAGTAGCATAATGCATGCCATCATGCATTCCGGGATAGATTGGATTACATGGACGCTTTGTCGTATATATTTTTGTCATAAATTTTGTCACAATACAGAAAATTGAGTTAGCTGTGCGTGGGCATTGTATTCGTGTCATTCCGAGCTCTAAATTAAAATTTACGGACGATTTATGGCTGACATGTCAAGTTGATCGGCAAGTTAAAATGATCATTCTTTACTGATCATTGGTGCATATTCAGTAAAGGCTTATAAATGAAACATAATGCATGACATCACACAGTTCTGGATAGATTGGATTACTTGTACGCTTTGTCGTATCTATTTCTGTCTGAATTTTGTCGAAGTATAGAAAATTGAGCTAGCTAAACATGGACATTGGATTCGTGTCATTCTGAGCTCAAAGTCATAAGTTACGGATGATTTAGTGCGTACATGACAAGTTGATCAGCCAGTTAAAATGATCATTTTTAATTGATAATTGGTGCTCATTGATTAAAAGCTTATAAATGAAGCATAATGCATGGCATCACACAGTTTGAGATAGATTGGATTACTAGGACGCTTTGTCGCCTCTATTTCGGTCGATAATTTTTCAAATTATAGAAAATTGAGCTAGCTTAACGTGGGCATTGGATTCGTGTCATTCTGATCTCTAAATCATAAGTTACGGACGATTTAGTGCAGGCATGTCAAGTTGACCGGCCAGTTAAGGTGATCATTTTAAACTAATCATTGGTGTAGATTAAGTAAACGCTTATAAAAGAAACATAAAACATGGCATCATGAAGTTTGGGATAGATTGGATTACTTGGATGCTTTGTTATCTCTATTTCTTTCTCAAATTTTGTCAAAATATAGAAAATTGAGCTACCTTAACGTCGGCATTAGATTCATGTCATTCTGAGGTCTAAATAAAGAGTTACATACAATTTAGTGTGGACATGTCATGTTAATAGGCCAGTTAGTATGACTATTCTAAACTGATCATTAGTGCTCATTGAGTAAGGGCTTGTAAATTAAGCATAATGCATGGCATCACATAGTTTTGGCTAGATTGGATTACTAGGACGCTTTTTCGTATCTATTTCTTTCTCAAATTTTGTCACAATATAGAAAAACGAGCCAGCTTAACGTGGGCATTGGATTCGCGTCATTCTGAGCTCTAAATCAAACATTACTGACGATTTAGTGCGGACATGTCAGGTTGAGTAAAGGCTTATAAATGATCATTGGTGCCCATAGAGTAAAGGCTTATAAATGAAGCATAATGCATGGCATCACGGAGTACGGGATAGATTGGATTACTTGGACGCTTTCTCATTGCTATTTCTTCCTCAAATTTTGTCACAATATAGAAAATTGAGCTACCTTAACGTGGGCATTGGATTCGTGTCAGTCTGAGGTCTAAATCATAAAATACAGATGATTTAGTGCGTACATGTCAAGTTGATCGGCCAGTTAAAATGACCATTCTTAACTAATCATTGGTGCTCATTCAGTAAATGCATATGAATGTAGCATAATGCATGCCAACATGCAGTTCAGGATAGATTGGATTACTTGGATGCTTTGTCATATCTATTTCTGTATATAATTTTGTCAAAATATAGAAAATTTAACTAGATTAACGTGGGCATTCGATTCGAGTCATTCTTAGCTCTAAATCATAAGTTACGGACGATTTAGTGCGGACATGTAAAGTTTCTAGGCCAGTTAAAGTGATCATTCTCAACTGATCATTGGTGCTGATAAAGTAAACGCCTATAAATGAAGCATAAAGCATGGCATTACAAGGTTCGAGAGAGATTGGATTACTCGTACGCTTTGTTGTCTTTTATTCTATCTCAAAATTTTTCAAAATATAGAAAATTTAGCTAGCTTAACGTGGGCATTGGATTCGTGTCATTCGAAGCTCTAAATCATAAGTTACGGACGATTTAGTGCGGACATGTCAAGTTGATTGGCCAGTTAAAATGATCATTCTAAACTGATCATTCATGTAGATTACGTAAACGCTTATAAAAGAAACATGAAACATGACATCATGAAGTTTGGGATAGATTGGATTACTTAGATGCTTTGTTGTCTCTATTTCTAACTCAAATTTTGTCAAAATATAGAAAATTGAGCTAGCTTAACGTGGGCATTGGATTCATGTCATTCCAAGGTCTAAATAAAAAGGTACATACAATTTAATGCGGACATGTCATGTTGATAGGCTAGTTAATATAACTATTCTAAACTGATCATTAGCGCTCATTGAGTAAGGGGTTATAAATTAAGCATAATGTATAGCATCACGAAGTTTTGGCTAGATTGGATTACTAGGACACTTTTTCATATCTATTTCTATCTCAAATTTTGTCACAATATAGAAAATTGAGCGACCTTAACGTGGGCATTATATTCGTGTCATTCTGAGCTCTAAATCAAGAGTTACGAACAAATTAGTGCGGACATGTCAAGTTGATCGACCAGTTAAAATGATCATTCTTAACTTATCATTGATGCCCATAGAGTAAAGGCTTATAAATGAAGCATAATGCAAGGCATCACGCAGTACGGGATAGATTGGATTACTTGGACGCTTTGTCGTATATATTTCTGTCTCAAATTTGTCACAATATAGAAAATTGAGCTAGCTTAACGTGGGCATTGGATTCGTGTCAATCTCAGCTCTAAATCATAAAATACGGATGATTTAGTGCGGATATGTCAAGGTTATCGGCCAATTAATATGATCAGTCTTAACTGATCATTGGTGCTCAATAAGTAAATACTTATCAATGTGGCGTAATGCATGCCATCATGCAGTTCGGGATAGATTGGATTACTTGGATGCCTTGTCATATCTATTTTTGTCAATAATTTTGTCAAAATATAGAAAATTGATCTAGATTAATGTGGGCATTCGATTCGAGTCATTCTTAGCTCTAAATCATAAGTTACGGACGATTTAGTGCGGACATGTAAAGTTTCTAGGCCAGTTAAAGTGATCATTCTAAACTGATCATTGGTGCTGATAAAGTAAACGCTTATAAATGACGCATAAAGCATGGCATTACGAAGTTCGGGATAGATTGGATTACTTGTACACTTTGTCGTCTCTTACTCTATCTAAAACTTTGTCAAAATATATAAAATTGAGCTATCTTATGGTGGGCATTGGGTTCGTGTCATTCAGGGCATTAAATCAAAAGTTAAGGACAATTTAGACATGTCAAGTTGATCGGCCATTTATAGTGATCATTCTAAACTGCTCATTGGTACTCATTGAGTAAAAGCATAAGGCATGGAATAACGCAGTTTTGTCTAGATTCAATTACTTGGACATTTTTTTGTATTTATTTCTGTAGCAAATTTTGTCATAATATAGAAAAGTGAACTAGCTTAACTTGTGTATTGGATTCGTGCCATTCGGAGATCTAAATAAAAAAATATGGACGATTTTGTGCGGACATGTCAAGTTGATCGGGAAGTTAAGGTGATCATTCTAAACTGATCATTGGTGCTCATTAAGTAAATGATTATAACTGTAGCATGATGCATGCCATCATGCATTCCGGGATAGATTGGATTATTTGGACTCTTTGTCGTATCTATTTCTGTCTTAAATTTTTTCACAATACAGAAAATTGAGTTAGCTGAATGTGGGCATTGGATTCGTGTCATTCTGAGCTCTAAATCAAAAGGTACGAATGATTTAGTGCAGACATGTCAAGTTGATCCGCAAGTTAAAATGATCATTCTTAACTGATCACTGGTGATTATTGAGTAAAGTCTTATAAATGAAGCATAATGCATGGCATCACATAGATTGGATTACTTG
This sequence comes from Pugionium cornutum, assembly GCA_018901935.1. Taxonomy (NCBI): domain Eukaryota; kingdom Viridiplantae; phylum Streptophyta; class Magnoliopsida; order Brassicales; family Brassicaceae; genus Pugionium; species Pugionium cornutum. The sequence goes on from JAENJI010000013.1 coordinate 12,680,443, forward strand.
AACGCTTTGTCGTATCTATTTCAGAATCAATTTTGTCACATCATACAAAATTGAGCTAGCTACACGTGGGCATTGGATTTGTGTCATTCTGTGCTTCAAATCATAAGTTACAGATGATTTAGTGCGGACATGTCAAGTTCATCAGCTAGTTAAAATAATCATTCTTAACTGATAATTGGTACTCATTCATTAAAAGCTTATAAATGAAGCATAATGGCATCACGCATTTGGGATATATTGGATTATTTGGACGCTTTGTACCCTCTATTTCTGTCAATAATGTTTTCAAAATATAGAAAATTGAGCTAGCTTAATGTAGGCATTGGATTCGTGTCATTCTGAGCTCCAAACCATAAGTTACAGACGATTTGGTGCAGACATGTAAAGTTTCTAGGCCAGTTATAGTGATCATTCTAAACTGATCATTGGTGCTGATAAAGTAAACACTTATAACTGAAGCATAAAGCATGGCATTACGACGTTGGGTTGGATTGGATTACTTGGATGCGTTGTTGCCTCTTTTCTATATCAAATTTTGTCAAAATATAGAAAATGTAGCTAACTTAACGTTGTCATTGGATTCGTGTCATTCTGAGGTCTAAATAAAAAGTTACATACGATTTAGTTTGGACATGTCAAGTTGATAGGCCAGTTTATATGATTATTTTAAACTGATCATTGGTGCTCATTGAGTAAGAGCTTATAAATTAACCATAATGCATGGCATCATGCAGTTTTGGCTAGATGGGATTACTTGGATGCTTTTTCGTATCTATTTTGGTCTCAAATTTTGTCACAATATAGAAACTCCAGCCAGCTTAACCGAGGCATTGGATTCGTGCCATTCTGAGCTCTAAATCAAACATTATTGACGATTTAGTGCGGACATGTCAAGTTGATCGGCCAGTTAAATGATCATTTTAACTGATCATTGGTGCCCATAGAGTAAAGGCTTATAAATGAGACATAATGCATGGCATCACGCAGTATGGGATAGATTGGATTACTTGGATGCTTTGTCGTTGCTATTTCTGTCTCAAATTTTGTCACAATATTGAAAATTGAGCTAGCTTAACGTGGGCATTGGATTCGTGTCAGTTTGAGGGCTAACTCATAAAATACGGATGATTTAGTGCGGACATGTCAAGTTGATCGGTCAGTTAAAATGATCATTCTTAACTAATCATTGGTGCTCATTAAGTAAATGCTTATAAATGTGGCATAATGCATGCCATCATGCTGTTCAGGATAGATTGAATAACTTGGATGCTTTGTCATATCTATTTCTGTCTATAATCTTGTCAAAATATAGAAAATTGAGCTAGATTAACGTGGGCATTTGATTCTAGTCATTCTTAGCTCTAAAACATAAGTTACGGACGATTTAGTGCCGACATGTAAAGTTTCTAGGCCAGTTAAAGTGATCATTCTAAACTGATCATTGTTGCTGAGAAAGTAAACGCTTATAAATGAAGCATAAAGCATGGCATTATGAGGTTTGGGAGAGATTGGATTACTTGTACGCTCATTCTGATTTGATCATTGGTGTAGATTAAGTAAGCGCTTATAAAAGAAACATAAAGCATGGCATCATGAAGTTTGGGATAGATTGGATTACTAGGATGCTTTGTCTTATCTATTTCTATCTCAAATTTTGTCAAAATATAGAAAATTGAGCTAACTTAACATGGGCATTGGATTCATGTCATTTCAAGGTCTGAATAAAGAGTTACATACAATTTAGTGTCGACATGTCATGTTGATAGGACAGTTAATATGACTATTCTAAACTGATCATTAGTGCTCATTGAGTAATGTATGGCATCACGTAATTTTGGCTTGATTGGATTACTAGAACACTTTTTCGTATCTATTTCTATCTCAAATTTTGTCACAGTATAGAAAATTTAGCCAACTTAACGTGGACATTGGATTCGTGTCATTCTGAGCTCTAAATCAAACGTTACTGACGATTTAGTGCGGACATGTCAAGTTGATCGGCCAGTTAAAATGATCATTTTTAACTGATCATTGGTGCCCATAGAGTAAAGGCTTATAACTGAAGCATAATTCATGGCATCACACAGTACGGGATAGATTGGATTACTTGGACGCTTTGTCGTAGCTATTTTTGTCTCAAATTTTGTCACAATATAGAAAATTGAGCTAGCTTAAAGTGGGCGATGGATTCGTGTCTGATGAGGACATCAGGTCGTACATCCAGCCAGGAGACCAGACTGGCCGACCAGGAAGCTTGCCCGAGACAGCCGGACCATCTGGCACGCCTGCCGGCCCAAGCAGTACCGCCGGACCCTCCACCACAAGGACCAGAACAACCAGCATTGCCGGCAGAGAGGCCCAAGCTTCCGGCACACTTGGTGGCGACGTGGATGACACCGCCGGTCCCTCTGATGATGCCGCCAACTCCGGGATCAACTTGGCCGGTCCTGAAGGCATTCCGGCCAGTACCTCGCACAATCCAGCCGGTACAGCCGATCCAGCCGAGTACACGCGCATTTCCACTTCTACACAAGAGGACTCGGACTAAATGAGCTACCAGCTCCAGGACATGCACCTAGAGGAAGTATCTACACCAGTGGTACCTCAAGGAGCAATGACAAGAAGCAGATCAAGGGCACTCTTCCACAAATTCAGCTTATGGGTCGACAAGCTCCTAGAGGAAGATCGAATAAGGACAATGGGCCAAAAATGCAAGGAAGAGTCCAATGGCTTCTCAACAACACAGGGGACATCAGAGACTTGGGCTTTAGTGGCAAGAGAGGTCATGGCCCAAAGATTCTTAACCCTACTCCAAGTCGAACACTAAGAGCAAGGTGCGTGCATGCCACAAGGATGGCCACCTTCCATTTCTTGGCCATGAGGTAAGTTAAGGTAAGTTTCAATTCGAATATATGCCTCTTTCTGTTTTGCAGGGTAGGATCTAGAACATTTACTTTTATTGAGTCAAAGACATTTTAGGAATAGGTCCTTTTTCGATTATACACTTTTGTATCTTTTCCTTTTGTGCACTTTTGTAAGTTTTCCTTTTCTTATTTGGGTCGACCCTAGAAGGTCAAGCTGTCGAGCATATTAATAAGGCTCCTTCCAGCATTGCAGTTCGACAACCTTTTTGATATTAATAAAGATAGAACTTTTTCCCCAACAAGTTTTCTCTTAAGAATCTTATGCGCTTAGAATCTAGTTGAGACCAGCCCTCCTAGCTCTAAGTTTGTGATTTATCACGAGGTTCATCACCCCTCGTGTGGTTCACTTCACCCTTCCATCGAATACCAACACAAAAAACCCCTATCCAAGAAGTTTAAGGTCGAGTTTCTCACCTAAACTTCTCCAAACAGCCCACGCGCATACATCCTAGAATCAAGGCTTGTATCATTTTGGTATCAGAGCTTAAAGCTCCTAAACCAGGTTGTTTCTATCCTTTAGCTTGTTTTGTTTTTAGTTCTTGCATTAGTTTAAGTCGCATTCAAGAAAAGTAAAAAAAATAACATCAAACTCCAAACCGAGTGCATCTAGCCGCCTTCTACGTGTATCACTAGGGTTTAGATTCACTTTTGCATTACCATTCACGTTTTCCTTTTTGTTTAAATCATATTTCCTTTATTTTTATGTTAAATTAAAAAGAAAAGAAAATAGGAAAAATACTAAAGGAATTCGAATTGGACAGCTAGCACAAGTTGTCAAGAAAGTTTCCTTTATTTTCAAATCTTCACATTTTTGAATTTCCAATTCTCAGATTTTTTCCTTTTTGAAAATTTTCGAATCCTTATAAAAAGAAAACCCTCCTAATAATTTAGGAGCATCCTAACTTGTCTTCTTTCTTTGTAGCACGGAATGGCAGAAGAAAATAGAGAAGCAACCGAAGCCATGATGGCCATGTTCACCACTCTCCAAACACAACTCGCATCAATAGGCGAGAGGTTGGAGCGCGTGGAAAGACCGGTGAGGTTCCATGCCATAAGGCACGTGAGAGCTGAGAAAGACCGTCCTGAGGGTCCTGAGCACCTTAGGACACGGCACGAACAAGAGAACCCCAGCCAGATGGAGATGAGGACACACCACCTCATAACTATCACCATAGGCCGAGAGGACCTCCACGGCAACCAGAGGCAGGAGATGATGGCTTTGAGCCATATGGTCTTCACCAGAGACCAAGAATGCCTCCTAGACATCATGAGGATGGAGATGAACACGCCTATAACCGGGTAACTCATCCTGATGGTAAGCTAACTCCTCCAAGTTTTGCAGGAAAAGTAGACCCCGAGGCTTACCTAGATTGGGAGAGAAGAATGGATCATATCTTTGATCATTACAACCAACCAGGGCCTAGGAGAGTCTCAATGGCAGTAGCACAACTCACGGACAATGCCCTCATCTGGTGGGATCGTGAGGTATCTGACAGAAGGAGGAAGAGAATGAGGCCCATAGACTAATGGGTCGACATGAAAGACCTCATGCGACAAAGGTTTGTTCCACCTTACTTTCATAGAGACTTGCAACGTCGTTTTCGTACTCTTAAGCAGGGTACTAGATCAGTAGAGGAGTACTATGAAGAGTTTGAGAAGCTAAGGAACAGATTGGAGCTCAATGATGATGAAGAAGCATTGATGGCACAATTCTTGGATGGACTCCAAGAAAGAAACAGCCGCAAGGTGGAAAGGCAAATCTACAATGACTTCAAAGACTTGTTCCACTTATCTGTCCAGGCTGAGCAGCACATCAAACGTAAGAGCCAAGACATCCGCAACAAGCCTAAGACACCTTGGGCACCAAGCAACATGCCCAAGCCCGTAGACAAAGGCAAGAGCATAGAGATCGAGTCAAAGTTCAAGAGCAAGCCTCCTGAACCCACCCGTGACCAGAGAGAGCCTGGTAAGTCTTCTAACCCTCAAAGATCACGTGACATCACTTGTTTCAAGTGTAGGGTTCGTGGACACATCTCAGGGGAGTGCCCATAAAACTGGGTCATGTTGATTACGGAGGCTGGAGAATATGAGTCCCAAGATGAAGAGGACTATGAACCAGAAGAGGAGTATGGTCATTGAGTACCCTGATGTGGGGGAAGTCCTGGTCACTAAACGCATCCTCAGTGCAATGGTGGATCCTTCAGAGACCATCCAAAGGGAGAACATCTTCCACAGCCGTTGCACCATCAAGGGCAAGGTATGTAACCTCATCATAGATGGTGGTTCTTGCACTAACGTTGTTAGTGCATATATGGTTGATAAGCTAGGTCTAGAGAAGACAAGGTATCCTCGACCATATACACTGAGATGGCTAGATGACAAAGTGGAGCTCAAGATCCATGAGCAAGTCACTGTGCCATTCAGTGTGGGCAAGTACCAAGACCAAGTCATGTGCGAAGTGGTGCCCATGCAAGCTGGCCATCTTCTGCTAGGAAGACCATGGCAGTTTGACAAAGAGACCAGGCATGATGGCCCAACCAATCTCTACACTTTTGTGCATGACAAAAGAAAGGTCAGCTTGGCTCCTCTTACACCTGCCCAGGTACATGAGCTACAACTCCAAATGAGTAAGGAAAAGAAACTTATCAAGTCTATTATTTGAAAAATGTTCATCCGTTACAATCTAATCTAAAACACGTTTTTTTCTCCCTTAAAATTGTATTCAATTCTTATTAAACCAAGCCATGTCCGGAGAGCTTTAGCCTCAAAGGATTTAATGTTACTAATGGTTTTCAAAGAAGTGTTGAATGTAGAAAAAGAACAGGTAGAGCTACCTCCTGAAGTAGCAACTCTCCTCAACAAGTTCAAGGATGTATTCCCAGAGGCGATACCAGCAGGCTTGCCTCCTTTACGTGGCATAGAACACCGGATTGATCTAGTGCCCGGAGCAGCCCTGCCCAACCGGCCAGCCTACCGGATGAGTCCAGAGGAGTCCAAGGAGCTTGAGAAGCAAGTCAAGGAGCTCCTGGAGAAAGGCTATGTTCGAGAGAGCCTCAGTCCATGTGCCGTACCAGTTCTACTAGTGCCCAAGAAGGATGGGACTTGGCGCATGTGCGTGGACTGCCGAGCAATCAACAACATCACAGTCAAGTACCGGCATCCAATACCACGGCTGAATGACATGCTAGATGAGCTGAGTGGAGCCACGGTCTTCTCCAAGATAGACCTCAAGAGTGGATACCACCAGGTCAGGATGAAAGAAGGTGATGAATGGAAGACTGCTTTCAAGACAAAGCAAGGGCTCTACGAGTGGACAGTCATGCCATTTGGCTTGACTAATGCCCCAAGCACCTTCATACACCTTATGAAACAAGTTCTTAGGGCGTACATCAGTAAGTTTGTAGTGGTTTACTTTGATGACATACTAGTTTATAGTAAGTGCCTACGGGAACACCTCACACATCTTGAGATGGTACTTAAAACCCTTCGACAAGAAGAGCTTTATGCCAATCTCAAGAAGTGCGTCTTTTGTACTGATAAACTTGTCTTTTTAGGTTTTGTTGTAAGTTTACAGGGCCTACAGGTTGATGAAGAGAAGATTCGAGCCATACAAGAATGGCCAACACCAGGCAACATCAGTCAAGTAAGGAGCTTCCACGGACTGGCCAGATTCTATGGGAGATTCGTGCCCAACTTCAGCAGTATTGCCTCACCATTGACGGCAGTAGTGAAGAAGAACGTGGGATTCAGCTTGGGAGAAGCTCAGGAGAAGGCATTCCAGGCCTTGAAGGACAGCCTTACACATGCACCAGTGCTAGTCCTTCCCGACTTCAACAAGACGTTTGAAGTGGAGTGTGATGCCTCTGGAATAGGCATAGGAGCAGTGCTAATCCAAGGAGGGAGACCAGTGGCATACTTCAGTGAGAAGCTAGGTGGTGCCTCACTGAACTACCCCACTTATGACAAGGAGCTCTATGCCCTTGTCCGAGCATTGGAGACTTGGCAGCATTACTTGCTGTCCAAGGAGTTTATGATCCACACTGATCATGAGACTCTCAAACACCTCAGAGGGCAAACCAATCTCAAGAGGAGACATGCCAGGTGGATGGAGTTCATAGAGACCTTCCCGTACGTCATCAAGTACAAGAAGGGCAAAGATAATGTGGTAGCCGATGCACTATCAAGAAGGTTTGCCTTGATATCCACCATGGAGGCAAAGGTCCTAGGGTTCGAGCACATCAAGGACCTATACAAGGATGATCCTGACTTTTCTGAGAGCTACAAGGAGTGTGGCACAGGGAGTCATGGCAAGTTCTACATCCATGAGGGGTTCTTGTTCCGAGAAAGAAGGCTGTGCATACCACAAGGATCATTAAGGGAGCTTATCATCCGAGAAGCTCATGGAGGAGGACTCATGGGCCACTTTGGTGTCGACAAGACTCTAGCACTGGTCAAGGAGCACTTCTACTGGCCACACATCAAGAGGACAGTAAAAGCTCATTGTGCAAGATGCATCACTTGCAAGAAGGCAAAGTCCCGAGTGGAACCTCACGGGTTGTATCTCCCACTGCCCATACCTACACATCCATGGGTGGACATCTCAATGGACTTTGTTCTAGGTCTGCCCAAGATCAACCACAAAGATGCAATCTTTGTAGTGGTGGACAGATTCTCCAAGATGGCACACTTCATTCCATGTGCCAATGTCAATGATGCCACTCAAACAGCTGAGCTGTTCTTCAGGGAGATAGTACGGCTTCATGGAGTGCCAAGGACTATGGTATCAGACAGGGACACCAAGTTCCTCAGCCACTTCTGGAGGATTCTTTGGAGAAAGCTAGGCACGAAGCTACTCTTCTCTACCACCTGCCATCCTCAAACCGATGGCCAAACTGAAGTTGTCAACAGGACACTATCAACTCTTCTCAGGACTACACTAGGGAAGAACCTAAAGACTTGGGTGGAGTGCCTGCCATTCATAGAGTTCGCTTACAACCGAGCCGTGCACTCAGAAACCAAGAAGACACTATTTGAAGTAGTATACGGCTTCAACCCTCTCACCCCATTGGTGCAAACACCACTACCACCAGCTGAGATGACCAACCTCAACGGAGCATCCAAGGCAGAGTTCATAAGGAGATTACACCAGAAGGTAGCAGAAAACTTGGAGGAGAGGACCGGACAGTACGTGACTCATGCCAACAAGGGAAGAAAGGAGGTGATCTTTCAACCAGGCGATTGGGTGTGGCTACACCTACGACAGGAGAGGTTCCCAAACCTAAGGAGTTCCAAGCTGGCACCAAGAGGAGATGGACCATTCAGAGTGCTCGAGAGGATCAACAACAACGCCTACCGGATCGAGCTCCGAGGTGAGTTTAATGTGTCCAATACGTTCAATGTTACTGACTTAGCCCCTTTCCATGCAGATGAACCAGTTTTGAGGACAAAACCTACTGAAGAGGGTGGGGATGATGAGGAAATCAGGTCGTACATCCAGCCAGGAGACCAGACTGGCCGACCAGGATGCTTGCCCGAGACAGCCGGACCATCTGGCACACCTGCCGGACCAAGCAATACCGCCGGACCCTCGACCACAAGGACCAGAGCAACCAGCATTGCCGGCGGAGAGGCCCAAGCTTCCAGCACACTTGGTGGTGACGTGGATGACACCGCCGGTCCCTCTGGTGATGTCGCCAACTCCGGGATCAACTTGGCCGGTCCTGAAGGCATTCCGGCCAGTACCTCGCACAATCCAGCCGGTACAGCCGATCCAGCCGAGTACACGCGCATTTCCACTTCTACACAAGAGGACTCGGACTAAATGAGCTACCAGCTCCAGGACATGCACCTAGAGGAAGTATCTACACCAGTGGTACCTCAAGGAGCAATGACAAGAAGCAGATCAAGGGCACTCTTCCACAAATTCAGCCTACAGGTTGACAAGCTCCTAGAGGAAGATCGACTAAGGACAATTGGCCAGAAGTGCAAAGTAGAGGACAATGGGCCAGAAGTGCAAAGTAGAGTCCAGCTGGACGATTTAGTGCGGATATATAAAGTTTCTAGGCCAGTTAAAGTGATCATTCTCAACTGATCATTGGTGCTGATAAAGTAAACCCTTATAAATGAAGCATAAAGCATGGCATTACGAGGTTCGAGAGAGATTGGATTACTTGTATGCTTTGTTGTCTTTTATTCTATCTCAAATTTTTTCAAAATATAGAAAATTGAGCTTGCTTAACGTGGGCATTGGATTCGTGTCATTCTGAGCTCTAAATCATAAGTTACAGACGATTTAGTGCGGACATCTCAAGTTGATCGGCCAGTTAAAATGATCATTCTAAACTGATCATTCGTGTAGATTACGTAAACGCTTATAAAAGAAACATAAAGCATGGCATCATGAAGCTTGGGATAGATTGGATTACTTAGATGCTTTGTTGTCTCTATTTCTAACTCAAATTTTGTCAAAATATAGAAAATTGAGCTAGCTTAACGTGGGCATTGGATTCCTGTCATTCCGAGGTCTAAATAAAATGTTACATACAATTTAGTGCGGACATGTCATGTTGATAGGCAAGTTAATATGACTATTCTAAACTGATCATTAGGGCTCATTGAGTAAGGGCTTATAAATTAAGAATAATGTATAGCATCACAAAGTTTTGCCTAGATTGGATTACTAGGATGCTTTTTCGTATCTATTTCTGTCTCAAATTTTGTCACAATATAGAAAATTGAGCCACCTTAACGCGGGCACTAGATTCGTGTCATTCGGAGCTCTAAATCAAAAGTTACGAACGATTTAGTGTGGACATGTCAAGTTGATCGGCCAGTTAAAATGATCATTCTTAACTTATCATTGATGCCCAAAGAGTAAAGGCTTATAAATGAAGCATAATGCATGGCATCACGCAGTACGGGATAGATTGGATTACTTGGACGCTTTGTCTTATCTTTTTCTGTCTCAAATTTTGTCATAATATAGAAAATTGAGCTTGCTTAATGTGGGCGTTGGATTCGTGTCAATCTGAGCTCTAACTCATAAAATACGGATGATTTAGTGCAGACATGTCAAGTATATCGGCCAATTAATATGATCAGTCTTAACTTATCATTGGTGCTCATTAAGTAAATGCTTATCAATGTGGCATAATGCATGTCATCATGCAGTTCGGGGTAGATCGGATTACTTGGATGCTTTGTCATATCTGTTTTTGTCTATAATTTTGTCAAAATATAGAAAATTGATCTAGATTAAGGTGGGCATTGGATTCGAGTCATTCTTAGCTCTAGATCATATGTTACGGACGATTTAGTGCGGACATGTAAAGTTTCTAGGCCAGTTAAAGTGATCATTCTAAACTGATCATTGGTGCTGATGAAATAAACGATTATAAATGACGCAAAAAGCATGGCATTACGAAGTTCGGGATAGATTGGATTACTTGTACGCTTTGTCTTCTCTTACTCTATCTCAAACTTTGTCAAAATATATAAAATTGAGCTAGCTTATGGTGGGCATTGGGTTCGTGTCATTCTGGGCATTAAATCAAAAGTTAAGGATAATTTCGTGCTGACATGTCAAGTTGATCGGCCAGTTACAGTGATCATTCTAAACTGCTCATTGGTACTCATTGAATAAAAGCATAATGCATGTCATAACGCAGTTTTGTCTAGATTCAATTAGTTGGACACTTTTTCGTATCTATTTTTGTATCAAATTTTGTCACAATATAGAAAATTGAACTAGCTTAGCATGGGAATTGGATTCCTGTCATGCCAAGTTGATCGGGCAGTTAAAATGATCATTCTAAACTGATCATAGGTGCTCATTAAGTAAATGATTATAACTGTAGCATGATGCATGCCATCATGCATTCCGGGATAGATTGGATTACTTGAACGCTTTGTCGTATTTCTTTCTGTCTTAAATTTTAGTCACAATATAGAAAATTGAGTTAGCTGAACGTGGGCATTGGATTCGTGTCATTCTGAGCTCTAAATCAAAAGTTACAGACGATTTAGTGCAGACATGTCAAGTTGATCGGCAAGTTAAAATGATCATTTTTAACTGATCGTTGGTGATTATTGAGTAAAGTCTTATAAATGAAACATAATGGATGGCATCACATAGTTTGAGATAGATTGGATTACTTGGACGCTTTGTCGTATCTATTTCAGAATCAATTTTTGTCACATCATACAAAATTGAGCAAGCTAAACGTGGGCATGGGATTTCTGTCATTCTGAGCTCTAAATCATAAGTTACAGATGATGTAGTGCGGACATGTCAAGTTCATCAGCTAGTTAAAGTAATCATTTTTAACTGGTAATTGGTGCTCATTGATTAAAAGCTTATAAATAAAGCATAATGCATGGCATCACACAGTTTGGGATAGATTGGATTACTTGGACGCTTTATAGCCTCTATTTATTTCAATAAGTTTTTCAAAATATAGAAAAATTGAGCTAGCTTAACGTGGGCATTGGATTCGTATCATTCTGAGCTCTAAACCATAAGTTATAGATGATTTGGTGCGGACATGTAAAGTTTCTAGGCCAGTTAAAGTGATCATTCTAAACTGATCATTGGTGCTGATAAGGTAAACACTTATTACTGAAGCATAAAGCATGGCATTACGGCGTTCGGGATGGATTGGATTACTTGGATGCGTTGTTGCCTCTTTTCTATATCAAATTTTGTCAAAATATAGAAAAGTTAACATTGGCTTTGGATTCGTGTCATTCTGAGGTCTAAATTAAAAGTTACATAGGATTTAGTGCGGACATGTCAAGTTGATAGACCAGTTAATATGATTATTCTAAACTGACCATTGGTGCTCATTGAGTAAGAGCTTATAAATTAAACATAATGCATGGTATCATGCAGTTTTGGCTAGATTGGATTACTTGGATGTTTTTTCGTATCTATTTTGGTCTCAAATTTTGTCACAATATAGAAATTTGAGCCACCTTAATGTGGGCATTGGATTCATGTCATTCTGAGCTCTAAATAAAAAGTTACAGATGATTTAGTAAGTACATGTCAAGTTGATCAGCCTGATCAAATGATCATTTGTAACTGATCATTGGTGCCCATAGAGTAAAGGCTTAGAAATGAAGCATAATGCATAGCATCATGCAGTACGGGATAGATTGGATTACTTGGATGCTTAATCCTATTTATTTCTGTCTCAAATTTTTGTCACGATATAGAAAATTGAGCTAGCGTAACATGGGCATTGGATTCATGTCATTCTGAGCTGTAAATAAAAAGTTACAGACGATTTAGTAAGTACATGTCAAGTTGATCGGGCTGATCAAATGATCATTTGTAACTGATCATTGGTGCCCATAGAGTAAAGGCTTAGAAATGAAGCGTAATGCATAGCATCACGTAGTATGGGATAGATTGGATTACTTGGACACTTTATCATATTTATTTCTGTCTCAAATGTTTGTCACAATATAGAGCTCGCTTAACATAGGCATTGGATTCGTGTCAGTTTGAGCTCTAAATAATAAATTACGGATGATTTAGTGCGGAAATGTCAATTTGATCGGCATGATAAAAATGATCATTTTTTAACTGATCATTAGTGCTCATTGATTAAAAGCTTTTAAATGAAGCATAATGCATGGCATCACGCACTTTAGAATTGATTGGATTTTTTGGAAACTTTGTCATCTATATTTCAGTCTATGATTTTTTAAAAATATAAAAAAATTGACCTAGCTTAACGGGGTCATTGGATTCGTGTCATTCTTAGCTCTAAATCACAAGTTACGGACGATTTAGTATGGACATGTAAAGTTTCTAGGCCAGTTAAAGTGATCTTTCTAAACTGATCATTGGCGGTGATAAAGTAAACGCTTATAAATGAAGCATAAAGCTTGCATTACGAAGTTCGGGATAGATTTGATTACTTGGATGCTTTGTTGTCTCTTATTCTCTCTCAAATTTTGTCAAAATATAGAAAATTGAGCTAGCTTAACGTGGGCATTGGATTCGTGTCATTCTGAGCCCTAAATCAAAAGTTAAGGACGATTTAGTGCGGACATGTCAAGTTTATCGGCGAGTTAAAGTGATTATTCTAAACTGATCATTGGTACTAATTGAGTAAAGCCTTACAAATGAAGCATAATGCATGGCATCACGCATTTTTGGCTAGATTGGATTACTTGAATGCTTTTTCGTCTCTATTTCTATCTCAAATTTTGTCAAAATATAAAAAATTGAGCTACCTTAACGTGGGCATTGGATTCATGTCATTCCGAGGTCTAAATAAAGAGTTACACACAATTTAGTGCGGACATGTCATGTTGATAGGTCAGTTAATATGACTATACTAAACTGATCATTAGTGCTCATTGAGTAAGGGCTTATAAATTAAGCATAATGCATGGCATCACGTAGTTTTGGCTAGATTGGATTACTAGGATGCTTTTTCGTATCTATTTCTGTCTCAAATTTTGTCACAATATAGAAAATTGAGCAAGGTAAACGTGGGCATTAGATTCGTGTCATTCTGAGCTCTAAATCAAACGTTACTGACGATTTAGTGCGGATATGTCAAATTGATCGGCCAGTTAAAATGATCATTTTTAACTGATATTTGGTGCCCATAGAGTAAAGGCTTATATATGAAGCATAATGCATGGCATCACACAATACGGGATAGATTGGATTACTTGGACGCTTTGTCGTAGCTATTTCAGTCTTAAATTTTGTCACAATATAGAAAATTGAGCTAGCTTAACGTGGGTATTGGATTCGTGTCAGCATGAGGTCTAAATCATAAAATACAGATGATTTAGTGCAGATATGTCAAGTTGATCTGCTAGTTTAAATGATCATTCTTAACTAATCATTGGTGCTCATTATGTAAAGGCTTATAAATGTGGCATAATGCATGCCATCATGTAGTTCAGGATATATTGGATTACTTGGACGATTTGTCATATCTATTTCTATCTATAATTTTGTCAAAATATAGAAAATTGAGCTAGATTAACATGGGCATTTGATTCAAGTCATTCTTAGCTCTAAATCATAAGTTACAGATGAATTAATCCGGACATGTAAAGCTTCTAGGCCAGTTAAAGTGATCATTCTAAACTGATCATTGGTGCAGATAAAGTAAACGCTTATACATGAAGCATAAAGCATGACATTACGAGGTTAGGGAGAGATTGGACTACTTGTACGCCTTATCGTCTCTTATTCTATCTCATTTTTTTTCAAAATATAGATAATCGAGCTAGTTTAACGTGGGCATTGGATTCGAGTCATTCTAAGCTCCAAATCATAAGTTACGGACGATTTAGTGCGGACATGCCAAGTTGATCGGCCACTTATATTGATCATTCTAAACTGATCATTCGTGTAGATTAAGTAAACTCTTATAAAAGAAACATAAAGCATGGCATCATGAAGTTTCGGATAGATTGGATTACTTGGATGCTTTGTCTTCTCTATTTCTATCTCAAATTTTGTCAAAATATAGAAAATTGAGCTAACTTAACGTGGGCATTGGATTCATGTTATTCTGAGGTCGAATAAAGCGTTACATACAATTTAGTGTCGACATGTCATGTTGATAGGACAGTTAATATGACTATTGTAAACTGATCATTAGTGCTCATTGAGTAAGGGCTCATAAATTAAGCATAATGCATGGCATCACGTAGTTTTTGCTAGGTTGGATTACTAGGACGCTTTTTCATATCAATTTTTATCTCAAATTTTTTCACAATATAGAAAATTGAGCCAGCTAAACGTGGACATTGAATTCATGTCATTCGGATCTGTAAATCAAATGTTACTGACGATTTAGTGCAGACATGTCAAGTTGATCGGCCAGTTAAAATGATCATTCTTAACTAATCATTGGTGCTCATTAAGTAAAGTCTTATAAATGTGGCATAATGCATGCCATCATGTAGTTCATGATAGATTGGAATACTTAGACGCTTTGTCATATCGATTTCTATCTATAATTTTATCAAAATATAGAAAATTGAGCTAAATTAACGTGGGCAATCGATTCGAGTCATTCTTTGCTACAAATCATAAGTTACGGACGATTTAGTGCAGACATGTATAGTTTCTAGGCCAGTTAAAGTGATCATTCTAAACTGATCATCGGTGCTGATAAAGTAAATGCTTATAAATGAAGCATAAAGCATGGCATTACGAGGTTCGGGAGAGATTGGACTACTTGTACGCTTTGTCGTCTCTTATTCTATCTCAAAATTTTTTCAAAATATAGAAAATCGAGCTAGCTTAACGTGGGCATTGGATACGTGTCATTCTGAGTGCCAAATCATAAGTTACGGACGATTTATTTTGGACATGTCAAGTTGATCGGTCAGTTATAGTGATCATTCTAAACTGATCATTTGTGTAGATTAAGCAAACGCTTATAAAAGAAACATAAAGCATGGCATCATGAAGTTTGGGATAGATTGGATTACATGGATGCTTTGTTGTCTCTATTTCTAACTAAAATTTTGTCCAAATATAGAAAATTGAGCTAGATTAATGTGGGCATTGGATTCATGTCATTCCGAGGTCTAAATAAAAAGTTACATACAATTTAGTGCAGACATGTCATGTTGATAGGCCAGTTAATATGACTATACTAAACTGATCATTAGTGCTCATTGAGTAAGGGTTTATAAATTAAGCATAATGTATAGCATCACACAGTTTTGTCTAGATTGGATTACTAGGATGCTTTTTTGTATCTATTTCTGTCTGAAATTTTGTCACAATATAGATAATTGAGCTAGCTTAATGTGGGCAATGGATTCGTGTCATTCGGAGCTCTAAATCAAAAGTTACGGACGATTTAGTGCGGACATGTCAAGTTGATCGGGCAGTTAAAATGATCATTCTTAACTGATCATTGGTGCCCATAGAGTAAAGGCTTATAAATGAAACATAATGCATAGCATCACGCAGTACGGGATAGATAGGATTACTTGGATGCTTTGTCGTATCTATTTATGTCTCAAATTTTTTCACAATATATAAAATTGAGCTAGATTAACGTGGGCATTGGATTCATGCCAATCTGAGCTCGAAATAATAAAATACGGATGATTTAGTGCGGACATGTCAAGTTGATCGGCCAATTAATATGATCATTCTTAACTGATCATTGAAGCAAAATGCATGGCATCACTCCGTTTCGGCTAGATTAGATTACTTGAACCCTTTTGAATCTATTTCTGTCTCAAATTTTGTCACATAGATGCTTTGTCGTATCTATTTCTTTATCAAACTTTGTCAAAATATAGAAATTTGAGCTACCTTAATGTGGGCATTGGATTCGTGTCATTCTGAGCTCTAAATCAAAAGTTATGGACGATTTGGTTTGGACATGTTGAGTTGATCGGCCAGGTTAAGTGATAATTCCAAACTGACCATTGGTGCTCATTGAGTAAAGGCATATAAATGAAGAATAATGCATGCCATCACGCTGTTTGGGATAGATTGGATTACATGGACACTTTGTCGTATCAATTTCTGTCTCAAATTTTGTCACAATATAGAAAATTGAGCTTCCTTAACGTGGGCATTGGTTCGTGTCATTCTGAGCTCTAAATCAATATTTCCGGACTGTTTAGTGCAGACATGTCAAGTTGATCAGCCAGTTGAAGTGATCATTCTAAACTGATCATTGGTGCTCATTGAGTAAAGGCTTATAAATGAGGCATAATGCATGACATCTCGCAGTTTGGGATAGATTGGTTTGCTTGGACGCTTTGTCGTATCAATTTCAGTCTCAAATTTTGTCAAAATATAGAAAATTGAGGTACATTAACATGGGCATTGGATTCGTGTTATTCTGAGCTCTAAATCAAAAGTTATGGACGATTTAGTGTAGACATGTCAAGTTGATCTCCTAGTCAAAGTGATCATTCTAAACTGATCATTTGTACTCATTAAGTAAACCCTTATAAATGAAGCATAAAGCATGTCATCACAAAGTTTGGGATAGAGAGGATTACTTGGACGCTTAGTCGTGTCTAGTTCTATCTCAATTTTTTCACAATATAAAAAATGAGCTACCTTATTGTGGGCATTGGATTCATGTTATTCTGAGCTCTAAATCAATAGTTACAACAATTTAGTGTGGACATTTGAAGTTTATCGGCCAGTTAAAGCGATCATTCTAAATTGATCATTCTAAATTGATCATTGGTGTTCATTGAGTAAAGGCATATAAATGAATAATATTTCATGGCATCACGCACTTCGGGATAGATTGGATTACATGGATGCTTTTTCGTATTTATTTTTGTCTGAAATTTTGTCACAATATAGAAATCGAGCTAGCTTAACATGGGCATTGGATTCTTGTCATTCTGAGCTCTAAATCAAAAGTTATGGACGATTTAGTGTGGACATATCAAATTGATCGGCAATCTTAAGTGATAATTCTAAATTGATCGGCAATGTTAAGTGATAATTCTAAATTGATCATTGGTGCTCATTGAGTAAAGGCATATAAATGAAGTATAATGCATGGCATCACGCAGTTCGGGATAGATTGGATTACATTGACACTTTGTCGTATCTATTTTTGTCTCAAATTTTCTCAAAATATAGAAAATTGAGCTTCCTTGACGTGGGCATTGGATTCATGTCATTCTGAGCTCTAAATAAAAAGTTACAGACGGTTTAGTGCAGACATGTCAAGTTGATCGACCTGTTAAAGTGATCATTGATGCTCATTGAGTAAAGGCTTATAAATGAAGCATAATGCATGACATCTCGCAGTTTGGGATAGATTGGTTTGCTCTGACGCTTTGTCGTATCTATTTCTATCTCAAATTTTGTCAACATATAGAAAATTGAGCTAGAATAAATGGGCATTGGATTCGTGTTATTCTGAGCTCTAAATAAAAAGTTACGGATGATCTCCTAGTTAAAGTGATCATTCTAAGCTAATCATTGGTACTCATTAAGTAAACCCTTATAAATGAAGCCTAAAGCATGGCATCATAGAGTTTGGGATAGAGTGGATTACTTGGACGCTTTCTCGGATCTTGTTCTACCTCAAAAAATTTCACAATATAAAAAATGAGCTACCTTATTGTGGGCATTAAATTCGTGATATTCCGAGCTCTAAATCAATAGTTACAATGAATTAGTGCAGACATTTGAAGCTTATCGGCCAGTTAAAGCGATCATTCTAAAGTTGTCATTTGTGCTCATTGAGTAATGGCATATAAATGAAGCATATTTCATGGCATCACGCAGTTCGGGATATATTGGATTACATGGATGCTTTTTCGTATCTATTTCTATCTCAAATTTTGTCACAATATAGAAATCGAGGTAGCCTAATGTGGGCATTGGATTCGTGTAATTCTGAGCTCTAAATCATAAGTTACGGATGATTTAGTGCAGACATGTCAAATTGATCGGCATGTTAAAATGATCATTCTAAACTGATCATTGGTGTTGATTGAGTTACGGCATATAAATGAATCATAATCCATGAAATCATGAAGTTCGTGATAGATTGCGTTACTTGGACACTTTGTCGTATCTATTTTTGTCTCAAATTTTGTAACAATATAGAAAATTGAGCTATATTAACGTGGACATTGGATTCGTGTCATTCAGAGCTCTAAATCATAAGTTACGGACAATTTAGCGCAGACATGTCAAATTGATCGGCCAGTTAAAGTGATCATTCTAAACTCATCATTGGTGCTCATTGAGTAAAGGCTTATAAATGAAGCATAATGTATGGCATCACGCAGTTCGGGATAGATTGGATTACATGGACGCTTTATCGTATCTATTTCTGTCTAAAATTTGTCACAATATAGATATTGGGATAGCTTAAAGTGGGCATTGGATTCATGTCATTCTGAGCGCTCAATCATAAGTTACTGACGATTTATTGCGGACATGTCAAGTTGATCGGCCAGTTAAAGTGATCATTCTAAACTGATCATTGGTGCTCATTGAGTAAAAGCTTATAAATGAAGCATAATGCATGGCATCATGCAGTTTTGGCTGGATTAGATTAGTTGAACGCCTTTTTTATATATTTCTATCTCAAATTTTCTCACAATATAGAAAATTAAGCTAGCTTAACGTGGCCATTGGATTCGTGTCATTCTGAGCTCTAAATCAAAAGTTATGGATGATTTAGTGTGGACATGTCAAGTTGATTGGCCGGTTAAAACGATCATTCTAATATAATCATTAGTGCTCATTGAGAAAAGCCTTATAAATGAAGCATAGTGCATGACATCACGCAGTTCAGGATAGATTTGATTACTTGAACGCTTTTTTGTATCTATCTCTGTCTCAAATTTTGTCACAATATAGAAAATTGAGCTACTTTAACGTGGGCATTGGATTCGAGTCCGTTTTAGCTCTAAAACATATGTTAACGGACGATTTAATGTGGAAATGTCAAGTTGATCGGGCAGTTAAAGTGATCACTCTAAACTGATCATTTGTGCTCATTGAGTAAAGGCTTATAAATGAAGCATAATTCATGGCATCACGTAGTTTTGGCTTGATTGGATTACTTGAATGCTTTTTCGTATCTATTTATGTCTCAAATTTTTTCACAATATAGAAAATTGAGGTACCTTAACATGGGCATTGGATTCGTGTTATTCTAAGCTATAAATCAAGAATTGCGGACATTTTAGGGCAGATAAGTCAAGTTGATCGCCTCGTTAAAGTGATCGTTTTTAACTGATCATTGATACTCTTATAGATTAAACGTAAAGCATGTGATTAAAAGTAAACGCTTATGGATTAAGCATAAAGCATGGCATCACGAAGTTTGGGATAGAGTTGATTACTTGGATGCTTTGTCATATCTAGTTTTGTCTCAAATTTTTCAAAATAAAAAAAATTGAGCTAGCTTAACGTCGGCATTGGATTCGTGTCATTCTGAGCTCTGAATCAAAAGTTACAGACGATTTATTACAGACATGTCAAATTGATCGGCGAATTAAAGTGATCATTCCAAACTGAGTATTGGTGCTTATAGAGTAAAGGCTTATAAATGAAGCATAATGCATGACATCATGCAGTTCCGGATAGATTGGATTACTTGAACGCTTTGTAGTATCTATTTCTGTCTCAAATTTGGTCACAAAATAGAAAATTCAGCTAGCTTAACGTGGGCATTGGATTCATGTCAAAATATTGAAAATTGAGCTAGCTTAATGTGGGGATTGGATTGGTGTTATTCTGAGCTCTAAATAAAAACTTACGGACGATTTAGTGCGGACATGTCAAGTTGATCGCCTAGTTAAAGTGATCATTCTAAACTAATCATTAGTTCTCATTGAGCAAAAGGCTTGTAAATGAAGCCTAATGCATGGCATCACGCAGTTCTGGGAAGATTGGATTACAGCGACGCTTTGTCGTATCTTGTTCAGTCTCAAATTTGTTCACAATATAAGAAATTGAGCTAGCTTAACGTGGCATTGGATTTGTGTCATTGTGAGCTCTAAATCTAAAGTTACGGAAGATTAGTGCGGTCATGTCAAGTTGAACGGCCAATTAAAGTGATCATTCTAAACTGATCATTGGTGCTCATTAATTAAAGACATATAAATGAGGCATAATGCATGGCATCACGCAGTTCGGGATAGATTGGATTACATGGACGCTTTGTCGTATCTATTGCTGTCTCAAATTTTGTAACAATATAAAAATTGAGCTAGCTTAACGTGGGCACTGGATTCTTGTCATTCTGAGCTCTAACTCAAAAGTTACAGACGATTTATTGTAGACATCTCAAGTTGATCCCCTAGTTAAAGTGATCATTTTAAACTGATCATTGGTACTCGTTAAATAAATGCTTATAAATGAAGCATAATGCATGACATCACGCAGTTCGGGATAGATTGGATTACTTGAATGCTTTGTCGTACCCATGTATGTCTCAAATTTTTTCTAAATATAGAAAATTGAGCTAGCTTAACGTTGGTATTGGATTCATGTCATTTTGAGCTCTAAATAAAAAGTTTGGGACGATTTAGTGCGGGCATGTAAAGTTGATCTGCCAGTTAAAGTGATATTGAAACTAATCATAGGGTCTCATTGAGTAAAGGCATATAAATGAGCATAATGCATGGCATCACGCAGTTTGGGATAGATTTGATTACATGGACGCTTTGTCGTATCGATTTCGCTCTCAAATTTTGTCACAATATAGAAATTGAGCTAGCTTAACATGGGCATTGGTTTCGTGTCAGTTTTAGCTCTAAATCATAAGTTACAGACGATTTAATGCGGAAATGTCAAGTTGAACAGGCAGTTAAAGTGATCATTCTAAACTAATCATTGGTGTTCATTGAGTAAAGGCTTATAAATGATGCCTAATGCATGGGATCACGCAGTTCTGGATAGATTGGATTACTTGAATGCTTTATCACACCATTTCTGTCTCAAATTTTGTCAAAATATTGAAAATTGAGCTAGCTTAATGTGGGATTGGATTGGTGTTATTCTGAGCTCTAAATCAAAACTTACGGACGATTTAGTGCGGACATGTCAAGTTGATCGCCTAGTTAAAGTGATCATGCTAAACTAATCATTAGTTCTCATTGAGCAAAAGGCTTGTAAATGAAGCCTAATGCATGGCATCACGCAGTTCTGGGAAGATTGGATTACAGCGACGCTTTGTCGTATCTTGTTCAGTCTCAAATTTGTTCACAATATAAGAAATTGAGCTAACTTAACGTGGCATTGGATTTGTGTCATTGTGAGCTCTAAATCTAAAGTTACAGACGATTTAGTGCGGACATGTCAAGTTGATCGGCCAATTAAAGTGATCATTCTAAACTGATCATTGGTGCCCACTGAGTAAAGGCATATAAATGAGGCATAATGCATGGTATCATGCAGTTCCGGATTGATTGGATTGTATGGACACTTTTTTGTATCTATTGTTGTCTCAAACTTTTTCACAATATAGAAATTGAGCTAGCTTAACGTCGGCATTGGATTCGTGTCATTCTGAGCTCTAAATCAAAAGTTACGGACGATTTATTGCAGACATCTCAAGTTGATCCCCTAGTTAAAGTGATCATTTTAAACTGATCATTGCTACTCGTTAAATAAATGCTTATAAATGAAGCAGAATGCCTGACATCATGCAGTTCGGGATAGATTGGATTACTTGAACGCTTTGTTGTATCCATGTATGTCTCAAATTTTGTCTAAATATAGAAAATTGAGCTAGCTTAACGTTGGCATTGGATTCATGTCATTTTGAGCTCTAAATAAAAAGTTAGGGACGGTTTGGTGCGGGCATGTAAAGTTGATCTGCTGGTTAAAATGATCATTCGAAACTCATCATTGGGTCTCATTGAGTAAAGGCATATAAATGAGCATAATGCATGGCATTACGCAGTTCGGGATAGATTTGATTACATGGACGCTTTGTCGTATCGATTTCGGTCTCAAATTTTGTCACAATATAGAAATTGAGCTAGCTTAACGTGGGCATTGGTTTCGTGTCAGTTTTAGCTCTAAATCATAAGTTACGGACGATTTAATGCGGAAATGTCAAGTTGAACGTGCAGTTAAAGTGATCATTCTAAACTAATCATTGGTGCTCATTGAGTAAAGGCTTATAAATGATGCCTAATGCATGGCATCACGCAGTTCTGGATAGATTGGATTACTTGAATGCTTTATCATATCCATTTCTGTCTCAAATTTTGTCAAAATATTGAAAATTGAGCTAGCTTAATGTGGGGATTGGATTGGTGTTATTCTGAGCTCTAAATAAAAACTTAAGGACGATTTAGTGCGGACATGTCAAGTTGATCGCCTAGTTAAAGTGATCATTCTAAACTAATCATTAGTTCTCATTGAGCAAAAGGCTTGTAAATGAAGCCTAATGCATGGCATCACGCAGTTCTGGGAAGATTGGATTACAGCGACGCTTTGTCGTATCTTGTTCAGTCTCAAATTTGTTCACAATATAAGAAATTGAGCTAGCTTAACGTGGCATTGGATTTGTGTCATTGTGCGGTCATGACAAGTTGAACGGCCAATTAAAGTGATCATTCTAAACTGATCATTGGTGCTCATTGATTAAAGACATATAAATGAGGCATAATGCATGGTATCACGCAGTTCGGGATAGATTGGATTACATGGACGTTTTGTCGTATCTATTGCTGTCTCAAATTTTGTAACAATATAAAAATTGAGCTAGCTTAACGTGGGCACTGGATTCTTGTCATTCTGAGCTCTAAATCAAAAGTTACGGACGATTTATTGTAGACATCTCAAGTTGATCCCCTAGTTAAAGTGATCATTTTAAACTGATCATTGGTACTCCTTAAATAAATGCTTATAAATGTAGCATAATGCATGACATCATGTAGTTCGGGATAGATTGGATTACTTGAACGCTTTGTCGTATCCATGTATGTCTCAAATTTTGTCTAAATATAGAACATTGAGCTAGCTTAACGTTGGCATTGGATTCATGTCATTTTGAGCTCTAAATAAAAAGTTAGGGACAATTTAGTGTGGGCATGTAAAGTTGATCTGCCAGTTAAAGTGATCATTCGAAACTCATCATAGGGTCTCATTGAGTAAAGGCATATAAATGAGCATAATGCATGGCATCACGCAGTTTGGGATAGATGTGATTACATGGACGCTTTGTCGTATCGATTTCGCTCTCAAATTTTGTCACAATATAGAAATTGAGCTAGCTTAAAGTGGGCATTGGTTTCGTGTCAGTTTTAGCTCTAAATCATAAGTTACGGACGATTTAATGCGGAAATGTCAAGTTGAACGGGCAGTTAAAGTGATCATTCTAAACTAATAATTGGTGTTCATTGAGTAAAGGCTTATAAATGATGCCTAATGCATGTCATCACGCAGTTCTGGATAGATTGGATTACTTGAATGCTTTATCATATCCATTTCTGTCTCAAATTTTGTCAAAAGATTGAAAATTGAGCTAGCTTAATGTGGGGATATGATTGGTGTTATTCTGAGCTCTAAATCAAAACTTACGGACGATTTAGTGCGGACATGTCAAGTTGATCGCCTAGTTAAAGTGATCATTCTAAACTAATCATTAGTTCTCATTGAGCAAAAGGCTTGTAAATGAAGCCTAATGCATGGCATCACGCAGTTCTGGGAAGATTGGATTGCAGCGACGCTTTGTCGTATCTTGTTCAGTCTCAAATTTGTTCACAATATAAGAAATTGAGCTAGCTTAATGTGGCATTGGATTTGGGTCATTGTGAGCTCTAAATCTAAAGTTACGGACGATTTAGTGCGGTCATGTCAAGTTGAACGGCCAATTAAAGTGATCATTCTAAACTGATCATTGGTGCTCATTGATTAAAGACATATAAATGAGGCATAATGCATGGCATCACGCAGTTCGGGATAGATTGGATTACGTGGATGCTTTGTCGTATCTATTGCTGTCTCAAATTTTGTAACAATATAAAAATTGAGCTAGCTTAACGTTGGCACTGGATTCTTGTCATTCTGAGCTCTAAATCAAAAGTTATGGACGATTCGGTGTTGACATGTCAAGTTGATCGGACAATTAAAGTTATCATTCTAAACTGATCATTGGTGCTCATTGAGTAAAGGCATATAAATGAGGTATAATTCATGGCATCACACAGTTCGGGATAGATTGGATTACATGGACGCTTTGTCGTATCTATTGCTATCTCAAATTTTGTCACAATATAAAAATTGAGCTAGATTAATGTAGGCATTGGATTCGTGTCATTCTGAGCTCTAAATCAAATGTTACACACGATTTAGTGTGGACATGTCAAGTTAATCGGTTAATTAAAGTGATCATGCTAAACAGATCATTGGTGCTCATTGAGTAAAGGCATATAAATGAGGCATAATGCATGGTATCACACATTTAAGGATTGATTGGATTATATGGACACTTTTTCGTATCTATTGTTATCTGAAATTTTTTCACAATATAGAAATTGAGCTAGCTTACCGAGGGCATTGAATTCGTGTCATTCTGATGTTTAAATCAAAAGTTATGGATGTTTTAGTGCGGAAATGTCAAGTTGATCAGCCAGTTAAAGTGAGCATTCAAAATTGATCAATGGTGCTCATTGAGTAAAGGCCTATAAATGAAGGATAATGCATGAGATCACGCAGTTCAGGATAGTTTGGATTACTTGGACGCTTTGTTGTATCTATTTCGGTCTCAAATTTTGTCTCAATATAGAAAATTGAGCTAGCTTAACGTGGGCATTGGATTCATATCAGTTTTAGATCTAAATCATAAGTTACTGATGATTTAATGCGGAAATGTCAGGTTGATCGGGCAATTAAAGTGATCATTCTAAACTGATCTTTGGTGATTATTGAGAAAAAGCTTATAAATGAATCATAATGCATAGCATCACGCAGTTTTCGTTAAATTGGATTAATTGAAAGCTTTTTCGTATCTATTTCTGCCTCAAATTTTGTCACAATATAGAAAATTGAGCTAACTTAACGTGGGCATTGGATTGGTGTTATTCTGAGCTCTAAATCAAAAATTACGGACGATTTAGTGTAGAGATGTCAAGTTGATCGCCGAGTTAAAGTGATCATTCTAAACCAATCATTAGTGCTCATTGAGTAAAGGCTTATAAATGAAGCCTAATGCATGGCATCACGCAGTTCTGGGTAGATTGGATTACATGGACGCTTTGTCATATCTATTGCTGTCTTAAATTTTGTCACAATATAAAGATTGAGCTAGTTTAATGTAGGCATTGGATTCGTATCATTCCGGGCTCTAAATTAAAAGCTATAGACGATTTAGTGCGGACATGTCCAGTTGATCAGTCAATTAAAGTGATCATTCTAAACAGATCATTGGTGCTCATTGAGTAAAGGCATATAAATGAGGCATAATGCATGGTATCACGCAGTTCAGGACTGATTGGATTATATGGACACTTTTTCGTATCTATTGTTGTCTCAAATTTTTTCACAATATAGAAATTGAGCTAGCTTAATATGGGCATTGGATTCGTATCATTCTAAGCTCTAAATCAAAAGTTACGTACGATTTATTGCGGACATGTCAAGTTGATCCCCTAGTTAAAGTGATCATTTTAAACTGATCATTGGTACTCGTTAATTAAATGCTTATAAATGAAGCATAATGCATGACATCATGCAATTCGGGATAGATTAGATTACTTGAACGCTTTGTCGTATCCATTTCTGTCTCAAATTTTGTCTAAATATAGAAAATTGAGCTAGCTTAACGTTGGCATTGGATTCATGTCATTTTGAGCTCTAAATAAAAAGTTAGGGACGATTTAGTGCGGGCATGTCAAGCTGATCTGCCAGTGAAAGTGATCATTCGAAACTCATCATTGGGTCTCATTGAGTAAAGGCATATAAATGAGCATAATGCATGGCATCACGCAATTCGGGATAAATTGGATTGCATGGACGCTTTGTCGTATCGATTTCGGTCTCAAATTTTGTCACAATATAGAAATTGAGCTAGTTTAACGTGGGCATTGGTTTTGTATCAGTTTTAGCTCTAAATCATAAGTTACGGACGATTTAATGTGGAAATGTCAAGTTGAATGGGCAGTTAAAGTGATCATTCTAAACTAATCATTGGTGCTCATTGAGTAAAGGCTTATAAATGATGCCTAATGCATGCATCACGCAGTTCTGGGTAGATTGGATTTCTTGAATGCTTTATCATATCGATTTCTGTCTCAAATTTTTCTCAAAATATTGAAAATTGAGCTAACTTAACGTGGGAATTGGATTGGTCTTATTCTGAGCTCTAAATCAAAACTTACGGACGATTTAGTGCGGACATGTCAAGTTGATCGCCAAGTTAAAGTGATCATTCTAAACTAATCATTAGTTCTAATTGAGCAAAAGGCTTGTAAATGAAGCCTAATGCATGGCATCACACAGTTCTGGGAAGATTGGATTGCTGGGACGCTTTGTGGTATCTTGTTCAGTCTCAAATTTGTTCACAATATAAGAAATTGAGTTAGCTTAACTTGGCATTGGATTCGTATCATTGTGAGCTCTGAATCAAAAGTTACGGACGATTTAGTGCGGACATGTCAAGTTGATCTCCCAATTAAAGTGATCATTCTAAACTGATCATTGGTGCTCATTGATTAAAGACATATAAATGAGGCATAATGCATGGCATCACACAGTTCGGGATAGATTGGATTACGTGGATGCTTTGTCGTATCGATTGCTGTCTCAAATTTTGTAACAATATAAAAATTGAACTAGCTTAACGTGGGCACTGGATTCTTGTCATTCTGAGCTGTAAATCAAAAGTTACGGACGATTTAGTGCGGACATGTCACGATGATCGGTCAATTAAGGTGGTCATTCTAAACTGATCATTGGTGCTCATTGAGTAAAGGCATATAAATGAGGCATAATGCATGGCATCACGTAGTTCGGGATAAATTGGATTACATGGACACTTTTTCGTATCGATTTCTGTATCAAATTTAGTCACAATATAAAAATTGAGCTAGCTTAACGTGGGCATTGGACTCGTGTCATCCTGAGCTCTAAATCAAAAGTTACATACGATTTAGTGAAAACATGTCAAGTTGATCGGCCAGTTAAAAGTGATCATTGTAAACTGATCATTGGTGCTCATTGAGTAAATGCTTATAAATAAATCATAATGCATTACATCACGCACTTCAGAATATATTGGATTACTTGGATACTTTATCGTATCTATTTCTGTCTCAAATTTTATCTCAATATAGAAAAATGAGCTAGCTTAACGTGGGCATTGGATTAGTATAAGTTTTAGCTTTAAATCATAAGTTATGGACGATTTAATGCGGAAATGTCAAGGACATCAGGTAGTTAAAGTGATCATTCTAAACTGATCATTAGTACTCATTGAGTAAATGCTTATAAATGAAACATAATGCATGGCATCACGCAGTTTTAGCTAGATTGGATAACTTGAACGCTTTTACATATCTAGTTCTGTCTCAAAGTTTTTCACAATAAAAAAAATTGAGCTACCTTAACGTTGGCCTTGGATTCGTGTCATTCTTAGCTCTAAACCAAAAGTTACGGACGATTTAGTGAGGGCATATCAAGTTGATCGGCCATTTAAAGTGATCATTCTAAACTAGTCATTGGTGCTCATTGAGAAAAGGTTTATAAATGAAGCATAATGCAGGACATCACGCAGTTCGGGATAGATTGGATTACTTGGACGCTTTGTCATATCTAGTGCTATCTCAAATATTGTAACAATATAGAAAATTGAGCTAGCTTAACGTGGGCATTGGAGTAATGTCATTCTGAGCTCTAAATCAAAACTATGGAACGATTTAGTATGGACATATCAATTTGATCGGCCAGTTAAAGAGATCATTCTAAACTGATCACTGGTGCTCATTGAGAAAAGGCTTATAAATGAAGCATAATGCTTTGCATCACGCAGTTCAGGATAGATTGGATTACATGGACGCTTTGTCGTATATGTTACTGTCTCAAATTTTGTCACAATAGAGAAATGAGCTTGCTTAACGTGAGCATTGGATTCGTGTCATTCTGAGCTCTAAATCAAAAGCTATGGGCTATTTAGTGCGGACATGTCAAGTTGATCGGCCAATTAAAGTGATCATTCTAAACTGATCAGTTGTTTGAGTAAAGCCTTATAAATGAATCATAATGCATGATATCACGCATTTCGGAATATATTGGATTACTTGGACGCTTTGTCCTATCTATTTTTGGTTTTAAATGTCCAAATAAAGAAAATTGAGCTAGTTTAACGTGGGCATTGGCGTCGTGTTATTTTGAGCTCTAAATCAAAAGTTATGGACAATTTAGTGCAGACATGTCAAGTTGATCGCCTAGTTAAATTGATCACTCTAAACTGATCATTGGTGCTCATTGATTAAGGGCTTATATATGAAACATAATGCATGACATAACATAATTTTGGAAAGATTTGATTACTTCGAGGACTTGTTGAAGCAATGTTACTCTTAAATTTATCACAATACAAAAACATTTAGCTAGATTAACGTGAGCATTGGGATCGTGTCAATCTAATATCTAAATCAAAAGTTACGGACCATTTAGTGCGGACATGTCAAGTTGGTCGGCCAGTTAAAGTGATCATTCTAAAGTGATCATTGATGCTCATTGAGTAAAGGAATATAAATGAAGCATAATGCATAGCATCACGCTCTTCAGGATATATTGGATTACATGGGCACTTTGTCGCATCTATTTTTGTCTCAAAATTTTGTCACAATATAGAAAATTGAGCTAACTTAATGTGGGCATTAGCTTGGTGTTATTCTGAGCTCTAAATCAAAAATTACGTACGATTTAGTGCGGAGGTGTCAAGTTGATTGCCTAGTTAAAGTTATCATTCTAAACTAATCATTGGTACTCATTAAGTAAACGCTTATAAATGAAGCATAAAGCATGGCACCACGCAGCTTGGGATAGAGTTGATTACTTGGATGCTTTGTCGTATCTAGTTCTGCCTTAAAATCTTTGAAAAAATAAAATATTGACCTAGCTTATCATGTGCATTGGTTTCGTGTCATTCTGAGATTTAAATCAAAAGTTATAGACGATTTAATGTGGACATGTTAAGTTGATCGGCCAATTAAAGTGATCATTCGAAACTCATCATTGGTGCTCATTGAGTAAAGGCATATAAGTTAGCATAATGCATGGCATCACACAGTTTGGGATAGATTGGATTACATGGACGCTTTATCGAATCGATTTTTGTCTCAAATTTTGTCACAATATAGAAATTGAGCTAGCTTAACGTGGGTATTGGATTCGTGTCAGTTTTAGCTCTAAATCATATGTTACGGTAGATTTAATGTGGAAATATCAAGTTTAACGGGCAGTTAAAGTGATCATTCTAAACAAATCATTGGTGCTCATTGAGTAAAGGCTTATAATTGAAGCCTAATGCATGGCATCACGTAGTTCTGGGTAGATTGGATTAATTGGACGCTTTGTCGTATCTTTTTCAGTCTCAAATTTGTTTACAATATAAAAAAATTGAGCTAGCTTAACGTGGCATTGGATTCGGGTCATTGTGAGCTCTAAATCAAAAGTTACGGACGATTTGGTGCGGACATGTCAAGTTGATCGGCCAATTAAAGTGCTCATTCGAAACCGATCATTGGTGCTCATTGAGTAAAGGCATATAAATGAGGCATAATACATGGCATCACGCAGTTCAGGATAGATTGGATTACATGGACGCTTTGTCTTATCTATTGCTGTCTCAAATTTTGTCACAATATAAAATTTGAGCTAGCTTAACATGTGCATTGGATTCGTGTCATTCTGAGCTCTAAATCATAAGTTACGGACGATTTAATGCGGACATATCAAGTTGAACAGCCAGTTAAAGTGATCATTCTAACTGATCATTGGTGCTCATTCAGTAAAGGCGTATAAATGAAGCATAATGCATGATTGGATTACTTGGATGCTTTGTCGTATCTACTTTTGTCTCAAATTTTGTCAGAATATAGATAATTGGGCTACCTTAACGTTGGCATTGGATTCATGTCATTCTGAGCTCTAAAGCAAAAGTTAGGAACGATTTAGTGTGGACATGTCTAGTTGATCGGCCAGTCAATGTGATCATTCTAAACTGATCATTGGTGCTCATTGAGTAAAGGCTTATAAATGAAGCATAATGCATGGCATCGCACAATTTTGGATAGATTGGATTACTTGAACGCTTTTTCGTATCGATTTCGGTCTCAAATTTGTCACAATATAGAAAATTGAGCTAGCTTAATGTGGGCAATTGATTGGTGTTACTCTAAGCTCTAAATAAAAAATTATGGACGATTTAGTGCAAACATGTCAAGTTGATCGCCTAGTTAAAGTGATCATTCTAAATTGATAATTGGTACTCAGTAAGTAAATGCTTATAAATGAAGCATAAAGCATGGCATCACGCAGTTTGCGATAGAATGGATTACTTGGAAGCTTTGTCGTATCTAGTTCTGTCTCAAATTTTGTCACAATATAAAAAAATTAGCTAGCTTAACGTGGCATTGGGTTAATGTCATTCTGAGCTCTAAATCCAAAGACATGAACGATTTAGTGTTGACATGTCAATTTGATCGGGCAATTAAAGAGATCATTCTAAACTGATCATTGGTGCTCATTGAGTAAATGCATATAAATGAGGCATAATGCATGACATCACCTAGTTCGGGATAGATTGGATTACTTGGTCACTTTTTATATCTACTTCTATCACAAATTTTGTCACAATATAGAAAATTGAGCTAGCTTAAAATGGGGATTGGATAAATGTCATTCTGAGCTCTAAATCAAAAGTTAGGAACGATTTAGTTTGGACATGTCAAGTGGATCGGCCAGTTAAAATGATCATTCTAAACTGATCATTAGAGCTCATTGAGTAAAGGCTTATAAACGAAGCATAATTCATGACATCACGCAGTTCAGGATAAATTGGATTACTTGGTCACTTTCTTGTATCTATTTTTTTCTCAAATTTTGTCTAGATATAAAAAATTAACCTATCTTAACATGGATATTGGATTCGTATCAGTTTTAGCTTTAATTCATAAGTACGGACGATTTAATGCGGAAATGTCAAGTAGATCTGGCAGTTAATGTGATCATTCTAAGCTGATCATTGGTGCTCATTGAGTAAAGGCTTATAAATGAAGCATTATACATGGCATCACGGAGTTTTAGATATGAATGTTTTTCATATCTATTTCTATCTCAAATTTTGTCACAATATAGAAAATTGAGCTACCTTAACATGGGCATTGGATTCATGTTATTCTGAGCTCTAAATCAAAAGTTACGGACGATTTAGTGTAGACAGGTCAAGTTGATCGCCTAGTTAAAGTGATCATTCTAAACTGATCATTGGTGCTCATTCAGTAAATGCATATAAATGAAGCATAATGCATGGTATCAAACTGTTTTGGATAGATTGGATTACATGGACACTTTGTCGTATCTATTTCTGTTTCAAATTTAGTCACAATATAGAAAATTGAGGTAGCTTAATGTGGGCGTTGGATTTGTGTCATTCTGAGCACTAAATCATAAGTTACGGACGATTTAGTGCGGACATGACAAGTTGATCGGCCAGTTCAAGTGATCATTCTAAACTGATCATTGGTGTTCATTGAGTAAAGGCTTATAAATGAAGCATAATGCATGATATCACATCGTTTGGAATAGATTGGAGTACTTGGACGCTTTCTCATATCTATTTTTATCTCAAATTTTGTCACAATATAGAAAATTTTGTCAAGATGATCGCCTAGTTGCAGTAATCATTCTAAACGGATCATTGGTGCTCATTGAGTAAAGCCTTATAAATGAAACATAATGCATGGCATCACACAGTTTTAGCTAGATTGGATTACTTCAATACTTTTTTTATATCTATTTCAGTCTCAAATTTTGTCACAATATAGAAAATTGAGCTACCTTTACATGGGCATTGGATTCTTTTTATTCTGAGCTCTAAATCAAAAGTTATGGACGATTTAGTGCGGACATGTCAAGTTGATCATCTAGTTAAAGTGATCATTCTAAACTGATCATTGGTGCTGATTGACTAAATGCATATAAATGAAGCATAATGCATGGTATCAAACAGTTCGGGATAGATTGGATTACATGGACACTGTCGTATCTATTTATGTCTTAAATTTAGTCACAATATAGAAAATTGAGGTAGCTTAACGTGGGCGTTGGAGTCGTGTCATTCTGAGCATTATATCATAAGTTATGGACGATTTAATGCGGACATGTCAAGTTGATCGGCCAGTTAAGGTGGTCATTCTAAACTGATCATTGGTGCTCATTGAGTAAAGGCTTATAAATGAAGCATAATGCATGACATCACGTAGTTGGGGATAGATAGGATTACTTTGAAGCATTGTGGTATCTATCTGTGTCTCAAACTTTGATAAAATATAGTAAATGGACGTAGCTTAACGTGGCCATTGGATTCATGTCATTTTGAACTCTAAATCAAAAGCTACGGACGATTTAGTGCGGACATGACAAGTTGATCGGCCAGTTAAAGTGATCATTCTAAACTGATCATTGGTGTTCATTGAGTAAAAGCTTATTAATGAAGCATAATGCATGATATCACGCCGTTCGGGATAGATTGGAGTACTTGGACGTTTTGTCATATTTATTTTTATCTCAGATTTTGTCACAATATAGAAAATTTCGTCAAGTTGATCGCCTAGTTGAAGTAATCATTCTAAACTGATCATTGGTGCTCATTGAGTAAAGCCTTCTAAATGAAGCATAATGCATGACATCACGCAGTTTTGGCTCGATTGGATTACTTCAATACTTTTTGATATCTATTTCTTTCTCAAACTTAGTCACAATATAGAAAATTGAGCTAGCTTAAAGTGGGCACTAGATTTGTTTCAGTTTTAGCTCTAAATCATAAGTTACGGATTATTTAATTCGAACATGTCAAGTTGATCGGGCAGTTAAAGTGATCATTGGTGCTTATTGAGTAACAGCGTATAAATGAAGCATAATGCATGACATCACGCAGTTCGGGATAGATATGATTACATGGATGCTTTTTTGCATTTATTTGTGTCTCAAATTTTGCCAAAATATAGAAAATTGAGCTTGCTTAACGTGAGCATTGGATTCGTGTCATTCTGAGCTCTAAATCAAAAGCTATGGGCTATTTAGTGCGGACATGTCAAGTTGATCGGCCAATTAAAGTGATCATTCTAAACTGATCAGTTGTTTGAGTAAAGCCTTATAAATGAATCATAATGCATGATATCACGCATTTCGGAATATATTGGATTACTTGGACGCTTTGTCCTATCTATTTTTGGTTTTAAATGTCCAAATAAAGAAAATTGAGCTAGTTTAACGTGGGCATTGGCGTCGTGTTATTTTGAGCTCTAAATCAAAAGTTATGGACAATTTAGTGCAGACATGTCAAGTTGATCGCCTAGTTAAATTGATCACTCTAAACTGATCATTGGTGCTCATTGATTAAGGGCTTATATATGAAACATAATGCATGACATAACATAATTTTGGAAAGATTTGATTACTTCGAGGACTTGTTGAAGCAATGTTACTCTTAAATTTATCACAATACAAAAACATTTAGCTAGATTAACGTGAGCATTGGGATCGTGTCAATCTAATATCTAAATCAAAAGTTACGGACCATTTAGTGCGGACATGTCAAGTTGGTCGGCCAGTTAAAGTGATCATTCTAAAGTGATCATTGATGCTCATTGAGTAAAGAAATATAAATGAAGCATAATGCATAGCACCACGCTCTTCAGGATATATTGGATTACATGGGCACTTTGTCGCATCTATTTTTGTCTCAAAATTTTGTCACAATATAGAAAATTGAGCTAGCTTAATGTGGGCATTGGATTCGTGACATTTTGAGCACTAAATCAAACGTTACGGACGAATTAGTGCGGACATGTCAAGCTGTTCAGCCAGTTAAAGTGATCATTATAAACAGATCATTGATGCTCATTGAGTAAAGGCTTATAAATGAAGCATAACGCAAGGCATCACACAGTTTTGACTTGCTTGGATTACTTGAACGACTTTCATACCTGTTTCCATCTCAAATTTTGTCAAAATATAGAAAATTGAGCTATCTTAATGTGGGCATTGGATTTGTGTCGTTAGGAGCTATAAATCAAAAGTTATGAACTATTTACTGCATACATGTCAAGGTTATCGCCCAGTTAAATTGATCATTCTAAGTTGATCAATTGTGCGCATTGAGTGAAGACTTATAAATGAAACATAAGGCATGACATCACGCAGTTTTGGATAGATTTGATTACTTGGAGGACGTGTCACAGCAATTGTTGTCTTCAATTTTATCACAATATTAAACACTGAGCTAGCTTAACGTGGGTGTTGGATTCGTGTCATTCGGACGTCTAAATCCAAAGTTAAGAATGATTTAGTGCGGACATGTCAAGTTGATCGGTCAGTTAAAGTGATCATTCTTAACTGATCATTGGTGCTCATTAAGTAAAAGCTTATAAATGAAGCATAGTGGCATCACGCAGTTCGGGATAGATTGGATTACATAGACGCTTTATCGTATCTATTTTTGTCTCATATTTTGTCAAAATATTGAAAATTGAGCTAGCTTAACATGGTATTGGATTCGTGTCATTCCGAGCTCTAAATCAAAATTTACGGACGATTTAGTATGGACATGCCAAGTTGATCGCCCTGTTAAATTGATCATTCTAAACTAATCATTGGTGCTCATTGATTAAAGGATTATAAACGAATCATAATGCATGACACCACGTAGTTTTGGAAAGATTAGATTTCTTGGAGGACTTGTTGAAACAATTTTAGTCTTAAAATTTATCACAATATAAAAACATTGAGCTAGCTTAACATGGGCATTAGATTCGTGTCAGTGTGAGCTCTAAACCAAAAATTACGAATGATTTAATGCAGACAGGTCAAGTTGATCGGCTAGTTAAAGTGATCATTCTTAACAGATCATTGGTGCTCATTGAGCAAAGGCATATAAATGAAGTATAATACATGGCATCACGCAGTTTGGGATAGATTGGATTACATGCACGCTTTGTCGTATCTATTTATGTCTCAAATTTTGTCACAATATAGAAAATTGAGCTAGCTTAACGTGGGCATTGGATTCGTGTCATTCTGAAGCTCTAAATCAAAACTTACGGACAATTTAGTGCAGACATGTCAAGTTGATCGGCCAGTTAAAGTGATCATTCTAAACTGATCATTGGTGATCATTAAGTAAAGGTTTATAAATAAAGCATAATGCATGATATCTCGCACTTCGAGATAGATTACATTACTTGGACGTTTTGTGTTATCAATTTTTGTCTCAAATTCTGTCACAATATAAAAAATGGAGCTAGCTTAACGTGGGCATTGGATTCGTGTTATTATAAGCTCTAAATCAAAAGTTATGGACAATTTAGTGCAGACATGTCAAGTTGATCGCCCAGTTAAATTGATCATTCTAAACTAATCATTGGTGCTCATTGATTAAAGGCTTTTAAATGAAGCATAATGCATGACATCACGCAGTTCTGGATAGATTTTTTTACTTGGAGGACTTGTCAAAGTAGTTTTAGACTTCAATTTTATCACAATATAAAACATTGAGCTAGTTTAACCTGGACATTGGATTCGTGTCATTCTGAGCACTAAATCAAAAGTTACAGACGATTTAGTAAGAAAATGTCAAGTTGATTGGTCAGTTAAAGTGATCATTTTTAACGGATCATTGGTGTTCATTGAATAAAGGCATTTAAATGAAGCATAATGCATGGCATCACGCAGTTCGGGATAGATTGGATTACATGGACGCTTTGTCATATCTAATTCTATCTCAAATTTTGTCATAATATAGAAATTTAGCTAGCTTCACATGGGCATTGGATTCGTGTCATTCTGACCTCTAAATCAAAGGTTACAGAGGATTTAGTGCAGACATGCCACATTTATCGGCCAGTTAAAGTGATCAATCTAAACTTATCATTGCTGCTCATTGAGTAAAGGCTTATAAATTAAGCATATGCACACATCACGCAGTTTGGGATAGATTGGATTACTTGGATGTTTTGTCGTATCTATTTCTGTCTCAAATTTTGTTACAATATAGAAACTTGAGCTAGCTTAAAGTGGGCATTTGATTCGTGTCATTCTGATCTCTAAAATATACATTATGAATGATTTAGTGCGCACATGTCAAGTTGATCGGCCAGTTAAAGTGATCATTCTAAGCTAATTAATAAAAGGCTTATAAATGAAGCAAAATGCATAGCATCACGCGGTATTGGCTACCTTGGATTACTTGATCGCTTCTTCATATCTATTTCTGCCTCAAATTTTGTCACAATATAGAAAATTGAGCTTGCTTAACGTGGGCATTGGATTTGTGTCGTTGTGAGCTATAAATCAAACGTTATGGACAATTTACTACAGACATGTCAAGTTGATCACCAAGTTAAATTGATCATTCTAAACTAATCATTGGTGCTCATTGATTAAAGGCTTATAAATGAAACATAATGCATGACATCACACAGTTTTGGATAGATTTGATTACTAGGACGACTTATCGAGGCAGTTTTAGTCTTCAATTTTATCACAATATAAAAGATTGAGCTAGTTTAACGTGGGCATTGGATTCGTGTCATTTTAAGGTCTAAATCAAAAGTTACGGACGATTTAGTGCGGACATGTCAAGTTGATCGGTTAGTTCAAACGATCATTCTTAACTGATCATTGGTGCTCATTGAGTAAAGTCTTATAAATGAAGCATAATGTATGGCACCACATAGTTCGGGATAGATTGGATTACATGGACACTTTGTCGTATCTATTTCTGTCTCAAAATTTGTCACAATATAAAAAGTAGAGCTAGCTTAACGTGGACATTGGATTTGTGTCATTCTGAGCTCTAAATCAAACGTTACAGACGATTTAGTACAGACATGTCAAGTTGATCGGCCTGTTAAAGTGATCATTATAAACTGATCATTGGTGCTCATTGAGTAAATGTTTATAAATAATGCATAATGCATGATATTATGCGCTTCGAGATAGATTGGATTACTTGGACGCTTTGTCTTATCTATTTTTGTCTCAAATTTTGTCACAATATAGATAATTGAGCTAGCTTAACGTGGGCATATGATTCGTGTTATTATAGACTCTAAATCAAAAGTTATGGACAATTTAGTGCAGACATGTCAAGTTGATCACCTAAATAAATTGATCATTCTAAACTAATCATTGGTGCTCATTCATTAAAGGGTTATAAATGAAGCATCATGCATGACACCACGTAGTTTTGGAAAGATTTGATTAATTGGAGGACTTGTTGAAGCAATTTTAGACTTAAAATTTATCACAATATAAAAAAATCTAGCTAGCTTAATGTGGGCATTGGGTTTGTATCAGTCTGAGCTCTAAATCAAAAATTACGAACGATTTAGTGCGGATATGCCAAGTTGATCGGCCAGTTAAAGTGATCAATCTTAACTGATTACTGGTGCTCATTGACTAATGGCATATAAATGAAGCATATTTCATGGCATCACGCAGTTCGGGATAGATTGGATTCCATGGATGCTTTTTCGTATCTATTTCTATCTCAAATTTTGTCACAATATAGAAATCGAGCTAGCTTAACATGGGCATTAGATTCTTGTCATTCTGAGCTCTAAATCAAAAGTTACGGACGATTTAGTGTGGAAATGCCAAGTTGATCGGAAATTAAAGTTATCATTCTAAACTAATCATGGGTGCTCATTGAGTAAAGGCTTATAGATGAAGCATATGCACGACATCACACAGTTCGGGATATATTGGATTACCTGTATGATTTGTCGTATCTATTTTTGTCTCAAATTTTTTTCACAATATAGAAAATTGAGCTGGCTTAACGTGGCATTGGATTCGTGTCTTTCTGATCTCTAAAATATTTGTTACATATGATTTAGAGCGGACATGTTAAGTTGATTGGGCAGTTTAAGTGATCATTCTAAACTTATCATTGGTGCTCATTAAGAAAAGGCTTATAAATGAAGCAAAATGCATAGCATCACGCTGTTTTGGCTAGCTTGGATTACTTGATTGCCTTTCCGTTTCTATTTCTGTCTCAAATTTTGTCACAATATAGAAAATTGAGCTAGTTTAAGGTGGGCATTGGATTTGTGTCGTTATGAGCTATAAATCAAAAGTTATGGATGATTTACAGCAGACATGTCAAGTTGATCACCAAGCTAAATTGATCATTCTACACTGATCAATTGTGCTCATTGAGTAAAGACTTATAAATGAAGTATAATGCATGACATCACGCAGTTTTGGATAGATTTGATTACTTGGAGGACTTGTCAAAGCAATTTTAGTCTTCAGTTTTATCACAATATAAAACATTGAGCTAGTTTAACGTGGGCATTGGATTTGTGTTATTCTGATGTCTAAATAAAAAGTTACGGACGCTTTAGTGCGGACATGTCAAGTTGATCGGCCAGTTAAAGTGATCATTTTTAACTGATCATTGGTGTTCACTGAGTAAAGGCATCTAAATGAAGCATAATGAATGGTATCACGCAGTTCGGGATAGATTAGATTACATGGATGCTTTGTCGTATCTAATTCAGTCTCAAATTTTGTCATAATATAGAAAATTTAGCCAGCTTAACGTGAGCATTGGATTCGTGTCATTCTGAGCTCTAAATTAAAAGTTACGTATGATTTAGTGCAGACATGCCAAGTTGATCGGCGAGTTAAAGTGATCGTTCTAAACTGATCATTGGTGCTCATTGGGTAAAGGCTTATAAATGAGGCATATCCATGACA
The DNA here is from genome assembly GCA_018901935.1 of Pugionium cornutum. Taxonomy (NCBI): domain Eukaryota; kingdom Viridiplantae; phylum Streptophyta; class Magnoliopsida; order Brassicales; family Brassicaceae; genus Pugionium; species Pugionium cornutum. Next base: position 12,719,821 of record JAENJI010000013.1, read on the forward strand.
TCACACAGTTTGGGATAGATTGGATTACTTGGACCCTTTGTCGTATGTAGTTCTCTCTCAAATTTTGTTACAATATAGAAAATTGAGCTAGTTTGACGTGGGCATTGGATTCGTGTCATTCTGATCTCTAAAATATACGTTACGAACGATTTAGTGCGGACATGTCAAGTTGATCGGCCAGAAATGTGATCATTCTAAACTGATCATTGGTGCTCATTAATAAAAGGCTTATAAATGAAGCAAAATGCATAGCATCACGCAGTTTTTGCTAGCTTGGATTACTTGATCACTTCTTCATATCTATTTTTGTCTCAAATTTTGTCACAAATAGAAAATTGAGCTAGCGTAACGTGGGCATTGAATTTGTGTCGTTATGAGCTATAAATCAAAAGTTATGGACGATTTACTATAGTCATGTCAAGTTGATCGCCAAGTTAAATTGATCATTCTAAACTGATCAATTATTCTCATTGAGTAAAGACTTATAAATGAAGCGTAATGCATGACATCACACAGTTTTAGATAGATTTGATTACATGGAGGACTTGTCGAAGCAGTTTTAGTCTTCAATTTTATCACAATATAAAATATTAGCTAGTTTAACGTGGGCATTGGATTCGTATAATTCTGAGTTCTAAATCAAAAGTTTAGGACGATTTAGTGCGGACATGTCAAGTTGATCGGTCAGTTAAAATGATCATTCTTAATTGATCATTGGTGCTCATTAAGTAAAGTCTTATAAATGAGGCATAATGCATGGCATCACGCACTTTTGGATAGATTGAATTACTTAGACACTTTGCCTTATCAATTTCTATCTCAAATTTTGTCGCAATATAGAAAATTGAGCTAGCTTAACGTGGGCATTGGATTCGTGTCATTCTGAGCTCTAAAATATAAGTTAAGGACGACTTACTACGGACATTTCAATTTGATCCGCTAGTTAAAGTGATCATTCTAAACTGATCATTGGTGCTCATTAAGTAAACATTTACAAATGAAGCATAATGATTGCATCACGCAGTTCCGGATAGATTGGATTACATTGACACTTTGTCGTATCTAATTTTGTCTCATATTTTGTATAGAAAATTGAGATAGCTTAACGTGGGCATTGGATTCGTGTCATTCTGAGCTCTGAATAAAAAGTTACGGACGATTTTGTGCGGACATGTCAAGTTGATCGGCGAGTTAAAGTGTTCATTATAAACTGATCATTGATGCTCATTGAGTAAAGGTTTATACATAAAGCATAATGCATGATATCACACAGTTTGAGATAGATTGGATTACTTGGATGCTTTGTCGTATCCATTTTTGTCTCAAATTTTATCACAATATAAAAAATTGAGCTAACTTAATGTGGGCATTGGATTCGTGTTATTATGAGCTCTAAATCAAAAGTTATGAACAATTTAGTGCATACATGTCAAGTTGATCGCCCAGTTAAATTGATCATTATAAACTGATCACTGGTGCTCATTGATTAAAGGATTTTAAATGAATCATAATACATGACACCACATATTTTTGGAAATATTTGATTACTTGGAGGACTTGTTTAAGCAATTTTAGTCTTAAACTTTATCACAATACAAAAACATTGAGCTAGCTTAACGTGGGAATTGGATTTGTGTCAGTTTGAGCTCTAAATCAAAAGTTACGAACGATTTAGTGCGGTCATGTCAAGTTGATCGGCCAATTAAAGTTATCATTCTAAACTAATCATTGGTGCTCATTAAGAAAAGACTTATAAATCAAGCAAAATACATAGAATCACGCAGTTTTGGCTAGCACGGATTACTTGATCGCCTCTTCGTATCTATTTCTGTCTCAAATTTTGTCACAATATAGAAACGTGAGCTAGCTTAGTGAGGGCATTGGATTTGTGTCGTTATGAGCTATTAATCAAAGTTATATACGATTTACTGCAGACATGTCAAGTTGACCGCCAAGGTAAATTGATTATTCTAAACTGATCAATTGTGCTCATTGAGTAAATACTAATAAATGAAGTATAATGCATGACATCAAGCAGGTTTGAATAGAATTGAATTTTATCACAATATAAAACATTGAGCTAGTTTAATGTGGGCATTGGATTCATGTCATTCTGAGGTCTAAATCAAAAGTTACGGACGATTTAGTGCAGACATGTCAAGTTGATCAGTCAGTTAAAGTGATCATTCTTAACTGATCACTGGTACTCATTGAGAAAATGCATATAAATGAAGCATAATGCATGGCATCACGTAGTTCTAGATAGATTGGACTACATGGACGCTTTGTCGTGTCTATTTCGGTCTCAAATTTTGTCACAATATAGAAAATTGAGCAGGCTTAACGTGGGCATAGGATTCGTGTCATTCTGAGCTCTAAATCAAAAGTTATGAACGATTTAGTGAGGACATGCCAAGTTGATCGGCCAGTTAAAGTGATCATTCTAAACTGATCATTGGTGCTCATTGAGTAAACACTTATAAATGAAGCATAATGTATGGCATCACGTAGTTTGGGATAGATTGGATTACATAGACGCTTTGTAGTATCTATTTTGTCTCATATTTTGTCAAAATATAGAAATTGATCGACCTTAACGTGGGCATTGGATTCGTGTCATTCTGAGCTCTAAATCAAAAGTTACGGACTATTTAGTGCGGACATGTCAAGCTGATTGGCCAGTTAAAATGATCATTCTAAACTTATCATTGGTGTTCATTGAGAAAAGTTTTGGTATAGATTGGATTACATGGACACTTTGTCGTATCTATTTTAGTCTCAAATTTTGTCACAATATAGAAAATTGAACTAGATTAACGTGGACATTGGATTCGTATTATTCTGAGCTATAAATCAAAAGTTACGGACGATTTAGTACAGACATATCAAGTTGATCGCCTACTTAAATTGATCATTCTTAACTGATCATTTGTTCATTGAGTAAAGGCTTATAAATGAATCATAATGCATGGCATCACGCAGTTCTCACTAGATTTGATTACTTGAACGCATTTTTGAATCTTTTTTGTGTCAATTTTGTCACAATATAGAAAATTGAGCTAGCTTAATGTGGGCATTGGATTCGTGTTATTCTGAGCTCTAAATCTAAAGTTACGGATGATTTAGTGCGAACATGTCAAGTTGATCGCCTAGTTAAAGTTATCATTCTAAACTGACCATGTGTGCTCATTGAGTAAAGGCTTATACATGAAGCAAATTGCATGGCATCACGCGGTTCGGGATAGATTGGATTACATGGACAGTTTGTCGTATCTAATTCTGTATCAAATTTTGTCACAATATAGAAAATTTGAATTATTTTAACGTGGGCATTGGATTCGTGTTATTCTGAGCTCTAAATCAAAAGTTATAGACAATTTAGTGCAGACATGTCAAGTTGATCGTCAAGTTAAAGTGATCCTTCTAAACTGATCATTGGTGCTCATTGAGTAAAGGCTTATAAATGAAGCATAGCACGACCTCACGTAGTTCAGAATGGATTGGATTATTTGGACAATTTCTCGTATCTATTTCTCTCTCAAATTTGGTCACAATATAGTAAATTGAGCTAGGTTAACGTGGGCAATGGATTGGTTTCATTGAAAGCTCTAAATCAAAATTTTACAGACGATTTAGTGCAGACATGTCAAGTTGATCGACAAGATAAAGTGATCATTCTTAGCTGATCATTGGTGCTCATTGAGTAAAGGCTTATAAATGATGCATAATGCATGACATCACGCAGCTCGGGATTGATTGGATTACTTGGATGCTTTGTCATATCTATTTATGCGTCAAATTTTGTCAAAATATATAAAATATAGCTAGCTTAACTGGGCACTGGATTCGTGTCATTCAGAGCTCTAAATCAAAAGTTATGCACGATTTAGTGCGGACATATCAAGTTGATCGGCCAGTTAAAGTGATCATTCGAAACTGATCATTTGTGCTCATTGAGTAAAGGCTTATAAATGAATCATAATGCATGGCATCACACCGTTTTCACTGGATTGGATTACTGGAAGGATTTTTCATATCTTTTTTTGTTTCAATTTTTGTCACAATACAAAAAATTGAGCTACCGTAATGTGGGAATTGGATTCGTGTTATTCTGAACTCTAAATCAAAAGTTACGGACGATTTAGTGCGGACATGTCAAGTTGATAGGCCAGTTAAAGTGATCATTCTAAACTGATCATTGGTGGTCATTGAGTAAAAGGCTTACAAGTGAAGCATAATGCATGACATCACGTAGTTTGGGATAGATTGGATTAATTGGATGCTTTGTCATATCTATTTCTGCCTCAAATTTTGTGACAAGATAGAAAATTGAGCTAGCTTAACATGGGCATTGGATTCGTGTCATTCAGAGCTCTAAATAAAAAGTTAGGGACGATTTAGTGCGATAAAATGTCTAGTTGATCTTCTTGTTAAAGTGATAATAATAGCCTGATCATTGGTGCTCATTGAGTAAAAGCTTATAAATGAAGCATAATGGATGACATCACGTAATTAAGGATATATTGGATTATTTGGACGCTTTGTTGTATCTATTTCTGCCTCAAAATTTGTCACAATATAGAAAATTGAGCTAGCTTAACGTGGGCATTAGATTCGTATCATTCTGAGCTCTAAATCTAAAGTTACAGACGATTTCGAGCAGGCATGTCAAGTTGATCGGCCAGTTAAAGTGATCATTCTAAATTGATCATTGGTGCTTGTTGATTAAAGGCTTATAAATGATGCATAATGCATGGCATCATGCAGTTTTGCTAAATTGGATTACTTGAACATTTTTTGTATGTCTCAAATTTTGTCACAATATAGAAAATTGAGCTAGCTTAACGTGGGCATTGGATTCGTGTCATTCTAAGCTCTAATTCAAAAGTTACTGACGATTTAGTCCGGACATGTCAAGTAGATCGGCCAGTTAAAGTGATCATTCTAAACTAAGCATTGGTTCTCATTGAGAAAAGGCTTATAAATGAAGCACAATGCATGGCATCACGCACTTTTGGCTATATTGGATTACTTGATCGCTTTTTCGTATCTACTTTGTGTCAAATTTTGTCGCAATATAGGAAATTGAGCTAGTTTAATGTGGGCATTGGATTAGTGTTATTCTGAGCTCAAAATAAAAAAAGTTATGGAGGATTTAGTGCGGAAATGTCAAGTTGCTCGGCCATTTAAAGTGATCATTCTAAACTGATCATTGGTATTCATTGAGTAAAAGGCTTACAAATGAAGCATAACGCATGACATCACACAGTTCGGGATAGATTGGATTACTTGGACATTTTATCGTATCTATTTATGTTTCAAATTTTGTTACAGTATAGCAAATTGAGCAACCTTAACCTGGGCATTGGATTCGTGTCATTTTGAGTTCTAAATCAAAAGATACGGACTATTTAGTGCGGGCATAAAAAGTTGATCGGCCAGTTAAAGTGATCATTATAAGCTGATCATTGGTGCTCATTGAGTAAAAGCTTATAAATGAAGCATAATGCATGACATCACGTAATTCAGGATAGATTGATTGATTTGGACGCTTTGTCGTATATATTTCTGTCTCAAATTTTTGTGACAATATTGAAAATTGAGCTAGCTTAACGTGGTCAGTGGATTTGTGTCATACTGAGCTCCAAATCAAAAGGTACGGACGATTTAGTGCAGACATGTCAAGTTGATCGGCCAGTTAAAGTGATCATTCTAAATTGATCATTGGTGCTCATTGATTAAAGGCTTATAAATGATGCATTATGCATGACATCACACAATTCGGGATAGATTAGATTACTTGGATACTTTGTTGCATCTATTTCTGTCTCAAATTTTGTCACAATATAGAAAATTAAGCTAGCTTAACGTGGGCATTGGATTCGTGTCATTCTTTGCTCTGACGATTTTGTGCGACATGTCAAGTTGATCGGCCAGGTAAAGTGATCATTCTAAACTGATCATTTGTTCTCATTGAGTAAAAGCTCATAACTGAAACATAATGCCTGGCATCATGTGGTTTTGGCTAGATTGGATTACTTGAACGCTTTTTCTATCTATTTCTGTCTCAAATTTTGTCACAACATAGAGAATTGAGCTAGATTAACGTGGGTATTGGATTCGTCTCATTATGAGCTCTAAATCAAAAGTTAGGGAGGATTTAGTGCGGACAAGTCAAGTTGATCGGCCTGCTAAAATGATCATTCTAAACTGATCATTTGTTCTGATTGAGTAAAAGCTGATAAATAAAGCATAATGCACGGCATCATGCAGTTTTGTCTAGATTGGATTACTTGAACGCTTTTTGTATCTATTTCTGTCTCAAATTTTGTCACAACATAGAGAATTGAGCTAGCTTAACGTGGGCATTGGATTCGTCTCATTCTGAGCTTTATATCAAAAGTTACTAACGATTTAATGTGGACATGTCAAGTTGATCGGACAGTTAAAGTGATCATTCTAAACTTAGCATTGGTACTCATTGAGAAAAGGCTAATAAATGTAGCATAATGCACGTCATCATGCAGTTGTGGCTATATTGGATTACTTGAACGCTTTTTCGTACCTATTTTATGTCAAATTTTGTTAATAGAAAATTCAGCTAGTTTAACGTGGACATTGGATTCGTGTTATTCTGAGCTATAAATTAAAAGTAACAGATGATTTAGTGCAGACATGTCAAGTTGATCGCCTACTTAATGTGATCATTCTAAACTAATCAATTGTGCTGATTAAGTAAAGGCTTATAAATGAAGCATAATTCATGGCATCATGCAGTTGTGGCTAGATTGAATTACTTGAATGCGTTTTTGCATCTATTTCTGTCTCAAATTTTGTCACAACATAGTGAATTTAGCTAGCTTAACGTGGGCATTGGATTCATGTCATTCTGAGCTCTAAATCAAAAGTTACGAACAAGTTAGTACGGATACATCAAGTTGATCGGCCTGTTAAAGTGATCATTCTAAACTCATCATTGGTGCTCATTGAGTAAAGGCTTATAAATGAATCATAATGCATGGCATCATGCTGTTTTTGCTGGATTGGATTACTTGAACATATTTTCCTATCTATATTTGTATCAATTTTTGTGACAATACAGAAAATTGAGCTAGATTAATGTGGGCATTGGATTCGTGTTATTCTGAGCTCTAAATCAAAAGTTATGGATTATTTAATGTGGACAAGTCAAGTTGATCTGCCAGTTAAAGTGATGATTCTAAACTGATCATTGGTACTCTTTGTGTAAAAGGATTACAAATGAAGCATAATGGATGACATCACGCAGTTCGGGATAGTTTGGATTACTTGGATGCTTTGTCGTATCTATTTATATCTCAAATTTTGTTTAAATATGTAGAAAATTGAGCTAGCTTAACTTGGGCATTGGATTCCTATCATTTTGATCTGTAAATAAAAAGACACGAACGATTTGGTACGGACATATCAAGTTGATCGGCCAGATAAAGTGATCATCCTAAACTGATCATTGATGCTCATTGAGTAAAAGCTTACAAATGAAGCATAATGCATGACATCACGTAGTTCAGGATAGATTCGATTATTTGGATGCTTTGTTGTATTTATTTCTTTCTCATATTTTGTCACAATATAAAAGATTGAGCTAGGTTAACGTGGGCATTGGATTCGTGTCATTTGGAGCTCTATGTAAAAAGTTACGGACAATTTAGTGCAGACATGTCAAGTTGATCTGCCATTTAAAGTGATCATTTCAAATTGATCATTGGTGTTCATTGATTAAAGGTTTATAAATGATGCATAATGCCTGACATCACACCGTTCGGGCTAGATTGGTTTACTTGAACGCTTTTTGTATCTATTTTTTTTTCAAATTTTGTCACAACATAGAGAATTGAGATAGCTTAACGTGGTCATTGGATTCGTGTCATTCTGAACACTAAATCAAAACTTACAAACAATTTACTGTGGACATGTCAAGTCGATCGGCCAATTAAAGTGATCATTCCAAACTGAGCATTGGTGCTCATTGAGGAAAAGCTTATAAATGTAGCATAATGCATGGCATCACGCAGTTTTGGTTATATTGGATGACACGAACGCATTTTCGTATCTATTCTATGTCAAATTCTGTCAAAATATAGAAAATTGAGCTACTTTAACATGAACATTGGATTCGTGTTATTCTGAGCTATGAATTAAAAGTTATGGGCTATTTAGTGCCGGCATGTCAACTTGATCGCCTACTTAAAGTGATCATTCTAAACTGAACATTTCTGCTCATTAAGTAAAGGCTTATAAATGAAGCATAATGCATGGCATCATGCGGTTTTGGCTAGATTGGACTACTTGACCGCTTTTTGTATCTATATCTATCTCAAATTTTGTTAATACATAGATAATTGAGTTAGCTTAACGTGGGCATTGGATTCGTGCCATTCTGAGCTCTAAATCAAAAATCTGGGATGATTTAGTGTGGACATTTCAAGGTTATCGGCCAGTTAAACAGATCATTGGTGCTCATTGAGTAAAGGCTTATAAATCAAGCATAATGCATGGCATCACACAATTTTGGCTAGATTGGATTACTTGAACGCTTTTTCGTACCTATTTTTGTGTCAAATTTTGTCACAATACTGAAAATTGAGCTATCTGAACGTGAGCATTGGTTTCATGTTATTTTGGGCTCCAAATCAAAGTTACGGACGATTTAGTGCGTACATATCAAGTTGATTGCCTAGTTAATGATATCATTCTAAACTGATCATTTGTGCTAATTGAGTAAAAGCTTATAAATGAAGCATAATGCATGACATCACGTAGTTCAGGATAGATTGGATTATTTGAATGCTCTCTCGTATCTATTTCTTTCTCAAATTTTGTCACAATATAGAAAATTGAGCTTGCTTAATGTGGCAATTGGATTCGTGTAATTCTGAGCTCTAAATCAAAAGTTACGGACGATTTTGTGCATACATATCAAGTTGATCGGCAAGTTAAAGTGATCATTCTAAACTGATCATTGGTGCTCATTGATTAAAGGCTTATAAATGATGCATAATGCATGACATCACGCAGTTCGTGATAGATTGGATTACTTGGACGCTTTGTCGTATCTATTTATTTCTCAAATATTTTCACAATATAGAAAATTGACCAAGCTTAACGTGGCCATTGGGTTCGTGTCATTCTGAGCTCTAAATCAAAAGTTACGGACGATTTAGTGTGGAAATGTCAAGTTGATCGTCCTGTTAAAGCAATCATCTAAGCTGATCATTTGTTCTCATTGAGTAAAAGCTGATAAATGAAGCATAATGCATGGTATCATCCAGTTTTGGCTAGATTGGATTACTTGAACGCTTTTTTGTATCTATTTCTGTATCAAATTTTCACACAACATAGAGAATTGAGCTAGCTTAACATGGGCAATGCATTCGTGTCATTCTGAGCTCTAAATCAAAAGTTATAAACAATTTAATGTGGACATGTCAAGTTGATCGGCCAGTTAAAGTGATCATTCCAAACTGAGCATTGGTGCTCATTGAAAAAAGGCTTATAAATGTAACATAATGCATGGCATCACGCAGTTTTGGATATAGTGGATGACACGAACACTTTTTCGTATCTATTTTGTGACAAATTTTGTCAAAATATAGAAAATTGAGCAAACTTAACGTCGACATTGGATTCGTGTTATTCTGAGCAATAAATTAAAAGTTACGGACGATTTAGTGCGGACATGTCAAGTTGATCGGCCAGTTAAAGTGATCATTCTTAGCTGATCCTTGGTGCTCATTGAGTAAAGGCTTATAAATGATGCATAATGCATGACATCACGTAGTTTGGGATTTATTGGATTATTTGAACTTTTTTGTATCTATTTCTATCACAAATTTTGGTACAACATAGAGAATTGAGCTAGCTTAACATAGGCATTGGATTCGTGTCATTCGGAGCTCTAAATCAAAAGTTACAAACGATTTAGTGCAGACATGTCAAGTTGAACGGCCAGTTAAAGTGATCATTCTAAACTGATCATTGGTGCTCATTGAGTAATGGCTTATAAATGAAGCATAATGCATGACATAAAGCAGTTTTGGATAGATTGGATTACTTAAACGCTTTTTGTATTTATTTATGTCTCAAATTTTGTCAGAGTATAGAAAATTGAGATAAGTTATACTTGAACGCTTTTTTACATCTATTTCTATCACAATATTGAAAAATTAGCTAGTTTAACGTAGGCATTGGATTCGTGTCATTCTAAGCTCTAAATCAAAAGTTAGGTATGATTTAGTGCAAACATGTGAAGTTGATAGGCCAGTTAAAGTGATCATTCTAAACTGATCATTCTAAACTGATCATTGGTTCCCATTCAGTAAAGGCTTAGAAATGAAGTATAATCCATGGCATCATGCAGTTTTGCATAGATTGGATTACTTGATCGGTTTTTGTATCTATTTCTGTCTCAAATTTTGTCACAATATAGAAAATTGAGCTAGCTTAACGTGGGCACTGGATTCATGTCATTATGAGCTCTAAATCATAAATTACGGACGATTTAGGACGAACATGTCAAGTTTATCAGCCTGTTAAAATGATCATTCTTAACTGATCATTGGTGCTCATTGAGTAAAGGCTTATAAATGAACCATAATGCATGGCATCACGCAGTTTTGGTTATATTCTATTACTTGAATGCTTTTTTATATCTATTTATGTCACAATATAGAAAATTGAGCTAGCTTAACGTAGGCATTGGATTCGTGTCATTTGGAGCTCTAAATCAAAAGTTACAGACGATTTAGTGCAGACATGTCAAGTTGAACGGCCAGTTAAAGTGATCATTCTAAACTGATCATTGGTGCTCATTGAGTAAAGGCTTAGAAATGAAGCATAATGCATGGCAACACATAATTTTGGTTAGATTGGATTATTTATACGCTTTTTCGTATATATTTTTGTCTCAAATTTTTTCAAAATACAGAAAATTGAGCTAGATTAACGTAGGCATTGGATTCGTGTCACTCGAATGTATGGTATCATTCTAAACTGATCATTTGTGCTCATTGAGTAAAAGCTTATAAATGAAGCATAATGCATGCCATCATGCAGTTTTGCATAGATTGGATTACTTGAACGCTTTTTTGTATTCTGTTTCTGTCTCAAATTTTTTCACAATATAGAAAATTAAGCTAGCTTAACGTGGGCATTGGATTCATGTCATTATGAGCTCTAAATCATATGTTACAGACGATTTAGTGCGGACATGTCAAGTTGATAGGCCAGTTAAAGTGATCATTCTAAACTGATCATTTGTGTTCATTTATTAAAGGCTTATAAATGAAGCATAAGGCATGGCATCCTCCAGTTTTGCATAGATTGGATTACATGAACGCTTTTTTGCATCTATTTCTATCTCAAATTTTGTCACAATATAGAAAATTGAGCTAGCTTAACGTGGGCAGTGGATTCGTGTCATTGTGAGCTCTATATAATAAGTTACAAACGATTTAGTGTGGACATGTCAAGTTGACCGGCCAGTTAAAGTGATCATTCTTAACTGATCATTGGTGCTCATTGAGAAAAGGCTTATAAAGGAAGCATAATGCATAAAATCACGCAGTTTTGGTTATATTCGATTACTTGAACGCTTTTTTATATCTATTTCTTTCAAAATATAGAAAATTAAGTTAGCTTAACATAGGCATTGGATTCGTGTCATTCGGAGCTCTAAATCAAAAGTTAGTGATGATTTAGTGCAGAAATGTCAAGTTGATCGGCCAAGTAAAGTGATCATTCTAAACTGATCATTGGTGCTCATTGATTAAAGGCTTAGAAATGAAGCAGAATGCATGGCATCACGCAGTTTTTGTTAGATTGGATAAGTTGAACGCTTTTTTGTATAGATTTTTGTCTCAAATTTTGTAACAATATAGAAAAGTGAGCTAGTTTAACGTAGCCATTGGATTCGTGCCATTCTGAGCTCTAAATCAAAAGTTAAGGATGATTTGGTGTGGACATGTCAAGTTGATCGGCTAGTTAAAGTGATCATTCTAAACTGATCTTTGGTGCTCATTGAGTAAAGGCTTAGAAATAAAGCATAATGCATGGCATGCACAGATTTGGTTAGATTGGATTACTTGAACGCTTTTTCGTATCTATTTTTGTCTCAAATTTTGCAATATAGAAAGTTTAGCTAGCTTAACATGGCCATTGGATTCGTGTCATTCTGAGCTCTAAATCAAAAGTTACGGATGATTTAGTACAGACATGTCAAGTTGATCGGCCAATTAAACTGATCATTCTTAACTGATCATTGGTGCTCATTGAGTTAAGGCTTATAAATGAAGCATAATGCATGACATCACACAGTTGTGGTCAGATTGGATTACTTGGACGCTTTGTCTTATCTATTTCTGTCTCAAATTTGGTTTTAATATTGAATTGAGCTAGCTTAATGTGGGCATTGGATTCGTGTTATTCAAAGCTCTAAATCAAAAGTTACGGACATTTAGGGCGGATATGTCAAGTTGATCGGCTAGTTAAAGTGTTCATTCTTAACTGATCATTTGTGGTCATTCAGTAAATGCTTATAAATTAAGCAAAATTCATGGCATCACGCAGTTTAGGCTAGATTGGATTACTTGAACGCTTTTTTGCATATGTTTCTTTCTCAAATTGTATCACAACATAGAAAATTGAACTAGCTAAACGTGGGCATTGGATTCGTGTCATTCTGAGCTCTAAATCAAAAGTTAGTGATGATTTAGTGAGGACATGTCTATTTTATCGGCCAGTTAAAGTGATCATTCTAAACTTATCATTGGTGCTCAGTGAGTAAAGGCTTATAAATGAAGCAGAATGCATGGCATCACACAATTTTGGCTAGATTGGATTACTTGAACGCTTTTTCGTATTTATTTTTGTCCCAAATTTTGTCACAATATAGAAAATTGAGCTACCTTAACATAGGCATTGGATTCGTGTTATAGTGAGCTCTAAATAAAAAGTTACGAACGATTTACTGCAGACATGTCAAGTTGATCACCTAGTTAAAGTGATCATTCTAAACTGATCATTCTAAACTGATCATTCTAAACTGATCATTGGTGCTCATTAAGTAAACGCTTATAAATGAAGCAAAAATCATGGGATCACGGATTTTGGGATATATTGGATTACTTAGACGCTTTTTCGTATCTAGTTCTGTCTCAAATTTTGTCACAATATAGAAAATTGAGCTAACTTAAATGGGCATTGGATTTGTGTCATTCTGAGCTCTAAAATATAAGCTAAGGACGATTTAGTGCAGAAATGTCAAGTTGATCGCCCAGTTAAAGTGATCATTCTAAACTGATCATTGGTGCTCATTGAGTAAAGGCTTAGAAATGAAGCATAATGCATGGCATCACGCAGTTTTGGTTAAATTGGATTACTTGAATGCTTTTTCGTATATATTTTTGTCTCAGATTGTCTCACAATATAGAAAATTGAGCTATCTTAACTTGGGCTTTGGATTCGCGTTATTCTGAGCTCTAAAACAAAAGTTACGAACGGTTTAGTGCGGACATGTCAAGTTGATCGCCTAGTTAAAGTGATCATTCAAAGCTGATCATTTGAGCTCATTGAGTAAAGGCTTATAAATGAGACATAATGCATGGCATCATGCAGTTTTGCATAGATTGGATTACTTGAATGCTTTTCTGTATCCATTTTTGTCTCAAAATTTGCCACAATATAGAAAATTGAGCTAGCTTAACAAGGGCATTGGATTCATGTTATTCTGAACTCTAAATCAAAAGTTGTGGACGATTTAGTGCGGACATGTAAAGTTGACCGCCTAGTTAAAGTGATCATTCTAAACTGATCATTTGTGCTCATTGAATAAAGTCTTATAAATGAAGTATAATGCATGGCATCACGCAGTTTGGGATAGATTGGATTACGTGGATGCTTTTTCATATCTACTTCTGTCTCAAATTTTTTCAAAATATAGAAAAATGAAATAGCTTAATGTGGGTATTGGATTCGTGTCATTCTGAGCTATAAATCAAAAGTTATTGACGATTTAGTGCACACATGTCAAAATGATCGGCCAGTTAAAATGATCATTTTGAACTCATCATTGGTGTTCATTGAGTAATGGCTTATAAATGAAGCATAATGCTTGGCATCACACAATTTTCGATATAGTGGATTACTTGGATGCTTTCTCACATCTATTTGTGTCTCAAATTTTGTTAATACATAGAAAATAGAGCTAGCTTAACGTGGACATTGGATTCGTGTCATTCTGAGCTCTAAATCAAAAATTACGAACGATTAAGTGCGGACATGTCAAGGTTACGGGCCAATTAAAATGATCATTCTAAACAGATCATTAGTGCTCATTAAGTAAAGTCTTATAAATGAAGCATAAAACATGGCATCAAGCGGTTTGGATAGATTGGATTACTTGAACACTGTCGTCTCTATTTCTATCTCAAATATTGTCAAAATATTGAAAATTGAGCTAGCTTAGCGTGGGCATTGGATATGTGTCATTTTGAGCTCTAAATCAAAAGTTACGGACGATTTAGTGTGGACATGTCAAGTTGATCGGTTAGTTTAAGTGATCATTCTAAACTGATCATTGGTGCTCATTGAGTAAAGGCTTATAAATGAAGCATAATGCATGGCATCACGCAGTTCAGGATAAATTGGATTACTTGGATGCTTTGTCGAATCTAGTTCTTTCTCAAATTTTGTCATAATATAGAAAATTGAACTAGCTTAACGTAGGTATTGGATTCGTGTCATTCTGAACTATAAATCAAAAGTTCTGGAAAATTTAGTGCAAACATGTCAAGTTGATTGGCCAGTTAAAATGATCATTCTAAACTAATCATTGGTGGTCATTCAGTAAAAGCTTATAAATGAACAATAATGCATGGTATTACGCAGTTTCGGATGGATTAGATTACTTGGACGCTTTATCGTATCTATTTCTGTCTTAAATTTTGCTACAATATAGAAAATTGTGCTAACTTAATGGGGGCATTGAATTCGTGTGTTTTTGAGCACTAAATCAAAAATTACGGATGATTTATAGCGGACATGTCAAGTTGATCGGCTAGTTAAAGTGATCAATGTAAACTGATCATTGGTGCACATTAAGTAGAGGCTTATAAAAGAAGCATGAAGCATGGTATCAAGTAGTTTGGATAGATTGGATTAGTTGGACACTTTGTCGTATCTATTTCTGTCCCAAATTTTGTTACCATATAGAAAATTTAGCTACCTTAACGTGGGCATTGGATTCTTGTGTTTCTGAGCTCTAAATCAAAAGTTAATGTTGATTTAGTGCGGACATGTCAAGTTGATTGGCCAACTAAAGTGATCATTCTAATGTTACCATTGGTGCTCATTTAGTAAATGCTTATAGATGAAACATAAAGCATGGCATCATGCAGTTTGGGATAAATTGTTTACTTGGACGCTTTGTCATCTCTTTTTTGGTCCCAAATTTGGTCAAAATATAGAAAATTAAACTAGCTTAACATGGACATTGGATTCGTGTCATTTTGAGCTCTAAATCAAAAGATACGGATGATTTAGTGTGAAGATGTCAAGTTTATCGACCAGTTAGAGTGATCATTCTAATATGATCATTGGTGATCAATGAGGAAAGGCTAATAAATGAAGCATAATGCATGACATCATGCAGTTTCGGATAGAATGGATTACTTGTAAGCTTGTCGATTCTTGTTCTGTCTCAAATTTTGTCACAGTCTAGAAAATTTAACTAGATTAATGTGGGTATTAGATTCGTGACATTATGAGCAATAAATAAAAAACTGTGGATGATTTAATGCAGACATGTCAAATTGATCGGCCAGTTAAAATGATCATTATAAACTCATCATTGATGCTCATTTAGTAAAGGCTTATAAATGAAGCATAATGCATGGCATCACAAAGTTTTGTCTAGATTGGATTACTTGGATGTTTTGTCATATCTATTTCTGTCTCAAATTTTGTTAAAATATAGAAAATTGAGCTAGCTTAACGTGGGCATTGGATTCGTGTCATTCTGAGCTCTAAATCAAAAGTTAGTGATGATTTAGTGCAGACATGTCTATTTTATCGCCCAGTTAAAGTGATCATTGTAAACTGATCATTGGTGCTCATTGAGTAAAGGCTTATAAATGAAGCATAATGTATGGCATCACACAGTTTTGGCTAGATTGGATTACTTGAACGCTTTTTCGTATTTATTTATGTCCCAAATTTTGTCACAATATAGAAAATTGAGCTACCTTAACATAGGCATTGGATTCGTGTTATAGTGAGCTCTAAATAAAAAGTTACGAACGATTTACTGCAGACATGTCAAGTTGATCACCTAGTTAAAGTGATCATTCTAAACTGATCATTCTAAACTGATCATTCTAAACTGATCATTCTAAACTGATCATTGGTGCTCATTAAGTAAACGCTTATAAATGAAGCAAAAATCATGGGATCACGGAGTTTGGGATATACTGGATTACTTAGACGCTTTTTCGTATCTAGTTCTGTCTCAAATTTTGTCACAATATAGAAAATTGAGCTAACTTAAGTGGGCATTGGATTTGTGTCAT
Organism: Pugionium cornutum; assembly: GCA_018901935.1. Lineage (NCBI taxonomy): Eukaryota > Viridiplantae > Streptophyta > Magnoliopsida > Brassicales > Brassicaceae > Pugionium > Pugionium cornutum. Next base: position 12,736,425 of record JAENJI010000013.1, read on the forward strand.
TCTGAGCTCTAAAATATAAGCTAAGGACGATTTAGTGCAGAAATGTCAAGTTGATCGCCCAGTTAAAGTGATCATTTTAAACTGATCATTGGTGCTCATTGAGTAAAGGCTTAGAAATGAAGCATAATGCATGGCATCACGCAGTTTTGGTTAAATTGGATTACTTGAATGCTTTTTCGTATATATTTTTGTCTCAGATTGTCTAACAATATAGAAAATTGAGCTATCTTAACTTGGGCTTTGGATTCGCATTATTCTGAGCTCTAAACCAAAAGTTACGCATGGTTTAGTGCGGACATGTCAAGTTGATCGCCTAGTTAAAGTGATCATTCAAAGCTGATCATTTGAGCTCATTGAGTAAAGGCTTATAAATGAGACATAATGCATGGCATCATGCAGTTTTGCATAGATTGGATTACTTGAATGCTTTTCTGTATCCATTTTTGTCTCAAAATTTGCCACAATATAGAAAATTGAGCTAGCTTAACAAGGGCATTGGATTCATGTTATTCTGAACTCTAAATCAAAAGTTGTGGACGATTTAGTGCGGACATGTAAAGTTGACCGCCTAGTTAAAGTGATCATTCTAAACTGATCATTTGTGCTCATTGAATAAAGTCTTATAAATGAAGTATAATGCATGGCATCACGCAGTTTGGGATAGATTGGATTACGTGGATGCTTTTTCATATATACTTCTGTCTCAAATTTTTTCAAAATATAGAAAAATGAAATAGCTTAATGTGGGTATTGGATTCGTGTCATTCTGAGCTATAAATCAAAAGTTATTGACGATTTAGTGCACACATGTCAAAATGATCGGCCAGTTAAAATGATCATTTTGAACTCATCATTGGTGTTCATTGAGTAATGGCTTATAAATGAAGCATAATGCTTGGCATCACACAATTTTCGATATAGTGGATTACTTGGATGCTTTCTCACATCTATTTGTGTCTCAAATTTTGTTAATACATAGAAAATAGAGCTAGCTTAACGTGGACATTGGATTCGTGTCATTCTGAGCTCTAAATCAAAAATTACGAACGATTAAGTGCGGACATGTCAAGGTGACGGGCCAATTAAAATGATCATTCTAAACAGATCATTAGTGCTCATTAAGTAAAGTCTTATAAATGAAGCATACAACATGGCATCAAGCGGTTTGGATAGATTGGATTACTTGAACACTGTCGTCTCTATTTCTATCTCAAATATTGTCAAAATATAGAAAATTGAGCTAGCTTAGCGTGGGCATTGGATATGTGTCATTTTGAGCTCTAAATCAAAAGTTACGGACGATTTAGTGTGGACATGTCAAGTTGATCGGTAAGTTAAAGTGATCATTCTAAACTGATCATTGGTGCTCATTGAGTAAAGGCTTATAAATGAAGCATACTGCATGGCATCACGCAGTTCAGGATAAATTGGATTACTTGGACGCTTTGTCGAATCTAGTTCTTTTTCAAATTTTGTCACAATATAGGAAATTGAACTAGCTTAACATAGGTATTGGATTCGTGTCATTCTGAACTATAAATCAAAAGTTATGGATGATTTAGTGCAAACATGTCAAGTTGATTGGCCAGTTAAAATGATCATTCTAAACTAATCATTGGTGGTCATTCAGTAAAAGCTTATAAATGAACAATAATGCATGGTATTACGCAGTTTCGGATGGATTAGATTACTTGGATGCTTTATCGTATCTATTTCTGGCTTAAATTTTGCTACAATATAGACAATTGTGCTAACTTAACGGGGGCATTGAATTCGTGTGTTTTTAGCACTAAATCAAAAATTAAGGACGATTTATAGCGGACATGTCAAGTTTAGAATGATCACTTTAACTGAATAAATTAATGAATAATAATGCATGGCATCACGCAGTTTGGGATGGATTGGATTACTTGCACGATTTGTCGTATCTATTTATGTGTCAAATTTTTTCACAATATTGAAAATTGAGTTAGCATAACGTGGACATTGGATTCGTGTCATTCTAAGCTCTAAATAAAAAGTTACGGACGATTTAGTGTGGACATCTCAAGTGGATCGCCCAGTTAAAGTGATCATTCTAAACTGGTCATTGGTGCTCATTGAGGAAAGGCTAACAAATGAAGGATAATGCATGGCATCACGCAGTTTGGGATAGATTGGATTACGTGGATGCTTTTTCGTATCTAGTTCTGTTTCAAATTTTGTCACAGTATAGAAAATTGAACTAGCTTAATGTGGGAATCTATTAGATTCGTGTCATTCTGAGCTATAAATCACAAGTTATGGACGATTTAGTGCAGACATGTCAATTTGATTGACCAGTTAAAATAATCATTCTAAACTGATCATTAATGCTCATTGAGTAAAAGCTTATAAATGAACAATAATGCATGACATCACGTAGTTTGGGATGGATTTGATTTACTTGGACGCTTTGTCATATCTATTTCTATCTCAAATTTTGTCACAATATAGAAAATTGAGCTAGCTCAACGTGGGAATTGGATTTGTGTGTTTGTAAGCTCTAAATCAAAAGTTACAAACAAATTTAGTGCGGACATGTCAAGTTGATTTGCCAATTAAAGTGATCATTCTAAACTGATCATTGGTGCTCATTAAGTAAAGGCTTGTAAATGAAGCATAAAGCATGGCATCACGAAGTTTAGGATAGATTGGATTACTTGGACGCTTTGTCGTCTCTTTTTCTGTCCCAAAGTTTGTCAAAATATAGAAAATTGAGCTAGATTAACGTGGACATTGGATTCGTGTCATTTTAAGCTCAAAATCAAAAGTTATGGACAATTTAGTGCGGACATGTCAAGTTGATTGGCCAGTTAATATGATTATTCTAAACTTATCATTGTAACTCATTGAGTAAAGGCTTATAAATGAAGCATAATTCTTGGCATCACACAGTTTTGCATAGATTGGATTACTTGGATGCTTTGTCGTGTCTATTTCAGTTCAAATTTTGTTACAATATAGAAAATTGACCTACCTTAACATGGGCATTGGTTCGTGTCATTCCATCCTCTAAATCAAAAGTTACGGATGATTTGGTACGGACATGTTAAGTTGAGTGGCCAGTTAAAGTTATCATTCTAAACGGATCATTGGTGCTTATTAATTAAAGGCTTATAAGTGAAACATAATGCATGGCATTAAGCAGTTTGGATAGATTGGATTAGTTGGATGATTTGTCGTCTTTATTTCTGTGTCAAATTTTGTCAAAATATAGAAACTTGTGCTAGCTTAACGTGGGCATTGGATTCGTCTCATTCTAAGCTCTAAATAAAAAGTAACGGACTATTTAGTGCATACATGACAAGATCATCAGCCAATTAAAGTGATCATTCTAAACTTATCATTGGTGCTCATTAAGTAAACGCTTATAAATTAAGCATAAAACATGGCATCACGTAGTTTGGGATAGATTGGATTACTTGGACGTATTGTCATCTGTGTTTCTGTATCAAAATTTGTCAAAGTATAGAATAATGAGGTATGTTATCGTGGGTATTGGATTCGTGTCATTCTGAGCTCTAAATCAAAAGTTAGAAACAATTTAGTGAGGACAAGTCAAGTTGATCGGCCAGTTAATATGATCATTCTAAAACGATCGTTGGTGCTCATTAAGAAATGGCTTATAAATGAAGGATAAGGCATGGTATCACGCAGTTTGGGATAGACTGGATTACTTGGACGTTTTGTCTTCTCTACTTCTATCACAAATTTTGTCAAAATATAGAAAATTTATCTAGCTTAACATGGGCATTAGATTCATGTCACTATAAACTCAAAATCAAAAGTTACGGACTTTTTAGTGCGGACATGTCAAGTTAATCAGCCAATTAATATGATCATTCTAAACTGATCATTGCTGCTCATTGAGTAAAGGCTTATAAAAAGCATAATACTTGGCCTCACACAGTTTTGGATAGATTGGATTACTTGGAAGATTTCTCGTGTCTATTTCTGTCTAAAATTTTGTTATAATATAGAAAATTGAGCTAGTTTAACTTGGGCATGGGATTCGTGTCATTCTTAGCTCTAAATCAAAAGTTGCAAACGATTTAGTGCAAACATGTCAAGTTTATTGGCCAGTTGAAGTGATCATTCTAAACTCATCATTGGTGCTCATTAAGTAAAGGCCTATAAATGAAGCATAATGCATGGTATCACACAGTTTTGGAAAGATTGGATTACTTGGTCGCTTTCTCGTCTCTATTTATGTCTCAAATTTTGTCAAACCATAGAAAATTGAGCTAGCTTAACGTAGACAATGGATTCATTTCATTCTAAGCTCTAAATCAAAAGTTATAGACAATTTAGTGCGGACATGCCAAGTTGATAGGACAGTTAAAACGATCATTCTAAAATGATAATTGGTGGTCATTAAGTAAAAGCTTACAAATGAAGCCTAAGGCATGCCATCACGCAGTTTTTGATAGATGGGATTACCTGGACGCTTTCTCGTCTCTATTTCTGTTTCAAAATTTGTCAAGCCATAGAAAATTTAGCTAGCTTAACGTGGACATTGGATTCATATCTTTCTGAGTTCTAAATCAAAAGTTATAGAAGATTTAGTGCGGACATGTCAAGCTGATCGACCAGTTAAAGTGATCATTTTAAACTGATTATTGGTGTTCATTAATTCAAGGCTTATAAATGAAGCATAAAGCATGGCATCACAGAATTTGGGATAGATTTGATTACTTGGACGCTTTGTCTTCTTTCTTTCTATCTAATATTTTGTCAAAATATAGAAAATTGAGCTAGCTTAACATGGACATTGGATTCGTGTCATTCTGAGCTCTTAATGAAAAGTTACGAACGATTTAGTGCGAACATGTAAAGTTGATCGGCTAGTTAAAGTGATCCGTTGGTGCTCATTGAATAATGGCTTATCAAAGAAGCATAATATATGGCATCACACAGTTTTGGATAGATTGGATTACTTGGAAGCTTTGTCGTGTCTAATTTTTTGTCAAATTTTTTTACAATATAGAAAAATTTTGTTACAATTTTTTGCCTAACAATTGCATTAGATTCGTGTTATTCTGAGCTCTAAATCAAAAATTACGGATGATTTAGTTCGGACATGTCAAGTTGAGTGGCCAGTAAAAGTGATCATTCCAAACTGATCAGTGGTGCTCATTGAGTAAAAGCTTATAAATAAAAAATAATGCATGACATCACACAGTTCTGGATACATCGGATTAATTGTACGCTTTGTTGTATCTGTTTCTCTATCAAATATTGTCACAATATAGAAAATTGAGCTAGCTTAACATGGGCATTGGATTCGTGTCATTCTAAGCTCTAAATCATAAGTTACGGACGATTTAGTGCAGACATGTCAAGTTGATCGGCCAGTTAAAGTGATCATTGTAAACTGATCATTGGTGCTCATTGAGTAAAGGCTTATTAATGAAGCATAATGCATGGAATCACACAGTTTTGGATAGATTAGATAATTTGGACACTTTATCGTATCTATTTCTTTCTCAAATTTGGCTACAATATAGAAAATTGAGCTAGCTTAACGTGGACATTGGATTCGTGTGTTTCGAAGTGCTAAATCAAAAGTTACAGAGGATTTAGTGAGGACATGTCAAGTTGAACGGCCAAATAAAGTTATCATTCTAAACTGATCATTGGTGCTCATTAAGTAAAGGCTTATAAATGAAGTATAAAGCATGGCTTCATGTTGTTTTGGATAGATTGGATTACTTGGACACATTGTCGTCTCTATTGCTGTCTCAAATTCTTTCAAACCATAGAAATTGAGCTAGCTTAACGTGGGCATTATATTCGTGTCATTCTGAGCTCTAAATCAAAAGTTATAGATGAATCCGGGCGGACATGTCAAGTTGATCGGCCAGTTAAAATGATCATTCTAAAATGATCATTGGTGCTCATTTAGCAAAGGCTTATAAATGAAGCCTAAGGTATTGCATCATGCGGTTTGTGATAGATTGGATTACTTGGACGCTTTGTCGTCTCTACTTTTGTCTCAAATTTTGTCAAAATATATAAAATTTATCTAGCTTAACGTGGGCATTAGATTCGTGTCATTCTGATCTCAAAATCAAAAGTAATGGATAATTTAGTGTGGACATGTCAAGTTGATCGGCCAGTTAATATGATTATTATAAATTGATTATTGCTGCTCATTGAGTAAAGGCTTGTAAAAGAGGCATAATGTATGGCATCACACAGTTTTGGATAGATTGGATTACTTGGAAGCTTTGTCGTGCCTATTTTTGTCTCAAATTTTGTTACAATATAGAATATTGACATATCTTAATGGGCATTGGATTAGTTGTAATATTGAGCTCTAAATCAAAATTATGGACGATATAGTGCGGAGATGTCAAGTTGATCGGCCAGTTAAAGTGATCATTCTAAACTTTTCATTGGTGCGCATTGAGTAAAGGCTTATTAATGAAGCATAATGCATGGCATAACACAGTTTTGAATATATTGGATTATTTGCACGATTTATTGTATCTATTTCTGTCTCAAATTTTGCTACAATATATAAAATTGAGCTAGCTTAACGTAGGCATTGGATTCCTGTGTTTCGGAGCACTAAATCAAAAGTTACTGACGATTAATTGTGCACATGTCAAGTTAAACGGCCAAATAAAGTTATCATTCTAAACTGATCATTGGTGCTCATTAAGTAAAGGCTTATAAATGAAGCATAATGCATGGCGTCAAGCAGTTTTGATAGATTGGATTACTTGGACGTTTTGTCATCTCTATTTCTGTCTAAAATTTTGTCACAATATAGAACATTGAGCTTGCTTAACATGGGCATGGAATTGTTGTCATTCTAAGCTCTAAATCAAAAGTTAGGGATGATTTAGTGTGGACACGCCAAGTTGATCAGCCAGCTAAAGTGATCATTCTAAACTAATCATTTGTGCTAATTGAGTAAAGGTTTAAAAATGAAGCATAATGTATCGCATCACACAGTTTTGGATACATTGGATTATTTGGACGCTTTGTCATATCTAGTTCTTTTTCAAATTTTGTGTATATATAGAAAATTGAAATAGCTTAATGTGGGCATTGGATTCGTGTCATTGTTAGCTATAAATCAAATGTTAAGGACCATTTAGTGCACACAGGACAAGTTGATCGGCCAGTTAAAATGATCATACTAAACTGATCATTGGTGCTCAATGAGTAAAAGCTTATACATGAAAAATAATGCATGGCATCACGCAGTTTGAGATGGATTGGATTGCTTGGACGCTTTATCGTATCTATTTCTCTCTCAAAATTTGTGACAATATACAAAATTGAGGTAGCTTAACATGGGCATTGGATTCGTGTTATTCTGAGCTATAAATCAAAAGTTACGGACGATTTAGTGCGGACCTGTAATGTTCACACTTAGTTAAAATGATCATTCTAAACTAATCAGTGGTGCTCATCGAGTAAAGGCTTAAAAATGAAGCATAATGCATTGCATAACCATGTTTTGGAAAGATTGGATTGCTTAAACGCTTTGTCGTATCTAGTTCTGTCTCAAAAATTTTGATAATATAGAAAGTTCAACTAGCTTAATGTGGGTATTGGATTCATGTCATTTTGAGCTATAAATCAAAAGTTATGGACGATTTAGTTCAGACATGACAAGTTGATATGCTAGTTAAAATGATCATTCTAAACTGATCATTGGTACTCATTCAGTAAAATCTTCTAAATGAAAAATAATTCATGGCATCACGCTGTTTCGGATGGATTACATTTCGTGGATGCTTTGTCGTATCTATTTCTGTCTCAAATTTTGTAACAATATAGAAAATTTAGCTAGCTTAACATGGGCATTGGTATCATGTCATTCTGAGCTCTAAACCAAAAGTTACGGATGATTTTTGGAGCGGACGTGTCAAAGTGATCGTTCTAAATTGATCATTGGTGCTCATTAAGTAAATGCTTATAAATGACGCATAATGCATGGTATCAAGCAGTTTGGATATATTTAATTACTTGGACGCTTTGTCGTCTCTATTTCTCTCTCAAATTTTTGTGAAATATAGAAAATTTAGCTAGCTTAACGTGGGCATTGGATTCGTGTCAGTCTGAGCTCTAAATAAAAGGTTATTGACGATTTAGTGCGGATATGTCAAGTGTATCGGCCAGTAAAAGTGATCATTCTAAACTGATCATTGGGGCTCATTGAGTTAAGGCTTATAAATGAAGCATAATACGTGGCATCACACAGTTTTGGATAGATTGGATTACTTGGACGCTTTGTCATATCTCTTTCTATCATAAATTTTATTACAATATAGAAAATTGAGATTGCTTAATGTGGGCATTGGATTCGTGTGTTTCTTAGTTCTAAAAAAAAGTTACATATGATTTAGTGCGGACATGTCAAGTTGATCGGCCAGTTAAAGTGATCATTCTAAACTGATCATTGGTGCTCATTGCGTAAAGGCTTATAAATGAAGCATAATGCATGGCATCACACAGTTTTGGATAGATTGGATTACTTGGACACTTTGTCATATTTAGTTATGTTTCAAATTTTGTCACAATATAAAAATTTAACTAGATTAATGTGGGCATGGGATTCGTGTCATTCTGAGCTATAAACCAAAAGTTATGGACAATTTAGTGCAGACATGACAAGTTCACCGGCCATTTAAAATGATCATTTTAAGTTGATCATTGGTGCTCATTGAGTAAAAGCTTATAAATGAAAACAATGCATGGTGTCACACTGTTTGGGATGGATTGGATTACTTAGATGCTTTGTCATATCTATTTTTGTCTCAAATTTAATTATAATATACAAAATAGAGCTAGCTTAACGTGGACATTGGATTCGTGTCATTCTGTGCTCTAAATCAAAAGTTACAGACAATTTAGTGCGGACATGTCATGTTGATCGACCTGTTAAATTGATCATTCTAAACTAATCATTGGTGTTCATTAAGTAAAGGCTTGTAAATGAAGCATAATGCATGGCATCAAGCAGTTTGGATAGATTGGATTACTTGGATGCTTTGTCGTCTCTATCTCTGTCTCAAATTTTGTCAAAATATAGAAAATTGAGCTTGTTTAATGTGGGCATTTTAATGATGTCATTCTGAGTTATAAATCAAAAGATAAGGAACATTTAGTGCAGACATGACAAATTGATTTGCCAGTTAAAATGATCTTTTAAACTGATCATTGGTGCTTATTAAGTAAAGGCTAAATAATGAAAAATAATGCATGGCATCACGCAGTTGGGATGGATTGGATTACCTGGACGCCTTGTCGAATATATTTCTATCTAAAATTTTGTCACAATATAAAAAATATAGCTAGCTTAACGTGGGCATTGGATTCATGTAATTCGGAGCTCTAAATCAAAAGCTAAGGAGGATTTAGTGCCGACATTTCAAGTTGATCAGCCAGTTAAAGTGATAATTCTAAACTGATCATTGGTGCTCATTAAGTAAAGCCTTATAAATGAAGAATAATGCATGGCATCAAGGAGCTTAGGATAGTTTGGATTACTTGGAAGCTTTGTCATCTCTATTTCTATCACAAATTTTGTCAAAATATAGAAAATTGAGCTAGCTTAACGTGGGCATTGGATTCGTGTTATTCTGAGCTTTAAATCAAAATTTACAAATGATTTAGTGTGGAAATGTCAAGTTGGTCGGCCAGTTTATATGATTATTCTATACTGATCACTGGTGTTTCTTGAGTAACGGCTTATAAATTAAGCATAATGCATGGCATCACGCAGTTTGGGATAGATTGGAATACTTGGATGCTTTGTCGTCTCTACTTCTGTCTCAAATTTTGTTACAATATAGCAAACTGAGCTAGATTAACGTGGGCGTTGGATTCGTGTCACTCTGAGCTATAAACCAAAACTTAGGGATGATTTAGTGCGGATATGTCAAGTTGAGTGCTAGTTAAAGTGATCATTCTAAATAGATCATTGGTGCTTATTAAGTAAAGGCTTATAAATGAACCATAAAGCATGGCATCAAGCATTTTAGGATCGATTGGATTACTAGGACGCTTCGTCGTCTCTATTTATGTCCCAAATTCTGTTTAATATAGAAAAGTGAGGTAGCTTAACGTGGGCATTGGATTCGTGTCATTCGGAGCTCTAAATCAAAACTCACGGACGAGTTAGTGCAGATATGTAAAGTTGATCGACCAGTTAAATTGATCATTCTAAACTGATCATTGGTGCTCATTAAGTAAAGGCTTATAAATGAAGCATAAAGAATTGCATCACGCAGTTTGGGATTGATTGGATTACTTGGACGCTTTATCGTCTCTATTTCTGTTTCAAATTTTGTCACAATATATAAACTTGAGCTAGCTTAGCGTAGGCAATGGATTCGTGTCATACCGAGCTTTAAATCAGAAGATACAGACGATTTAGTGCAGAAAAGTCAAGTTGATCGGCCAGTTAAATTGATCAATCTAAACAGATCATTGGTGCTCATTAAGTAAAGGCTTATAAATGAAGCATAGTGCATGGCATCAAGCACTTAGGGATTGATTGGATTACTTGGATGCTTTGTCGTCTCTATTTCTGTCTCAAATTTTGTCAAAATATAGAAAATTGAGCTAGGTTAATGTGGGCATTTGATTCATGTCATTTTGAGTTATAAATCAAAAGTTATGGACGATTTAGTGTAGACATGAAAAGTTGATTGGGCAGTTAAATTGATCTTTTAAACTGATCATTGGTGGTCATTAACTACAAGCTTAATAATGAAAAATAATGAATGGCATCACGCAGTTTGGGATGGATTGGATTACTTGGACGCTTTGTCGTATATATTTCTATCTCAAATTTTGTCACACTACATAAAATTGAGCTAGCTTAACGTGGGCATTGGATTCCTGTAATTATGTGCTATAAATCAAAAGTTATAGAGGATTTAGTCCAGGTATTTCAGGTTGATCAGCAAGTTAAAGCGATCATTCTAAACTAATCATTGGTGCTCATAAAGTAAAGCTTTATAAATGAAACATAATGCATGGCATCAATGAGTTTAAATAGATTAGATTACTTGGAAGCTTTGTCGTTTCTATTTCTATCCCAAATTTTGTCAAAATATTGAACATTGAGCTAGCTTAACGTGGGTGTTGGATTCGTGTCTTTCCAAACTCTAAATCAAAAGTTAGGGATGATTTAGTGCGGATATGTCAAGTTGAGTGGCTAGTTTAAGTGATCATTCCAAACTGATCATTGGTGCTCATTAAGTAAAGGCTTATAAATGAACCATAAAGCATGGCATCACGCATTTTGGGATAGATTGGATTACTTGGACGCTTCGTCGTCTCTATTTATGTCTCAAATTCTGTTACAAGATAGAAAAGTGAGGTAGCTTAATGTGAGCATTGGATTCGTGTCATTCGGAGCTCGAAATCAAAACTCACAGACGAGTTAGTGCGGACATGTCAAGTTGATCGACCAGTTACATTTATCATTCTAAACTGATCGTTGGTGCTCATTAAGTAAAGGCTTATAAATGAAGCATAAAGAATGGCATCACGCAGTTTGGGATTGATTGGTTTACTTGGACCCTTTGTCGTCTCTATTTTTGTTCCAAATTTTGTCACAATATAGAAAATTGAGCTATTTTAGCATAGGCATTGGATTCGTGTCATTCCGAGCTCTAAATCAGAAGATACAGACGATTTAGTGCAAAAAAGTCAAGTTGATCGGCCAGTTAAATTGATCAATCTAAACAGATCATTGGTGCTAATTAAGTAAAGGCTTATAAATGAAGCATAACGCATGGCATCAAGCAGTTTGGGATTGATTGGATTTCTTGGATGCTTTGTTGTCTCTATTTTTGTCTCAAATTTTTTCAAAATATAGAAAATTGAGCTAGGTTAATGTGGGCATTTGATTCATGTCATTTTTAGTTATAAATCAAACGTTATGGACGATTTAGTGCAGACATGACAAGCTGATTTTGCAGTTAAAATGATCTTTTAAACTGATCATTGGTGGTCATTAAGTAAAAGCTTAATAATGAAAAATATTGAATGGCAACACACAGTTTGGGATGGATTGGTTTACTTGGATGCTTTGTCATATCTATTTCGATCTCAAATTTTGTCACACTATAGAAAATTGAGCTAGATTAACGTGGGCTTTGGATTCCTGTAATTCGGCGCTATAAATCAAAAGTTATAGAGGATTTAGTCTAGGCATTCCAAGGTGATCAGCAAGTTAAAGTGATCATTCTAAACTGATCATTGGTGCTCATTAAGTAAAGCCTTATAAAAGAAACATAATGCATGGCATCAATGAGTTTGGATAGATTAGATTACGTGGAAGCTTTGTCGTCTCTATTTATGTCTCAAATTTTGTCAAAATATTGAAAATTGAGCTAGCTTAACATGGGCATTGGATTTTTTTTCTTTCTGAGCTCTAAATCAAAAGTTACAGATGATTTAGTGCGGACTTGTCAAGTTGATCGTCCAGTTAATATGATTATTCAAAACTGATCATTGGTGCTTATTGAGTAACGACTTATAACTGAAGCATAATATATGGCATCACGCAATTTAGGATAGATTGGATTACTTGGATGCTTTATTGTCTCTACTCTTGTCTCAAATTTTGTCAAAATTAAGAAAATTTATCTAGATTAACGAGGCACTAGACTCGTGTGATTCTGAGCTAAAAATCAAAAGTTACGGACGATTTGTTGCATACATGTCAAGTTGATCTGCAAGTTAATATGATTATTCTGAAATGATCATTGATGCTCATTAAGTAAAGGCTTATAAATGAAGCATAATACATGGCATCAATGAGTTTGGATAGATTGTATTACTTGGACGCTTTGTTGTCTCTATTTCTGTCTCAAATTTTGTTACAATATAGAAAATTGAGCTAGCTTAACGTGGGCATCGGATTCATATCATTCTAAGCTCTAAATGAAAAGTTACGGACTATTTAGTGCGGACATGTTATATTGAGTGGCCAGGTAAAGTGGTCATTCTAAACTGATCATTGGTGTTGATTAAGCTAAGGCTTATAAATGAAGCATAATGAATGGCATCAACTAGTTTGGATAGATTTGATTACTTGGACAGTTTGTCGTCTCTTCTGTCTCAAATTTTGTCAAAATATAGAAACTTGAGCTAGTTAATGTGGGCATTGGATTCGGTCATTCTTAGCTCTAAATAAAAAGTTACAAACGATTTAATGCGGATATGTCAAGTTGATCGGCCAGTTAAAGTGATCATTTTAATCTGGTCATTGGTGCTCATTGAGTAAAGACTTATAAATTAAGCATACGCCATGGCATCACGCAGTTTGGGACACATTGGATTATTTGGAGGCTTTGTCGTACCTAGTTATGTCTCAAATTTTGTCACAATATAAAAAATTTAACTAGCTTAATGTGGGAATTGGATTCATGTAATTCTGAGCTATAAATCAAATGTTATGGACGATTTTGTGGAGACATGACAAGTTGATCGGCCAGTTAAAATGACTAAACTGATTGGTGCTCATTTAGTAAAATCTTAATATTGAAAAATAATTCATGGAATCACACAGTTTGGGATGGATTGGATTACTTGCACGCTTTGTCGTATCTATTTCTGTCTCACATTTTGTCACAATATAGAAAATTGACTAAGCTTAACGCGGGCATTGAATTCGTGTCATTATGAGCTCTAACTTAAAACTTACGGGCGATTTAGTGCGGACATTTCAAGTTCATCAGGCAGTTGAAGTGATCATTCTAAACCGATCTTTGGTGCTCATTAAGTAAAGACTTAAAAATGAAGCATAATACATGGCATCAAGGAGTTTGGATAGATTGGATTACTTGAACGCTTTATTGTCTCTATTTTTGACTCAAATTTTGTCAAAATGTAGAACACTGAGCGACCTTAATGTGGGCATTGGATTCGTGTCATTCTGAGCTCTAAATCAAAAGTTACGGACGATTTAGTGCAGACACGAAAGTTACGGATGATAGATTGGATTACTTGGACGCTTTGTCGTATCTATTTCGGTCTCAAATTTTGCCACAATATAGAAAATTGTTCTAGCTCAACGTGGGCATTGGATTCATGTGCTTCTGATCTCTAAATCAAAAGTTAAAATGATTTAGTGGGACATGTCAAGTTAATCGGCCAGTTAAAGTGATCATTCTAAACTGATCATTGGTGGTCATTAAGTAAACGCTTATAAAAGAAGCATAAAGCATGGCATCGAGGAGATTGGATAGATTGTATTACTTGGACGTTTTTTCATCTCTATGTTTGTCTCAAATTTTATCAAAATATAGAAAATTGAGCACGCTTGGGCATTGTATTCGTGTCATTCTGACCTCAAATTCAAAAGTAAAGGTCGATTTAATGAGAACATGTCAATTTGATCGGGTAGTTAAAGTGATCAGTGTAAACCGATCATTGGTGCTCACTGAGTAAAGGCTTACAAATGAACCATAAGGCATGTCATCACGCAGTTTGGGATAGATTAAATTACTTGGACGCTTTGTCTTATCTATTTCTATCTCAAATTTTGTTTCAATATAGAGAATTTACTAGCTTATCATGGACATTTGATTCGTGTCATTCCAAGCTCTAAATCAAAAGTTATGGACGATTTAGTGCGGACATGTCAAGTTGCATGGCAGGTTAAAGTGATCATTCTAAGTTAATCACTGGTGCTGATTAAGCTAAGACTTATGAACGAAGCATAATGCATGGCATCAAGCAGTTTGGATTGATTGGATTACTTGGACGATTTGTCATCTCTATTTCTGTCTCCAATTTTTTCAAAATATAGAAAATTGAGCTAGCTTAACATGGGCATTGTATTCATATCATTCTAAGCTCTAAATCAAAAGTTACTGACGATTTAGTGTGGACATGTCAAGTTGATCGAGGAGTTAGAGTGGTCATTTTAAACTGATCATTTGTGCTGATTGAGTTAAGGCTAATAAATGAAGCATAATGCATGACATCACACAGTTTTGGATAGATTGGATTACTTTGACACTTTTTCGTATCTATTTCGGTCTCAAATTTTGCCACAATATAGAAAATTGATCTAGCTCAACGTGTGCATTGGATTCATGTGCTTATGATCTCCAAATCAAAAGTTACAAACGATTTAGTGCGTACATGTCAAGTTGATCGGCCAGTTAAAGTGATCATTCTAAACTGATCATTGGTGGTCATTAAGTAAAGTCTTATAAAAGAAGCATAAATCATGGCATCAAGGAGATTGGATAGATTGGATTACTTGGACGTTTTTTCATCTCTATGTTTGTCTCAAATTTTGTCAAAATATAGAAAATTGAGCAAGCTTGGGCATTGTATTCGTGTCATTCTGACCTCATAATCAAAAGTAACGGACGATTTAGTGCGAACATGTCAAGTTGATCGGCTAGTTAAAGTGATCAGTCTAAACTGATAATTGGTGCTCATTGAGTAAAAGCTTATAAATGAACCATAAGGCATGTCATCACGCAGTTTGGGATAGATTGGATTACTTGGACGCTTTGTCTTATCTATTTCTGTCTCAAATTTTGTTTCAAAATAGACAATTGACTAGCTTAATATGGACATTGGATTCGTGTCATTCCAAGCTCTAAATCAAAAGTTATGGATGATTTAGTGCAGACATGTCAAGTTGTGTGGCTAGTTAAAGTGATCATTCTAAACTAATCATTGGTGCTGATTAAGTTAAGGCTTATAAAAAAATCATAATGCATGGCATCAAGAAATTTGGGTAGATTGGATTACTTGGACACTTCTTCGTCTCTATTTTTTTTCTCAAAGTTTTTCAAAATATAGAAAATTTAGCTATCTTAACATGGGCATTGGATTCGTGTCATTCAGAACTCAAAATCAAAAGTTACGAACTCAAAATCATTTAGTGCGGACATGTCAAGTTGATCGGCGAGTTAAATTGATCATTCTAAACTGATTATTGGTGCTCATTGATTAAAGGCTTATAAATGAAGCATAAGGAATGACACACGCAGTTTGGGATAGATTAGATTATATGGACACTTTGTCGTATCTAGTTCTGTCTCAAATCTTGTCATAATATAGAAAATTGAACTAGTTTAATGTGGGCGTTGGATTCATGTCATTCTAAGCTATCAATCAAAAGTTAGGGTGATTTAGTGTGGACATGTCTAGTTGATTGGCCAGTTAAAGTGATCATTGTAAAATGATCATTGGTGCTCATTAAGTAAAGGCTTATAAATGAACCATATGCATGGCATCAAGGAGCTTCGATTACTTGGACGCTTTGTGATCTCTATTTTTGTCTCAAATTTTGTCAAAATATAGAAAATTGAGCTAGCCTAACGTGGGCACTGTATTCGTGTCATTATGAGCTCAAAATTAAAAGTTATGGACAATTTAGTGCGGACAAGTCAAGTTGATCGGCCAGTTAATATTATTATTATAAACTAATCATTGGTGCTCATTGAGTATAGGCTTAAAAATGAAGCATAATGCATGACATCACACAGTTTTGGATAGATTGAATTACTTGGACGTTTGTCTTGTCTATTTCTGTCTCAAATTTTGTTACAATATTGAAAATTGAACTAGCTTAACGTGAGCATTGGATTCGTGTCATTCTGAGCTCTAAATCGAATGTTACAGGCGATTTAGTGCTGGCATAAAAAGTTGAGTGGCCAGTTAAAGTGATAATTCTAAACTGATCATTGGTGCTGATTAAGCTAAGGCATCAAACAGTTGGGATAGATTGGATTAATTGAACGCTTTGTCATCTCGATTTTGTCTGAAATTTTGTCAAAATAAAGAAAATTAAGCTAGCTTAACGTGGGCATTGGATTCGTGTCATTCTAAGCTCTAAATCAAAAGTCACGGACGATTTAGTGCGGACATGTGAAGTTGATAGGCCAGTTAAAGTGATCATTCTAAACTGATCATTCTAAACTGATCATTGGTTCCCATTCAGTAAAGGCTTAGAAATGAAGTATAATCCATGGCATCATGCAGTTTTGCATAGATTGGATTACTTGATCGGTTTTTGTATCTATTTCTGTCTCAAATTTTGTCACAATATAGAAAATTGA
>JAENJI010000013.1:12753686-12949215 GCA_018901935.1 Pugionium cornutum
AGTTAAAGTGATCATTCTAAACTGATCATTGGTGCTCATTGAGTAAAGGCTTATAAATGAAGCATTATGCGTGACATCACACAGTTTTTGATAGATTGGATTACTTGGACGCGATATCATATCTAGTTGTGTTTCAAAGTTTGTCACAATATATAAAATTGAACTAGCTTACTAGGACCATTGGATTCGTGTCATTCTGAGCTATAAATCAAAAGTTATGGATGATTTAGTACAGAGATGTCAAGTTGATTGACCAGTTAAATTGATTATTCTAAACTGATCATTGGTGCTCATTGAGTAAAGGCTAATAAATGAAGAATAATGCGTGACATCACGCAGTTTGCGATGGACTGGATTACTTGGGCGGTTTTTCGTATCTATTAATGTCTAAAATTTTGTCATAATATAGAAAACTGAGCTAGATTAACGTGGGCATTGGATTCGTGTCATTCTGAACTCTAAATCAAAAGTTACGGACGATTTAGTGCAGATATGTCAAGTTGATCAGCTAGTTAAAGTGATCATTCTAAACTGGTCATTGGTGCTCATTAAGTAAAGGCTTATAAAGGAAGCATAATGCATGACATCACGCCGTTTGGAATAGATTAGATTATTGGACGCTTTGTTGTATCTAGTTCTGTCTCAAGTTTTGTCAGAATACAGAAAATTAAACTAGCTTAATGTGGACAATGGATTCGTGTCATTCATGGCAATAAATCCAAAATTATGGGCGATTTAGTGCACGCATGAAAAGTTGATCGGCCAATTAAAATGATCATTTTAAATTGATCATTGGTGCTCACTGAGTAAAAGCTTATAATTGAAAAATATTGCATGGCATCACGCTATTTGAGATGGATTGGATTATTTGGACGCTTTGTCCTATCTATTTCTGTGTGAAATTTTATCACAATATAGAAAGTTGAGCTAGCATAACGTGTGCATTGGATTCGTGTCATTTTGAGCTCTAACTCAAAAGTTACGGACGATTTAATGCAAACATGTCAAGTTGATCGACCAGTTAAAGTGTTCATTCTAAACTGATCATTGGTGCTCATTGAGTAAAGTCTTATAAATGAAAAATAATGCATGGCATCACGCATTTTTGGAGGGACTGGATGACTTGGATGCTTTGTCGTATCTATTTGAGTCTCAAATTTTGTCACTATATAGAAAATTGAGATAGCTTAACGTGGGATTGGATTCGTGTCATTCTGAGCTCTAAATCAAAAGTTACGGAAGTACATACATGTCAAGTTAAGTGGCCAGTTAAAGTTATCATTCGAAACAGATCATTGTTGCTCATTAATAAGAGGCTTATAAATAAAGCATAAAGCATGACATCAATGACTTTTGATAGATTGGATTACTTGGACGCTTTGTCGTCTCTATTTTTGTCTCAAATTTTGTCAAAATATAGAAAATTGAGCTAGATTAACGTGGGCATTGGATTAGTTTTATTACGAGCTCTAAATTAAAAGTTACGAACGATTTTGTGTAGACAGGTCAAGTTGATTGGCGAATTAAAATGACAATTTTAAATTGATCATTGGTGCTCACTAAGTAAAAGTTTATAAATGAAATATATTGCATGGCATCATGTAGTTTGTGATGGATTGGATTACTTGGACTCTTTGCCGTATCTATTTCTATCTCGAATTTTGTCACAATATAAAAAATTGAGGTAGTGTAACGTGGGCATTGGATTCGTGTCATTCGGAGCTCTAAATCAAATGTTACGTACGATTTAATAGGGACATGACAAGTTGATTGGCCTGTTAAAATGATCATTTTAAATTGATCAATCGTGCTCACTGAGTAAAAGCTTATAAATGAAAAATTATGCAAGGCATCACGCATTTTGGGATGGATTGGATTACTTCGACGCTTTGTCGTATCTATTTTTGTCTCAAGTTTTGTCACAACATAGATAGTTAAGCTAGTGTAACGTGGGCATTGGATTCGTGTCATTTGGAGCTCTAAATCAAAAGTTACAGACGATTTAGTGGGGATATGTCAAGTTGATCGACTAGTTAAAGTGATCATTCTAAACTGATTATTGGTGCTCATTGAGTAAAGGCTTATAAATGAAGCATAATGCATGGCAACACGCAGTTTGGGATAGATTGGATTACTTGGATGCTTTGTCGTATCTATTTCTATCTCAAAATTTGTCACAATATATAAAATCGAACTAGCTTAATGTGGGCAATTGGTTCGTGTCATTCTAAGCTATAAATCAAAAGTTTTGGACGATATAGTGCAGACATGTCAAGTTGATCGGCCAGTCAAAAATATCATTCTAAACTGGTCGTTGGTGCTCATTGAGTAAAAGCTTATAAATGAAGAATAATCCATGGCATCACACATTTTTGGATGGACTGGATTACTTGAACGCTTTGTCGTATCTATTTCTATCTCAAATTTTGTCACAATAGAGAAAATTAAGCTAGCTTAAAGTGGGAATTTGATTCGTGTTATGCTGAGCTCTAAATCAAAAGTTACGGACGACTTAGTATGGACATGTCAAGTTGATCGCCCAGTTAAAGAGATCATTCTAAACTGATCATTGGTGCTCTTTAAGTAAAGGCTTGTAAATGAAGCATAAAGCTTGACATCACGTAGTTTGGGATAGATTTGATTACTTGGATGCTTTGTGTTCTCTATTTTTATCTCAAGTTTTTCCAAAATATAGAAAATTGAGCTAGCCAAACGCGTGCATTGGATTTGTACCATTCAAGGCTTTAAATCAAAAGTTACAGACGATTTATTGCGGACATCTCAAGTTGATCGGCCAGTTAATCTGATTATTCTAACCTTATCATTGGTGCTCATTAAGTAAAGGCTTATAAATGAAGCATAATGCATGGCATCACGTAGTTTTGGATAGATTGGATTACTTGGACGCTTTGTATTATCTTTTTATGTCTCAAATTTTGTTACAATAGAGAAAATTGAGCTAGCTTAACATGGGCATTGGATGCATGTCATTCTAAGATCTAAATCAAAAGTTATGGACAATTTTGTGCGGACATTCCGAGTTGATCGGCCAGTTAAAGTGATCATTCTGAACTGATCATTAGTGCTCATTAAAAAGGCTTATGAATGAAGAATAAAACATGGCAACACACAGTTTTGGATAGACTGGATAACTTGGACCCTTTGTCGTATCTAGTTACGTCTGAAATTTTCTCACAATATAGAAAATTGAGCTAGCTTAACATGGACATTGGATTCGTGTAATTCTGAGCTCTAAATCAAAAGTTATGGACGATTTAGTGCGGACATGTCAAGTTGATCGGCTAGTTAATATGATTATTCTATACTGATCATTGGTGTTCATTGAGTAAAGGCTTATAAATGAAGCATAATGCATGAAGTAACGCAATTTTGGATAGATTTGATTACTTGGACGCTTTGTCTCTCTATTTTGTCTCAAGTTTTGTCAAAATATAGAAAATTGACTTATTTTAACGTGGGTATTTGATTTGTGTCATTCTGAGAGCTAAATCAAAAGTTATGGACGATTTAGTTTGGACATGTCTAGTTGTTCGCCTAGTTAAAGTGATCATTCTAAACTGATCAGTGGTGCTCATTGAGTAAATTCTTATAAATGAATCACAATGCATTGTATCATGCAATTTTGGATAGATTGGATTACTTGGACGCTTTGTCGTGTCTAGTTTTGTCTCAAAACTTTGTTACATTATAGATAACTGAATTAGGTTAACGTGCACATTGGATTCGTGTCATTCAGAGCTCTAAATTAAAAGTTACAGACGATTTAGTGCGAACATGTCAAGTTGATCGGCCAGTTAAAGTGATCATTCTAAACTGATCATTGGTGCTCTTTAAGTAAAGGCTTATAAATGAATAATAAAGCATGGCAACACACAGTTTTGGATATACTGGATTACTTGGACCCTTTATCGTATCTAGTTAAGTCTGAAATTTTGTCCTAATATAAAAAATTGAGCTAGCTTAATGTGGGCATTGAATTCGTGTCATTCTGAGCTCTAAATCAAAAGTTACGGACGATTTAGTTCGGACATGTCAAGTTGATCGGCTAGTTGATATGATTATTCTAAACTGATCATTGATGTTCATTGAGTAAAGGCTTATAAATGAAGCATAATGCATGAAGTCACGCAATTTTGGATAGATTTGATTACTTGGACGCTTTGTCTCTCTATTTTGTCTCAAGTTTTGTCAAAATATAAAGGCTTATAAATGAAGCATAATGCATGGCATCACGTAGTTTGGGATAGATTTGATTACTTGGATGCTTTGTGTTCTCTATTTTTATCTCAAGTTTTGCCAAAATATAGAAAATTGAGCTAGCCAAACGTGTGCATTGGATTTGTACCATTCAAGGCTTTAAATCAAAAGTTACAGAAAATTTATTGCGGACATCTCAAGTTGATCGGCCAGTTAATATGATTATTCTAACATTATCTTTGGTGCTCATTCTGTAAAGGCTTATAAATGAAGCATAATGCATGGCATCACGCAGTTTTGGATAGATTGGATTACTTGGACGCTTTGTCATATCTTTTTTGTCTCAAATTTTGTCACAATACAGAAAATTGATCTAGCTTAACGTGGGCATTGGATTCGTGTCATTCGGAGCTCTAAATCAAAAGTTACCGATAATTTAGTGCGGACATGTCAAGTTGATCGGCTAGTTAATATGATTATTCTAAACTTATCAATGGTGTGCATTGAGTAAAGGCTTATAAATGAAGCATAATGCATGAAGTAACACAATTTTGGGTATATTTGATTACTTGGACGCTTTGTTCTCTCTATTTTGTCTCAAGTTTTGTCAAAATATACAAACTTGACATAGTTTAACGTGGGCATTGGATTCGTGTCATTCTAAGAGCTAAATCAAAAATTACGGACGATTTAGTTTGGACATGTCCACTTGATCGACCAGTTAAAGTGATCATTCTAAAATGATCAGTGGTACTCATTGAGTAAGGGCTTATAGATAAAGCACAATGCATTAAATCTCATAATTTGGGATAGATTTGATTACTTGGACGCCTTGTCGTATCTAGTTTTGTCTCAAATATTATTACATTATAGATAATTGAATTAGCTTAACGTGGACACTGGATTCGTGTCATTCTGAGCTCTAAATCAAAAGTTACAGATGATTTAGTGAGGACCTGTCAAGTTGATTGGCCAGTTAAAGTGATCATTCTAAACTGATCATTGGTGCTCTTTGAGTAAAGGCTTATAAATGTAGCATAAATCATGACATCACGTAGTTTGGGATAGATTTGAGTACTTGGATACTTTGTGTTCTCTATTTTTTTCTCAAGTATTGCCAAAATATAGAAAATTGAGCTAGCCAAATGTGGGCATTGGATTTGTACCATTCAAGGCTCTAAATCATAAGTTTCGGACGATTTATTACGGACATCTCAAGTTGATCGACCAGTTAATATGATTATTCTAACCTTATCATTGGTGCTCATTCAGTAAAGGCTTATAAATGAAGCATAATGCATGGCATCACGTAGTTTTGGATAGATTGGATTACTTGGACGCTTTGTCGTATCCTTTTTTGTCTCAAATTTTGTTACAATAGAGAAAATTGAGCTAGCTTAACATGGGCATTGGATGCGTGTCATTCTAAGATCTAAATCAAAAGTTGTGGACGATTTTGTGCGGATATGTCAAGTTGATCGGCCAGTTAAAGTGATCATTCTAAACTGATCATTAGTGCTCATTAAGTAAATGCTTATGAATGAAGCATGGCAACACACAGTTTTGGATAGAGTGGATTACTTGGACCCTTTGTCGTATCAAGCTATGTCTGAAATTTTGTAACAATATAGAAAATTGAGCTAGCTTAACGTGGACATTGGATTCGTGTCATTCTGAGCTCTAAATCAAAAGTTACAGACGATTTAGTGCGGACATGTCAAGTTGATCGGCTAGTTAATATGATTATTCTATGCTGATCCTTGGTGTTCATTGAGTAAAGGCTTATAAATGAAGCATAATGCAGGAAGCCACGCAATTTTGGATAGATTTAATTACTTGGACGCCATGTCTCTTTATTTTGTCTCAAGTTTTGTCAAATTATAGAAAATTGACCTATTTTAACGTGGGTATTGGATTCGTGTCATTCTGAGAGCTAAATCAAAAGTTACTGATGATTTAGTTTTGACATGTCTAGTTGATCGCCCAGTTAAAGTGATCATTCTAAACTAATCAGTGGTGCTCATTGAGTAAAGGCTTATAAATTAATTACAATGCATTGAATCACGCAATATTTGATAGATTTGACGTGCACATTGGATTCGTGTCATTCAGAGCTCTAAATGAATAGTTACAGACGATTTAGTGCGAACATGTGAAGTTGATCGGCCAGTTAAAGTGATCATTCTAAACTGATCATTGGTGCTCTTTAAGTAAAGGCTTATGAATAAAGAATAAAGCATGGCAACACACAGTTTTGGATAGACTGGATTACTTCTACCCTTTGTTGTATCTAGTTATATCTGAAATTTCGTCACAATATAGAAAAGTGAGCTAGCTTAACGTGGACATTGGATTCGTGTCATTCTGAGCTCTAAATCCAAAGTTATGGACGATTTAGTGCGGACATGTCAAGTTGATCGGACAGTTAATATGATTATTCTAACCTTATCTTTGGTGCTCATTCAGTAAAGGCTTATAAATGAAGCATAATGCATGGCATCACGTAGTTCTGGATAGATTGGATTACTTGGACACTTTGTCGTATCTTTTTATGTCTCAAATTTTGTTATAATAGAGAAAATGGAGCTAGCTTAACATGGGCATTGGATGCGTGTCATTCTAAGATCTAAATCAAAAGTTATAGATATTTGAATTAGCTTAACGTGCACATTGGATTCGTGTCATTCAAAACTCTAAGTTAAAAGTTACCGACGATTTAGTGCGGAATGTCAAGTTGATCGGACAATTAATATGATTATTTCAACCTTATCTTTGGTGCTCATTCAGTAAAGGCTTATAAATGAAGCATAATGCATGGCATCACGTAGTTTTGGATAGATTGGATTACTTGGACGCTTTGTCGTATCTTTTTATGTCTCAAATTTTGTTACAATAGAGAAAATTGAGCTAGCTTAACATGGGCATTTGATGCGTGTCATTCAAAGATCTAAATCAAATGTTATGGACGATTTTGTGCGAATATGTCAAGTTGATCGACCAGTTAAAATGATCATTCTAAACTGATCATTAGTGCTCATTAAGTAAAGTCTTATGAATGAATAATAAAGCATGGCAACACACATTTTTGGATAGACTGGATTACTTGGACCCTTTGTCGTATCTAGTTATATCTGAAATTTTGTCACAATATAGAAAATTGTGCTAGCTTAACGTGGACATTGGATTCGTGTCATTCGGAGCTATAAATGTAAAGTTACAGACGATTTAGTGCAGAAATGTGAAGTTGATCGGCCAGTTAAAATGATCAATCTAAACTGATCATTGGTGCCTATTGAGTAAAGGCTAATAAATGAAGTATAATGCAGAACATAACGCAGTCTAGGATAGATTGGATTACTTGGATGTATTGTTATATCTATTTCTGTCTCAAATTTTGTTACATTATAGAAAATTGAGCTAAATTAACGTGGACATTGGATTCATGTCATTCGGAGTTCTATATCAAAAGTTATGGACGATGTAGTGCGGACATGTGAAGTTGATCGGCCAATTAAAATCATCATTAGTAACTGATAATTGGTGCTCATTGTTAAAAAAAATATAAATGAACCATAATGCATGGCATCACTCAGTTCGGGATAGATTAAATTACTTGGACGCTTTGTCGTCTCTACTTCTATCTATAATTTTGTCACAACCTACAAAATTGAGCTACCTTAACGTGGGCATTGGATTCGTGTCATTCTGAGCTTTAAATCAAAACTTACTGACGATTTAGTGCGGACATGTAAAGTTGATCGGCCATTTAAAATGATCATTCTAAACTGATTATTGGTGCTCATTAAGTAAAGATTTATAAATGAAGCATAATGCATGGCATCACGCAGGTTTGGCTAGATTGGATAAGTTGAATGCCTTTTTGTATCTATTTCTGTCTCAAACTTTATCACAATATAGAAAATTGAGCTAGTTTAAAGTGGGCATTGGATTTGTGTCATTCGAGCTATAAATAAAAAGTTACATACGATTTAGTGCAGACATTGATCGGCTAGTTAAAATGATCATTGTAAACTGATCACTGGTGCTCATTAAATAAAGCCTTATAACTCAAGAATAAATCATGGCATCACACACTTTGGGATAGATTGGATTACTTGAACGCTTTGTCGTATCTATTTTTATCTCAAATTTTGTCACAATATGAAAAATTGAGCTATCTTAACGTGGCATTGGATTCGTGTGATTCTGGTCTCTAAATCAAAAAGTACTGACGATTTAGTGCGAAAATGTCAAGATTATTGGCCAGTTAAAATGATCATTCTTAACTCATCATTGGTGCTCATTGAGTAAATACTTATAAATGAAGCATAATGTATGGCATCACACAGTCTGGGATATATTGCATTACTTGGACGCTTTATCGTACCTATTTCTGTCTCAAATGTTTTTCACAATATAGAAAATTGAGCTAGCCTAACATGGGCATTGTATTCGTGTCAATATGAGCTGAAATTCAAAAGTTATGGATGATTTAGTGCACACATGTCAAGTTGAGTGTTCAGTTAAAATGATCATTCTAAACTCATCATTAATGCTTATTGAGTGAAGGCTTATAGATGAATCATAATGCATAGCATCACACAATTTGGGTTAGATTGGATTACTTGGATGAATTGTCGTATCTATTTGTCTCAGATTTTGACAAAATATAGAAAATTGAGCTAGGTTAACGTGGGCATTGGATTCGTGTCATTATGACCTCTAAATCAAACGTTACAAACGATTTAGTGTGGACATGTTAGGTTGATCGGCCACGTATAATGATCATTCTTAACTGATCATTTGTGCTCATTGAGTAAAGGCTTACAAATGAAGCATAATGCATGACATCACACAGTTTGGAATAGATTGGATTACTTGGATGATTTGTTGTCTCTATTTCTGTCTACAATTTTTTCAAAATATAGAAATTGATATAGCTTAACTTGGGCTTTGGATTCGTGTCATTCTGAGCTCTAAATGAAAAGTTACGGACAATTTAGTGAGGATATTTCAAGTTGATCAGCCAGTTAAAGTGATCATTTTAAATTGATCATTGGTGCTCATTCAGTAAATGCTTATAAATGAAGCATAATACATAGCATCACGTAGTTCGGGATAGATTGGATTACTTGGATGTTTTATCATATCTATTTGTGTCTAAAATTTTGTCACAATATACAAAATTGAACTAGATTAACGTGGGCATTGGATTCGCGTCATTCTGAACTCTAAATCAAGAGTTACAGACGATTTACTGCAGATATATTAAATTGATTGGCCAGTTAAAATGATAATTCTAAACTGATCAAATGTGCTCATTGAGTAAAGGCTTATAAATGATGCAAAATGCACATCATCACGTAGTTCTAGATAGATTGGATTACTTAGACGCTTTGTCGTATCTATTTTGTCTCAAATTTTGTCTCTATATAAAAAATTGAACTAGATTTATGTTGGTATTAGATTCGTGTCATTCTGAGCTCTAAATCAAAAGTTACGGATGATTTAGTGCAGACATGTCAAGTTAATCGACTAGTTAAAATGATCATTCTAAGCTGATCATTGATGCTTACTGAGTAAAGGCTTATAAATGAAGCATAATGCATAGCACGACGCAGTTTCGGATAGATTGGATTACTTGGACGCTCTGTGGTATCTATTTTGTCTCAAATTTTGTCAAAAACGTAGAAACTTGAGCTAGTTTAATGTGGGCACTGGATCATTTGGTGCTCTAAAGCAAAAGTTACGGACGATTTAGTGCCCACATTTCAAGTTGATCGGCATGTTAAAATGATCATTCTTAACTGATCATTGTGCTCAATTATAAAAAGCTTATAAATGAAGCATAATGCACGGCATCACGCAGTTCGGGATAGATTGGATTACTTGAATGCTTTGTATTCTCTATTTGTGTCTATAATTTTTTAAAAATATAGAAAATTGAGCTATCTTCACGTCGAAATTGGATTCGTGTCATTCGGAGCTCTAAATCAAAAGTTGGAGATGATTTAGTGTGGACATGTCAAGTTGATCGGCTAGTTAAAGTGATCATTCTAAAATGATCATCGGTGCTCATTAAATAAAGGCTTATTAACGAAGTATAATGCATGGCATCAAGCAGTTTGGATAAATTGGATTACTTGGTAGTTTTTTTTGTCTCTATTTCTCTCTTTCAATATGTCAAAATGTAGAAAATTGACCGATCTTAACGTGGGCTTTGGAAAATGTCAAGGTTATTGGCCAGTTAAAATGATCATTCTTAACTCATCATTGGTGCTCATTGAGTAAATACTTATAAATGAAGCATAATGTATGGCATCACACAGTCTGGGATATATTGCATTACTTGGACGCTTTATCGTACCTATTTCTGTCTCAAATTTTTTCACAATATAGAAAATTGAGCTGGCCTAATGTGGACATTGTATTCGTGTCATTATGAGCTATAATTCAAAAGTTATGGACGATTTAGTGCACACATGTCAAGTTGATTGTTCAGTTAAAATGATCATTCTAAACTCATCATTGGTGCTTATTGAGTAAAGGCTTATAGATGAATCATAATGCATAGCATCACACAATTCGGGTTAGATTGGATTACTTGGATGAATTGTCGTATGTATTTTTGTCTCAAATTTTGACAAAATATAGAAAATTGAGCTAGGTTAACATGGGCTTTGGATTCGTGTCATTATGACCTCTAAATCAAACGTTACAAACGTTTTAGTGCGGACATGTTAGGTTGATCGGCCACTTATAATGATCATTCTTAACTGATCATTGGTGCTCATTGAGTAAAGGCTTATCAATGCAGCGTAATGCATGGCATCACGCAGCTTAGGATACACTGGATTACTTGAATGCTTTGTCATATCTTTTTATGTCTCAAATTTTGTCACCATATAGAAAATTGAGCAAGTTTAACGTGGGCATTGGATTCGTTTCATTATAAGCTACAAAGTTATGGAAGATTTATTGCAGACATGTCAAGTTGATCTGGAAGTTAAAGCGATCATTCTAAACTGATCATTAGTGCTCATTGAGTAAAGGCTTATAAATGAAGCATAATTCATAGAATCACGCTATTCAGGATATATTGGATTACTTGAACTCTTTGTTGTACCTATTTCTGTCTAAAATTCTGTCAAAATATAGAAACTTGTGCTAGATTAACGTGGGCATTTGATTGGTATCATTCTCAGCTCTAAATTGAAAGTTATGGATGATTTAGTGCAGACATGTCAAGTTGATCGGCTAGTTAAAATGATCATTCTTAACTGATCATTGGTGATCATTGATTAAATTCTTTTAAATGAAACATAATGCATGACATCACGCGGTTTGGGATAGATTGGATTACTTGGATCCTTTGTCGTATCTATTTCTGTCAATAATTTTGTCATAATATAGAATATTGAACTAAGTTTACGAGGGCATTGGATTCGTTTCATTCCGAGCCCTAAATCAAAACTAATCACATGTCAAGTTGATCGCCTTGTTAAAGTGATCATTCTAAACTGATCATTGGTGCTCATTAAGTAAACGCTTATAAATGAAGCATAATGCATGGCATCAAGCATATTGGATAGATTGGATTACTTGGATGCTTTGTTTTCTCTATTTCAGACAAATTTCATCAAAATATAGAAAATTGAGCTAGTTTAACGTGGGCATTAGATTCGTGTCATTCTGTCCTCTAAATCAAAAGTTATGGATGATTTAGTGTCGATATGTCAGGTTGATCGGCTAGTTAAAATGATCATTTTTAACTGATCATTGGTGATCATTGAGTAAAGCCTTATAAACGAAGCATAATGCATGGCATCACGCAGTCCGGGATATATTGGATTTCTTGGAAGCTTTGTCGTATCTACTTCTGTCTCAAATTTTGTCACAATACAGAAAATTGAGATAGCCTAACGTGGGCATTGGATTTGTGTCATTATTACCTCTAAATCAAATGTTACGGGCGATTTAGTGCGTATATGTCAGGTTGATCGGTCAGTTAAAATGATCATTCTTAACTTATCATTGGTGCTCCTTGAGTAAAGGCTTATAAATGAAGTGTAATGAATGGCATCACGTAGTTTGGGATACATACTTGGACACTTTGTCGTATCTTTTTCAGTCTCAAATTTTGTTACAATATAAAAAATTGAGCTAGCTTAAAAAGGGCATTGGATTCATGTCATTATGAGCTATCAGTCAAAAGTTATGGAGGATTTAGTGCAGATTTGTCAAGTTGATCGGCTAGTTAAAATGATCATTCTAAATTGACCATTAGTGCTCATTGAGTAAAGGCTTATAAATGAAGCATAATGCATATAATCATATAGTTCAGGATATATTAGAATACTTGGACTCTTTGTCATACCTATTTCAATCTCAAATTTCTTCACAATATAAAAAATTGAGCTAGCTTAATATGGGCATTGGATTCATGTCATTCTGAGCTATAAATCAAAAGTTACAGACGATTTAGTGCGGACATGTCAAGTTAATCGACTAGTTAAAATGATCATTCTTAACTTATCATTGGTGCCCATAAAGTAAAGTATCAATGAAGCATAAAGCATGGCATCGCGAAGTTTGGGATATATTGGATTACTTGGATGGTTTGTCGTATCTAGTTATGCCTCAAAATTTGTCACAGTATAAAAAATTGAGATAGCTTAGCGTGGCCACTGGATTCGTGTCATTAGGAGATCTAAATCAAAAATAAAGACGATTTAGTGCGGACATGTAAAGTTGATCGGCGAGTTAAAGTCATCATTGTATACTGATCATTGGTTCTCATTGAGTAAAGTCTTATAAATGAAGAATAATGCATGGCATCACGCAATACGGGATAGATTGGATTACTTGGATGCTTTTTTGTATCTATTCAGTCTCAAATTTTGTCACAATATAGAAAACTGAGCTAGCTTAATGTGGGAATTGGATTCGTGTCAATTAGGAGCTCTAAATCTAAAAGTTACGGACAATTTAGGGCGGACATATCAAGTTGATCGGGGAGTAAAAGTAATATTCATCATTGGTGCTCATTATGTAAAGGCTTATAAATGAAGCATAATACATGGCATCACACGGTTCGGGATAGATTGGATTACTTGGATGCTTTGTCGTATCTATTTCTGTCTATAATTTGGTTACAATATAGAAGATTGAACTTGCTTTACGTGGGCATTTGATTCGTGTCATTCTGAGCTCTAATCAAAATTTCTGGACGATTTAGTGCAGACATGTCAAGTTGAAGGGCTAGTTAAAGTGATCATTCTCAACTGATCACTAGTGCTCATTAAGTAAAGGCTTATAAATGAAGCATTATACATGGCATCAAGCAGTTTGGATAGATTGGATTACTTGGACGCTTTGTTTTCTCTATTTCTATGTCAAATTTTGTCAAAATATAGAAATTGAGCTAGGTTAACGTGGGCATTGGATTCGTGTCAATTCTGAGCTCTAAATCAAAAGTTACGAACTTAGTGCGGATATGTAAAGTTTATCGGCCAGTAAAAGTGATATTGATCATTGATGCTCATTAAGTAAAGGCTAATAAATGAAGCATAATGCATGACATCACGCAGTTCGGGATAGATTGGATTACTTGGATGCTTTTTTGTATCTATTAAGTCTCAAATTTTGTCACAATATAGAAAACTGAGCTAGCTTAATGTGGGAATTGGATTCGTGTCAATTAGGAGCTCTAAATCTAAAAGTTACGGACAATTTAGGGCGGACATATCAAGTTGATCGGCGAGTAAAAGTAATATTCATCATTGGTGCTCATTATGTAAAGGCTTATAAATGAAGCATAATACATGGCATCACACGGTTCGGGAAAGATTGGATTACTTGGACGCTTTGTCGTATCTATTTCTGTCTATAATTTGGTTACAATATAGAAGATTGAACTTGCTTTACGTGGGCATTGGATTCGTGTCATTCTGAGCTCAAATCAAAATTTCTGGACGATTTAGTGCGGACATGTCAAGTTGAAGGTTTAGTTAAAGTGATCATTCTCAACTGATCACTAGTGCTCATTAAGGGAAGGCTTATAAATGAAGCATTATACATGGCATCAAGCAGTTTGGATAGATTGGATTACTTGGACGCTTTGTTGTCTCTATTTCTATCTCAAATTTTGTCAAAATATAGAAAATTGAGTTAGGTTAACGTGGGCATTTGATTCGTGTCATTATGACCTCTAAATCAAAAGTTATGGAAGATTTAGTTTGGCTATGTTAGATTGATCGGCCATTTAAAATGATCATTTTTAACTGATCCTTGGTGCTCATTGAGTAAAGTCTTATAAATGAAGCATAATGCATGGCATCACACAGTCTGGAATACATTGGATTACTTGAATGCTTTGTCGTATCTTTTATTGTTTGAACTCTTATCACAATATCAAAAATTGAGCTAGCTTAACGTGGGAATTTAATTCGTGTCATTATGAGCTATAAATCAAAAGCTATGGACGATTTAGTGCAGACATATCAAGTTGATCGGCCAGTTAAAACGATCATTCTAAACTGATCATTGGTGCTCATTGAGTAAAGGCTTATAAATAAAGCATAATGCATAGAATCATGCAGTTCAGGATAGATTGGATTACTAGGACTCTTTTTTAAACCTATTTGTGTCTCAAATTTTGTAACAATATAGAAAATTGAGCGAGCTAAATGTGGGCATTGGATTCGTGTCATCCGGAGGTCTAAATCAAAAGTTATGGACGTTTTAGTGCGGATATATGAAGTTCATCGGCCAGTTAAAATGATCATTCTTAACTTATCATTGGTACATATAGAGTAAAGGCTTATAAAAGAAGCATAAAACATGGCATCATGAAGTTTGGGATAGATTGGATTACTTGGACGCTTTGTCGTATCTAGTTCTGTTTTAAATTTTGTCACAATATAAAAACTTGACCTAGCTTAATGTGTGCATTGGATTCGTGTCATTCTGAGCTATAAATCATAATCTAAGGATGATTTAGTGCGCACATGTCAAAGTGATCATTATAAACTGATCATTCGTGCTGATTGAGTAAAGGCTTATAATTGAAGCATAATGCATGGCATCAGGCTGTTTGGGATAGATTGGATTACCTGGATGCTTTTTCATATCTATTTCTATCTGAAATTTTGTCACAATTGAGAAAATTGAGCTACCTTATCATGGACATTGGATTTTTGTCAACTCTGAGCTTTAAATAAAAACTTAGGGACGATCTAGTGCGGATATGTCAAGTTATTCGGCCAGTAAAAGTGATATTGATCATTGGTGCTCATTTAGTAAAGGCTTATAAATGAATCATAATGCATGGCATCACGCTGTCCGGGATAGATTGGATTACCTGGATCCTTTGTTATATCTATTTTTGTTTATAATTTTGTCACAATATAGAAAATTGAACTAGCTTTTCGTGGGCATTGGATTTGTGTCATTCTGAGCTCTAAATCAAAACTTACGGACGATTTGGTGTGGACATGTCAAGTTGAGTGGCCAGTAAAAGTGATCATTCTATATTGATAATTGGTGCTCATTAGTAAAGGATTATAAATGAAGCATAATGCATGCCGTCAAGTATTTTGGATAGGTGTGATTACTTAGATGCTTTGTTGTCTCTATTCCTATCTCAAATTTTGTCAACCAAATATAGAAAATTGAGCTAGCAAAACGTGGGCATTGGATTCGTGTTATTATGACCTCTAAATCAAAAGTGATGAACGATTTAGTGCGGACATGTCTGGTTGATCGGTCAGTTCAAATGATTATTCTTAACTGATCATTGGTGCTCATTGCGTAAAGGCTTATAAATGAAGCGTAATGCATGGCATCACGCAGTTCGGGATACATACTTGGACGCTTTGTCGTATCTTTTTCTTTCTAAACTTTTATCACAATATAAAAAATTGAATTAGTTTAACGTGGGCATTGAATTCGTGCTATTATGAGCTCAAAATCAAAAGTTATGAATGATTTAGTACAGACATGTCAAGTTGATCGGCCAGTTAAAACGAGCATTCTAAACTAATCATTGGTGCTCATTGAGTAAAGGCTTATAAATGAAGCATAATGCATAGAATCATGCAGCTCAAGATAGATTGGATTACTAGGACTCTTTGTCATACCTATTCGTGTCTCAAATTTTTTCACAATATATAAAATTGAGCAAGCTAAATGTGGGCATTTGATTCGTGTCATTATGAGCTCTAAATCAAAATTTACGGACAATTTAGTGCGGACATGTCAAGTTGATCGGCCAGTTAAAATGATCATTCTTAAATTATCATTGGTGCACATATAGTAAAGGCTTATAAAAGAAGCATAAAGCATGGCATCACGAAGTTTGGGATAGATTAGATTACTTGGATGCTTTGTCGTATCTAATTTTGTCTCAAATTTTGTCACAATATAAAAAATTGAGCTAGTTTAACATGGGCATTGGATTCGTTTCATTCTGAGCTCTAAATCAAAAGCTAAGGACAATTTAGTGTGCACATGTCAAGATGATTGACTAGTTAAAGTGATCATTCTAAACTGATCATTGGTGCTCATTAAGTAAACGCTTAGAAATGAAGCATAATGCATGACATCACAGTTTAAATGATAATTGATGCTCATTGAATAAAAGCTTATAAATGAATCATAATGCATGGCATCACGCAGTTTGGGATATATTTGATTTACTTGGACGCTTTGTTGCCTCTATTTGGATGATAAAGCATCCAAGTAATCTAATATATCGCAAACTGCATGATACCATGCTTTATGCTTCATTAATAAGCGTTTAATCAATGAAAACCAATGATTAGTTTAAAATGATCACTTTATATAGCCGATCAACTTGATATTTCCGCACTAAATCGTCCGTAACTTTTGATTTGGAGCTCAGAATGACAGGAATCCAATGTCCACGTTCAGCTAGCTCAATTTTCTATACTTTGACAAAAATTGAGATAGAAATAGATACGACAAAGCGTACAAGTAATCCAATCTAGCTCAATTTTCTATATCGTAACAAAGGTTGAGACAGAAATAGATACAAAAAGCATTCAAGTAATCCAAACTAGCCAAAACTGCGTGATGAGCACCAATAATCAGTTTAGAACGATCAATTTAACTGGGCGATCAACTTGACATGTGTGCGCTCAATTGTCCATAACTTTTGATTCATAGCTCATGATGACACGAATCCAATGCCCACGTTAAGCTAGCTCAATTTTCTATATTGTGACAAAAGTTTAGACAGAAACAGATAAAAAAACGTTCAAGTAATCCAAGCTAGCCAAAACTGCGTGATGCCATGCATTTTGCTTCATTTGTAAGGCTTTACTCAATGCGCAACAATGATTACGTTAGAATGATCACTTTAAGTGGCCGATCAACTTGTCATGTCCGCACTAAATTTTCCTAACTTTTGATTTAGAGCTCAGAATGACACGAATCCAATGCCCACGTTAAGCTAGCTCAATTTTCAATAATTTGACAAAATTTGAGACAGATATAGATATGACAAAGAGTCCATGTAATCCAATCTATCACGAACTGCGTGATTCAATGCATTATGCTTCATTTATAAGCCTATACTCAAGTAATACAATCTAGCCAAATATGTTTGATGCCATGCATTATGCTTCATTTATAAGCCTTTGCTCAATAAGCACCAATGATCAATTTAGAATGATCACTTGAATTGGCCGATCAACTTGACATGTTTGCACTAAATCGTCCGTGACTTTTGATTAAGAGCTTAGAACAACACGAATCCAATGCCCATGTTAAGTTAGTTCAATTTTCTATATTGTGACAAATTTGAGATAGAAATAGACACGAAAAACCATTCAAGTAATCCAATCTAGCCAAATTGCGTGATGCCATGCATTATGCTTCATTTATAAGCCTTTACTTAATGAGTACCAATGATTAGTTTAGAATGATAAATTTAACTTGGCGATCAACTTGACATGTTTGCACTGAATCGTCCATAACTTTTGATTTATAGCTCCTAATGACACAAATCCAATGCCAACGTTAAGCTAGCTCAATTGTCAATATTGTGACAAAATTTGAGACAAGAAATAGATACGAAAAAGTGTTCAAGTAATCATATATAGCCAAATATGCATGATGCCGTGCATTATGCTTCATTTATAAGCCATTACTCAATGAGCAACAATGATCAGTTTAGAATGATCACTTTAAATAGCCGATCAACTTGACATGTCTGCACTAAATCGTCCGTGACTTTTGATTTAGAGCATAGAATAACACGAATCAAATGCCCATGTTAAGTTAGTTCAATTTTCAATATTGTGACAAAATTTGAGATAGAAATAGATACGAAAAAGAATTCAAGTAATTCAATCTAGCCAAATCTGCATGATGTCATGCATTATGCTTCATTTATAAGCCTTTACTTAATGAGCACCAATGATTAGTTTAGAATGATAAATTTAATTGGGTGATCAACTTGACATGTCTGCACTAAATTGTTCACAACTCTTTTCATTTATAGCTCATAATGACACGAATCCAATGAACTAGCTCAATTTTCAGTATTGTGAAAAAATCTGAGATAGAAATAGATACAAAAAAAGCGTTCAAGTAATCCAAGCTAGCCAAAACTGTGTGATGCCATGCATTTTGCTTCATTTATAAACCTTTACTCAATTAACACCAATGATCAGTTTAGAATGATCATTTTTAACTGGCCGATCAGCTTGAATGTCCGTACTAAATCGTTCGTAACTTTTGATTCAGAGCTCGGAATGACACGAACCAATGCCCATGTTAAGCTAGCTGAATTTTCAATATTATGATAAAATTTGATACATAAATAGATATGACAAAGCGTTCAACTAATCCAATCTATCCCGAACTGTTTGATGTAATGCATTTTGCTTTATTTATAAGCCTTTACTCAATGAGCACCAATGATCAATTTATAATGATCACTTTAACTGGCCGATCAACTTGACATATCCTCACTAAATCGTTCGTAACTTTTGATTTGGAGCTCAGAATGACATGAATCCAATGCCCACGTTAAGCAATCTCAATTGTCTATATTTTGACAAAATTTGAGATAAAAACAGATACGAAAAAGCGTTCAAGTAATCCAATCTAGCCAAAACTGTGTGATGCCATGCATTATGCTTTATTTATAAGCCTTTACACATTGAGCACCGATGATCAGTTTAGAAAGATCAATTTAACTAGGCGATCAACTTGACATGTTTTCACTAAATCGTTCATTACTTTTGATTTATAGCTCATAATGACACGAATCCAATGCCCACGCTAAGCTAGGTCAATTTTCTATATTGTGACAAAGTTTGAGACACAAATAGATACAAAAAATGTTCAAGTAATCCAAGCTATCCAAAACCGCGTGATGCCATGCAATTTGCTTCATTTATAAGGCTTTACTCAATGAGCACCAATGTTTAGGTTAGAATGATCTCTTTAACTGGCCGATCAACTTGACATGTCCGCACTAAATCTTCCTAACTTTTGGTTTGGAGCTCAGAATGACACGAATCCAATGCCCACGTTAAACTAGCTAAATTTTCTATATTTTGACAAACCTTGAGTCAGATATAGATATGACAAAGCGTCCATGTCATCCAATCTCCGAACTGCGTGATTCAATGAATTATATTTCATTTATAAGCCTTTACTCAATGTGGACCAATGATCAGTTTAAAATGATCACTTTAACAGGCCGATCAACTTGACATATCCATGTTAAATCGTCTATAACTTATGATTTATAGCTCAAACTAACACGAATCCAATGCCCATGTTAAGCTAGCTCAATTTTCAATATTGTGACAAATTTTGAGACAGAAATAGATACGAAACTGTGTTCAAGTAGTCCAATCTAGCCAAAACTGTGTTATACCATGCATTATGCTTCATTTATAAGCCTTTACTCAATCAGCACCAATGATCAGTTTAGAATGATCACTTTAACTGGCCGATCAACTTTACATGGCCGCAGTAAATATCCGTAACTTTTTATTTAGAGCTCAAATTGACACGAATCGAATGCCTAAGTTAAGCTAACTCAATTGTCTATATTTTAAATAAATTTGAGACAAAAAAAGATACAAAAAGTAGTCCAATCTAGCCAAAACTACGTGATGCCATGCATTATACTTCATTTATAAGCCTTTACTCAATGGGCACCAGTGATTAGTTTAGAATAATCAATTTAATTGGGCGATCAACTTTACATTTCTGAACTAAATCGTGCATAACTTTTGATTTATAACTATATTGACACAAATCTAATGCTCACGTTAATCTAGATCAATTTTCTATATTGTGACAGAAATAGATACAAAAAGCGTTCAAGTAATCCAAGGTAGCCAAAACTGCGTGATGCCATGCATTATGCTTCATGTATAAGCCTTTACTCAATGAGGACCATGGATCAGTTTTGAATGATCACTTTAACTGGCTGATCAATTTGACATGTCCGCATTAAATCATCCGTAACTTATGATTTAGAGCTCAAACTGACACTAATCCAATGCCCACGTTAAACTAGCTCAATTTTCAATATTGTGACAAAATTTGAGATAGGAATAGATACGAAAAGGTGTTCAAGTAATCCAATATAGCTAAAACTTCGTGATGCCATACATTATGCTTCATTTATAAGCCTTTACTCAATGAGCACCAATGATTTCTTTAGAATGATTACTTTAACTCGCCGATAAACTTGACATTTCCACACTAAATCGTCCGTAACTTTTGATTTAGAGGATAGAATAACACGAATCCAATGCCCAGGTTATGTTTGTTCAATTTTCTATATTGTGACAAATTTTGAGACGGAAA
This sequence comes from Pugionium cornutum, assembly GCA_018901935.1. NCBI lineage: Eukaryota > Viridiplantae > Streptophyta > Magnoliopsida > Brassicales > Brassicaceae > Pugionium > Pugionium cornutum. The sequence goes on from JAENJI010000013.1 coordinate 12,774,765, forward strand.
TAGATACGACAAAGCGCTCAAGTAATCCAATCTATCCCGAACTGCGTGATGCTTTGCATTATGCTTCATTTATAAGCCATTACTCATTGAGCACCAATTATTAGTTAAGAATGATCATTTTAAGTGGGCGCTCAACTGGACAAGTCTGCACTAAATCATCCATAACTTTTGATTTGTAGCTTATAATGACACGAATCCAATGCCCACATTAAGATAGCTCAATTTTCTTTATTGTGAGAAATTTTGAGACAGAAATAGATACAAAAGAGAGTTCAAGTAATCCAAGCTAGCCAAAATTGCGTGATGCCATGCATTTTGCTTCATTTATAAGCCTTTACGCAATGAGCAACAATGATCAGTTTAGAATGATAACTTTAACTGCCCGATCGACTTGACATGTCCGCACTTAATCATCCCTAACTTTTGATTTAGAGCTTAGAATGACACGAATCTAATGTCCACGATAAGCTAGCTAAATTTTCTATATTGTGACAAAATTTCAGATAGAACTGGATACGAAAAAGCTTTCAAGTAATCAAACCTAGCCAAAAATACGTGATCCCATGCTTTATGCTTCATTGATATAATCAATTTAACTAGGCGATCAACTTGACATATTTGAAAGACAAACATATACAACAAAATGTCCAAGCTAGCTAACACTGCGTGATGCCATGCATTTTGCTTCATTTATAAAAATTTACTTAACGAGCTACCAATGATCAGTTTAGAATTATCAATTTAATTGGGCGATCAACTGGACATGTCTTCACTAAATCGCCCATAACTTTTGAATTACAGCTTATAATGAAATGAATCCAATGCCCACGTTAAGCTAGCTCAAATTTCTATGATGTGACAAACTTTGAGGCTTAAATAGATTCAGAAAACGTTCAAGTAATCCAAGCTAGGGAAAAGTGTGTGATGCCATGCATTTTGCTTCATTTATTAGCCTTTAATTAATGAGCACCAATGATCAGTTTAGAATGATCACTTTAACTAGGCGATCGATTTGACATGTCTGCATTAATTCGTCTGCAACTTTTGATTTAGAGATAAGAATAACACGAATCCAATGACCACGTTAAGCTAGTTCAATTTTCTATATTATGACAAAATTTGAGATTGAAATAGATACGTAAAAGTGTTAAAGTAATCCAAGCTAGCCAAAATTGCTTGATGCTATGCATTTGCTTCATTTATAAGCCTTTACTCAATGAGCACCAATGATATGTTTAGAATGATCACTGTAACAGGCCCATCAACTTGACATGTCTGCACTAAATTGTCCGTAACTTTTGATTTACAGCTCAGGATGACACAAACAAATGGCCACGTTAAGCTAGCTAGATGTTTTATATTGTGAAAAAAATTTGAGACCTAACTAGCTACGACAAAGAGTCCAAGTAATTCAATCTATCCCAAACTGCGTGATGCCATGCTTTATGCTTTATTTATAAGCCTTTACGCATTGAGCACCAATAATCAGTTTAGAATGATCAATTTAACTAGGCGATCAACTTGTCATGTTTTCACTAAATCGTTCATAACTTTTGATTTAACATAATGACACGAATCCAATGCCCACGCTAAGCTAGGTCAGTTTTCTATATTGTGACAAAGTTTGAGACACAAATAGATACAAAAAAACGTTCAAGTAATCCAAGCTATCCAAAACCGCGTGATGCCATGCAATTTGCTTCATTTATAAGGCTTTACTCAATGAGCACCAATGTTTAGGTTAGAATGATCTCTTTAACTGGCCGATCAACTTGACATGTCCGCACTAAATCTTCCTAACTTTTGGTTTGGAGCTCAGAATGACACGAATCCAATGCCCACGTTAAACTAGCTAAATTTTCTATATTTTGACAAACCTTGAGTCAGATATAGATATGACAAAGCGTCCATGTCATCCAATCTCCGAACTGCGTGATTCAATGAATTATATTTCATTTATAAGCCTTTACTCAATGTGGACCAATGATCAGTTTAAAATGATCACTTTAACAGGCCGATCAACTTGACATATCCATGTTAAATCGTCTATAACTTATGATTTATAGCTCAAACTAACACGAATCCAATGCCCATGTTAAGCTAGCTCAATTTTCAATATTGTGACAAATTTTGAGACAGAAATAGATACGAAACTGTGTTCAAGTAGTCCAATCTAGCCAAAACTGTGTTATACCATGCATTATGCTTCATTTATAAGCCTTTACTCAATCAGCACCAATGATCAGTTTAGAATGATCACTTTAACTGGCCGATCAACTTTACATGGCCGCAGTAAATATCCGTAACTTTTTATTTAGAGCTCAAATTGACACGAATCGAATGCCTAAGTTAAGCTAACTCAATTGTCTATATTTTAAATAAATTTGAGACAAAAAAAGATACAAAAAGTAGTCCAATCTAGCCAAAACTACGTGATGCCATGCATTATACTTCATTTATAAGCCTTTACTCAATGGGCACCAGTGATTAGTTTAGAATAATCAATTTAATTGGGCGATCAACTTTACATTTCTGAACTAAATCGTGCATAACTTTTGATTTATAACTATATTGACACAAATCTAATGCTCACGTTAATCTAGATCAATTTTCTATATTGTGACAGAAATAGATACAAAAAGCGTTCAAGTAATCCAAGGTAGCCAAAACTGCGTGATGCCATGCATTATGCTTCATGTATAAGCCTTTACTCAATGAGGACCATGGATCAGTTTTGAATGATCACTTTAACTGGCTGATCAATTTGACATGTCCGCATTAAATCATCCGTAACTTATGATTTAGAGCTCAAACTGACACTAATCCAATGCCCACGTTAAACTAGCTCAATTTTCAATATTGTGACAAAATTTGAGATAGGAATAGATACGAAAAGGTGTTCAAGTAATCCAATATAGCTAAAACTTCGTGATGCCATACATTATGCTTCATTTATAAGCCTTTACTCAATGAGCACCAATGATTTCTTTAGAATGATTACTTTAACTCGCCGATAAACTTGACATTTCCACACTAAATCGTCCGTAACTTTTGATTTAGAGGATAGAATAACACGAATCCAATGCCCAGGTTATGTTTGTTCAATTTTCTATATTGTGACAAATTTTGAGACGGAAATAGATACGACAAAGCGCTCAAGTAATCCAATCTATCCCGAACTGCGTGATGCTTTGCATTATGCTTCATTTATAAGCCATTACTCATTGAGCACCAATTATTAGTTAAGAATGATCATTTTAAGTGGGCGCTCAACTGGACAAGTCTGCACTAAATCATCCATAACTTTTGATTTGTAGCTTATAATGACACGAATCCAATGCCCACATTAAGATAGCTCAATTTTCTTTATTGTGAGAAATTTTGAGACAGAAATAGATACAAAAGAGAGTTCAAGTAATCCAAGCTAGCCAAAATTGCGTGATGCCATGCATTTTGCTTCATTTATAAGCCTTTACGCAATGAGCAACAATGATCAGTTTAGAATGATAACTTTAACTGCCCGATCGACTTGACATGTCCGCACTTAATCATCCCTAACTTTTGATTTAGAGCTTAGAATGACACGAATCTAATGTCCACGATAAGCTAGCTAAATTTTCTATATTGTGACAAAATTTCAGATAGAACTGGATATGAAAAAGCTTTCAAGTAATCAAACCTAGCCAAAACTACGTGATCCCATGCTTTATGCTTCATTGATATGATCAATTTAACTAGGCGATCAACTTGACATATTTGAGAGACAAACATATACAACAAAATGTCCAAGCTAGCTAACACTGCGTGATGCCATGCATTTTGCTTCATTTATAAACATTTACTTAACGAGCTACCAATGATCAGTTTAGAATTATCAATTTAATTGGGCGATCAACTTGACATGTCTTCACTAAATCGCCCATAACTTTTGAATTACAGCTTATAATGAAATGAATCCAATGCCCACGTTAAGCTCGCTCAAATTTCTATGCTGTGACAAACTTTGAGGCTTAAATAGATTCGGAAAACGTTCAAGTAATCCAAGCTAGCGAAAAGTGTGTGATGCCATGCATTTTGCTTCATTTATTAGCTTTTAATTAATGAGCACCAATGATCAGTTTAGAATGATCACTTTAACTAGGCGATCGATTTGACATGTCTGCATTAATTCTTCTGCAACTTTTGATTTAGAGATAAGAATAACACGAATCCAATGACCACGTTAAGCTAGTTCAATTCTCTATATTCTGACAAAATTTGAGATTGAAATAGATACGAAAAAGTGTTAAAGTAATCCAAGCTAGCCAAAATTGCTTGATGCCATGCATTTGCTTCATTTATAAGCCTTTACTCAATGAGCACCAATGATCTGTTTAGAATGATCACTGTAACAGGCCCATCAACTTGATATGTCTGCACTAAATTGTCTGTAACTTTTGATTTAGAGCTCAGGATGACACAAACAAATGGCCACGTTAAGCTAGCTTGATGTTTTATATTGTGAAAAAAATTTGAGACCTAACTAGCTACGACAAAGAGTCCAAGTAATTCAATCTATCCCAAACTGCGTGATGCCATGCTTTATGCTTTATTTATAAGCCTTTACGCATTGAGCACCAATGATCAGTTTAGAATGATCAATTTAACTACGCGATCAACTTGACATGTTTTCACTAAATCGTTCATAACTTTTGATTTATCATAATGACACGAATCCAATGCCCACGCTAAGCTAGGTCAATTTTCTGTATTGTGACAAAGTTTGAGACACAAAGAGATACAAAAAAACGTTCAAGTAATCCAAGCTATCCAAAACCGCGTGATGCCATGCAATTTGCCTCATTTGTAAGGCTTTACTCAATGAGCACCAATGTTTAGGTTAGAATGATCTCTTTAACTGGCCGATCAACTTGACATGTCCGCACTAAATCTTCCTAACTTTTGGTTTGGAGCTCAGAATGACACGAATCCAATGCCCACGTTAAACTAGCTAAATTTTCTATATTTTGACAAACCTTGAGTCAGATATAGATATGACAAAGCGTCCATGTCATCCAATCTCCGAACTGCGTGATTCAATGAATTATATTTCATTTATAAGCCTTTACTCAATGTGGACCAATGATCAGTTTAAAATGATCACTTTAACAGGCCGATCAACTTGACATATCCACGTTAAATCGTCTATAACTTATGATTTATAGCTCAAACTAACACGAATCCAATGCCCATGTTAAGCTAGCTCAATTTTCAATATTGTGACAAATTTTGAGACAGAAATAGATACGAAACTGTGTTCAAGTAGTCCAATCTAGCCAAAACTGTGTTATACCATGCATTATGCTTCATTTATAAGCCTTTACTCAATCAGCACCAATGATCAGTTTAGAATGATCACTTTAACTGGCCGATCAACTTTACATGGCCGCAGTAAATATCCGTAACTTTTTATTTAGAGCTCAAAATGACAGGAATCGAATGCCTATGTTAAGCTAACTCAATTGTCTATATTTTAACTAAATTTGAGACAAAAAAAGATACAAAAAGTAGTCCAATCTAGCCAAAACTATATGATGCCATGCATTATACTTCATTTATAAGGCTTTACTCAATGAGCACCAGTGATTAGTTTAGAATAATCAATTTAATTGGGCGATCAACTTTACATTTCTGAACTAAATCGTGCATAACTTTTGATTTATAACTGTATTGACACGAATCTAATGCTCACGTTAATCTAGCTCAATTTTCTATATTGTGACAGAAATAGATACAAAAAGCGTTCAAGTAATCCAAGGTAGCCAAAACTGCGTGATGCCATGCATTATGCTTCATTTATAAGCCTTTACTCAATGAGGACCATTGATCAGTTTTGAATGATCACTTTAACTGGCTGATCAATTTGACATGTCCGCATTAAATCATCCGTAACTTATGATTTAGAGCTCAAACTGACACGAATCCAATGCCCACGTTAAACTAGCTCAATTTTCAATATTGTGACAAAATTTGAGATAGGAATAGATACGAAAAGGTGTTCAAGTAATCCAATATAGCCAAAACTTCGTGATGCCATACATTATGCTTCATTTATAAGCCTTTACTCAATGAGCACCAATGATTTCTTTAGAATGATTACTTTAACTCGTCGATAAACTTGACATTTCCGCACTAAATCGTCCGTAACTTTTGATTTAGAGGATAGAATAACACGAATCTAATGCCCAGGTTACGTTTGTTCAATTTTCTATATTGTGACAAATTTTGAGACGGAAATAGATACGACAAAGCGCTCAAGTAATCCAATCTATCCCGAACTGCGTGATGCTTTGCATTATGCTTCATTTATAAGCCAGTACTCATTGAGCACCAATTATTAGTTAAGAATGGTCATTTTAAGTGGGCGCTCAACTGGACAAGTCTGCACTAAATCATCCATAACTTTTGATTTGTAGCTTATAATGACACGAATCCAATGCCCACATTAAGATAGCTCAATTTTCTTTATTGTGAGAAATTTTGAGACAGAAATAGATACAAAAGAGAGTTCAAGTAATCCAAGCTAGCCAAAATTGCGTGATGACATGCATTTTGCTTCATTTATAAGCCTTTACTCAATGAGCAACAATGATCAGTTTAGAATGATAACTTTAACTGCACGATCGACTTGACATGTCCGCACTTAATCATCCCTAACTTTTGATTTAGAGCTTAGAATGACACGAATCTAATGTCCACGATAAGCTAGCTAAATTTTCTATATTGTGACAAAATTTCAGATAGAACTGGATACGAAAAAGCTTTCAAGTAATCAAACCTAGCCAAAACTATACGTGATCCCATGCTTTATGCTTCATTGATATGATCAATTTAACTAGGCGATCAACTTGACATATTTGAGAGACAAACATATACAACAAAATGTCAAAGCTAGCTAACACTGCGTGATGCCATGCATTTTGCTTCATTTATAAACATTTACTTAACGAGCTACCAATGATCAGTTTAGAATTATCAATTTAATTGGGCGATCAACTTGACATGTCTTCACTAAATCGCCCATAACTTTTGAATTACAGCTTATAATGAAATGAATCCAATGCCCACGTTAAGCTAGCTCAAATTTCTATGCTGTGACAAACTTTGAGGCTTAAATAGATTCGGAAAACGTTCAAGTAATCCAAGCTAGCGAAAAGTGTGTGATGCCATGCATTTTGCTTCATTTATTAGCCTTTAATTAATGAGCACCAATGATCAGTTTAGAATGATCACTTTAACTAGGCGATCGATTTGACATGTCTGCATTAATTCGTCTGCAACTTTTGATTTAGAGATAAGAATAACACGAATCCAATGACCACGTTAAGCTAGTTCAATTTTCTATATTCTGACAAAATTTGAGATTGAAATAGATACGAAAAAGTGTTAAAGTAATCCAAGCTAGCCAAAATTGCTTGATGCCATGCATTTGCTTCATTTATAAGCCTTTACTCAATGAGCACCAATGATCTGTTTAGAATGATCACTGTAACAGGCCCATCAACTTGACATGTCTGCACTAAATTGTCCGTAACTTTTGATTTAGAGCTCAGGATGACACAAACAAATGGCCACGTTAAGCTAGCTAGATGTTTTATATTGTGAAAAAAATTTGAGACATAACTAGCTACGACAAAGAGTCCAAGTAATTCAATCTATCCCAAACTGCGTGATGCCATGCTTTATGCTTTATTTATAAGCCTTTACGCATTGAGCACCAATGATCAGTTTAGAATGATCAATTTAACTAGGCGATCAACTTGACATGTTTTCACTAAATCGTTCATAACTTTTGATTTATCATAATGACACGAATCCAATGCCCACGCTAAGCTAGGTCAATTTTCTATATTGTGACAAAGTTTGAGACACAAATAGATACAAAAAAACGTTCAAGTAATCCAAGCTATCCAAAACCGCGTGATGCCATGCAATTTGCCTCATTTATAAGGCTTTACTCAATGTGCACCAATGTTTAGGTTAGAATGATCTCTTTAACTGGCCGATCAACTTGACATGTCCGCACTAAATCTTCCTAACTTTTGGTTTGGAGCTCAGAATGACACGAATCCAATGCCCACGTTAAAATAGCTAAATTTTCTATATTTTGACAAACCTTGAGTCAGATATAGATATGACAAAGCGTCCATGTCATCCAATCTCCGAACTGCGTGATTCAATGAATTATATTTCATTTATAAACCCTTCCTCAATGTGGACCAATGATCAGTTTAAAATGATCACTTTAACAGGCCGATCAACTTGACATATCCACGTTAAATCGTCTATAACTTATGATTTATAGCTCAAACTAACACGAATCCAATGCCCATGTTAAGCTAGCTCAATTTTCAATATTGTGACAAATTTTGAGACAGAAATAGATACGAAACTGTGTTCAAGTAGTCCAATCTAGCCAAAACTGTGTTATACCATGCATTATGCTTCATTTATAAGCCTTTACTCAATCAGCACCAATGATCAGTTTAGAATGATCACTTTAACTGGCCGATCAACTTTACATGGCCGCAGTAAATATCCGTAACTTTTTATTTAGAGCTCAAAATGACACGAATCGAATGCCTATGTTAAGCTAACTCAATTGTCAATATTTTAACTAAATTTGAGACAAAAAAAGATACAAAAAGTAGTCCAATCAAGCCAAAACTATGTGATGCCGTGCATTATACTTCATTTATAAGCCTTTACTCAATGAGCACCAGTGATTAGTTTAGAATAATCAATTTAATTGGGCGATCAACTTTACTTTTCTGAACTAAATCGTGCATAACTTTTGATTTATAACTATATTGACACGAATCTAATGCTCACAGTAATCTAGCTCAATTTTCTATATTGTGACAGAAATAGATACAAAAAGCGTTCAAGTAATCCAAGGTAGCCAAAACTGCGTGATGCCATGCATTATGCTTCATTTATAAGCCTTTACTCAATGAGGACCATTGATCAGTTTTGAATGATCATTTTAACTGGCTGATCAATTTGACATGTCCGCATTAAATCATCCGTAACTTATGATTTAGAGCTCAAACTGACACGAATCCAATGCCCACGTTAAACTAGCTCAATTTTCAATATTGTGACAAAATTTGAGATAGGATTAGATACGAAAAGGTGTTCAAGTAATCCAATATAGCCAAAACTTCGTGATGCCATACATTATGCTTCATTTATAAGCCTCAATGAGCACCAATGATTTCTTTAGAATGATTACTTTAACTCGCCGATAAACTTGACATTTCCGCACTAAATCGTCCGTAACTTTTGATTTAGAGGATAGAATAACACGAATCCAATGCCCAGGTTACGTTTGTTCAATTTTCTATATTGTGACAAATTTTGAGACGGAAATAGATACGACAAAGCGCTCAAGTAATCCAATCTATCCCGAACTGCGTGATGCTTTGCATTATGCTTCATTTATAAGCCAGTACTCATTGAGCACCAATTATTAGTTAAGAATGATCATTTTAAGTGGGCGCTCAACTGGACAAGTCTGCACTAAATCATCCATAACTTTTGATTTGTAGCTTATAATGACACGAATCCAATGCCCACATTAAGATAGCTCAATTTTCTTTATTGTGAGAAATTTTGAGACAGAAATAGATACAAAAGAGAGTTCAAGTAATCCAAGCTAGCCAAAATTGTGTGATGACATGCATTTTGCTTCATTTATAAGCCTTTACTCAATGAGCAACAATGATCAGTTTAGAATGATAACTTTAACTGCCCGATCGACTTGACATGTCCGCACTTAATCATCCCTAACTTTTGATTTAGAGCTTAGAATGACACGAATCTGATGTCTACGATAAGCTAGCTAAATTTTCTATATTGTGACAAAATTTCAGATAGAACTGGATACGAAAAAGCTTTCAAGTAATCAAACCTAGCCAAAACTACGTGATCCCATGCTTTATGCTTCATTGATATGATCAATTTAACTAGGCGATCAACTTGACATATTTGAGAGACAAACATATACAACAAAATGTCCAAGCTAGCTAACACTGCGTGATGCCATGCATTTTGCTTCATTTATAAACATTTACTTAACGAGCTACCAATGATCAGTTTAGAATTATCAATTTAATTGGGCGATCAACTTGACATGTCTTCACTAAATCGCCCATAACTTTTGAATTACAGCTTATAATGAAATGAATCCAATGCCCACGTTAAGCTAGCTCAAATTTCTATGCTGTGACAAACTTTGAGGCTTAAATAGATTCGGAAAACGTTCAAGTAATCCAAGCTAGCGAAAAGTGTGTGATGCCATGCATTTTGCTTCATTTATTAGCCTTTAATTAATGAGCACCAATGATCAGTTTAGAATGATCACTTTAACTAGGCGATCGATTTGACATGTCTGCATTAATTCGTCTGCAACTTTTGATTTAGAGATAAGAATAACACGAATCCAATGACCACGTTAAACTAGTTCAATTTTCTATATTCTGACAAAATTTGAGATTGAAATAGATACGAAAAAGTGTTAAAGTAATCCAAGCTAGCCAAAATTGCTTGATGCCATGCATTTGCTTCATTTATAAGCCTTTACTCAATGAGCACCAATGATCTGTTTAGAATGATCACTGTAACAGGCCCATCAACTTGACATGTCTGCACTAAATTGTCCGTAACTTTTGATTTAGAGCTCAGGATGACACAAACAAATGGCCACGTTAAGCTAGCTAGATGTTTTATATGTTTTATATTGTGTAAAAAAAACTGCGTGATGCCATGCTTTAGCTTTATTTATAAGCCTTTACGCATTGAGCACCAATGATCAGTTTAGAATGATCAATTTAACTAGGCGATCAACTTGACATGTTTTCACTAAATCGTTCATAACTTTTGATTTATCATAATGACACGAATCCAATGCCCACGCTAAGCTAGGTCAATTTTCTATATTGTGACAAAGTTTGAGACACAAATAGATACAAAAAAACGTTCAAGTAATCCATGTAAGAATATTGAGATTATAGAGGAGAAATGTGAAGAATTGAATCTGAAAACTCAAAGAGAAGTATGAGAAAATGAGAAATGACTTAGACTTATGGAGAAGAATCTCCTAAGAGTTTCTTATACATTGAGTCTTTACAGCCCTTTTATAGAGGATTTACAATGTGAACACAAAAGAAAACGAATTCAAACTTGTGGATGAGTTTGAATAGAGGAGGAGCCTGTCAACAACCAATGAGAAGAGAGGAGACAGCATGGGCATGACTGTTTGGTGTGGTTGCCAAGACTGTGTGCAGCATGGGCATGACTGTTTGGTGTGGTTGCCAAGACTGTGTGCAGCATGGGCATGACTTTTCACCTTGATTCTTCTCCCAAGGTAGCTATTTAACCATTTCAACCATGTGGTTAATAATAACCCATCCTTTTTCATTTCCTTTGTTATTCAAACTGAATTTTCGTGCTCACACTTGCCTTGTAGGTCAAGATAGGTCTTATTTGATTTTCCTATGTCAATACTCCCCTCAAGCTAAAGACTTTGGAATCACCCTAAAGTCTTAAGCTTGGGAACCCAAGGCAACACCTCATTAAAAACCTTATTAAGGAAAACCACTTGGGACAAAACCTTAATAAGGGAAAAGAGTGTGTTGCTCTTGGATTAGGAGACCTTTGATCATGGGTGTGATAAATCAACAAGCCCAAGTTTGCTAAAGATGTTCTTGCAAACTTTGAGACTTGCTGCCTTTGTGAAGATGTCAGCTAGTTGGTCTTCACTCCTTGTATAACATGGCAGAATGGTTCCATCTTGAACTTTCTCCCTAACCTTATGGCAGTCGATCTCTATGTGCTTGGTCCTCTCGTGAAACACTGAGTTTGAAGCTATGTGAATGGCTGCCTGATTATCACAATGGAAGGTAATTGGCCCTGGTTGTGCAATACCGAAATCTTTCAAGAGTGCTTTGAGCCAAGTTACTTCATTTGTCAGCTTCCTCATAGCCCTATATTCTGCTTCAGCACTAGAACATGATACCACCTTCTGCTTCTTAGTCTTCCAAGTGACTAAGTTCCCACCAACGAAGGTGCAATACCCAGTGGTTGATTTCCTATCCACCCTATCACCAGCCCAATCCGCATCACAATACCCGACAATCTCAGTGTTCCCATTCTTGCCCATCCATATACCTTGACCAGGAGATCCTTTGATGTATCTAAGGATCCTTTCTACCATGCTTCAATGATATACAGTAGGCTTTTGCATATGTTGACTTACTTGATTCACAGCAAAACACAAGTCTGGTCGTGTGAGGGTGAGGTAGATCAGCTTCCCAACTAGTCTCCTATACTGAGAAACATCCTTAAATAACTCATCAGCTTTCTCCCCTTTCCGTTGACCTTGTAGCCATCTTCAAGAGGAGTTTTGGCCGGTTTAGCCCCAAGCTTTCCCGTGTCTGTCAACAGATCAAGAGCATACTTTCTTTGGGATAGAAAGAGCCCTTCTTGAGACCGACACACTTCAATACCCAAGAAGTACTTCAACTCTCCAAGATCCTTGATGTCAAATGATCTGTTTAAGAAGGCCTTTGTGGACTGAATTCCTTCCTTATCATCTCCTGTGATGATAAGGTCACCCACATAAACCAAGACCGCCACGATTCCTTTGGAGTTTTGACGAGTGAACAAAGTATGATCTGAATGGGATTTCCTAAACCCATTATCAGTAAGTGTGGAGCTTAATTTGTGATACCAGGCCCTTGGTGACTGCTTCAACCCATATATTGCCTTCCTAAGTCTTAGAACCTGTCCCTCTTTGCAAAAATCTTCAAGGCCTGGTGGTGGAGTCATATACACTTCCTCTTCAAGTTCTCCTTGTAGGAATGCGTTCTTGACATCCATTTGCCATAAGTCCCAAGTCAGATTCGTAGCTAGTGAAAGAACAACCCTTACAGTGTGTAGCTTAGCCACCGGTGCAAATGTATCAGTATAGTCCTCTCCATATGTCTGAGTGAAACCTCTTGCAACTAGACGTGCCTTGTACCTTTCTATGTCCCCATTGCTCTTATACTTGATGGTGAACACCCACTTGGAACTCACAGCCTTCTTGCCTTTGGGAAGTTCTTGTATATCCATGTATGATTCCTTTCCATAGCTCCCTTCTCATCTCTTACTGCATCTAACCATTCTTTCTTGCTCTCAGCTTCTTCATAAGTCCTTGGAATCTGACTTTGTTCAATCTTTCCAAGGAATGCTTGATGACTAGATGGCAAGAGGTCAAGGAAACAAACAGCTTGTATGGGATGAGCCACGGCCTGGTTGTTGTAGAATACCCTAGTGTTCCTAAGTCTAGTACTCCTCCTTAAATGCTGAACAGGTGGTGCAGCCTCCTCTACAACCGTTTCCTCTTCCATTTGGTGAATAGGTTCCTCTATACCCACTTCCAAGTCGTCTTGTTCTTGATTTTGGGCCATAGCTTCTTCTTGGATTGGAGTTGGTTCTTGAGTTACCACCCCTTGTTCATTCTCTTGGGTATCTTGTGAACTACTTAAGGTTCTTGTTTCTTCGTGTCTTGAATCCTTTGGCAGATCATTTCCCAAATGATTCAAGAGAAACCTCAAACTCGTAGCCAAATCAGAAGGTGACCTTGAGAGATCTTTCAATCCTTCCCAATCTTTCTGATCATAATAGCTTTGTTCTTCTATGAACTTGACATCTCTAGACACATATGTCCTGTTGTTGCTCGGATCATAGCACTTATAACCCTTTTGTGTTGTCGAATATCCAAGGAACATACACTTGATGCTCTTTGCCTCCAACTTGTTTCTTAGATCACCTGGAACATACACAAAGCACACACACCCAAATACACGTAAATGATCAATGGAAGGTTTAGTTTTATTGAGTACCTCAAATGGGGATATATCTTGCAAGACTTTGGTTGGAATCCGATTGATGAGGTAGCAAGCAACCAAGACTGCATCTCCCCAAAAACTTTTAGGAACATTGGTATGAAACATCATGGATCTTGCTACTTCCATTAAGTGTCGGTTCTTCCTTTCAGCAACTCCATTTTGTTGTGGTGTGTGTGGACAGCTAGTTTGATGTAGTATTCCATGTTTGTTTAGATGAGCTTTGAATCTTTGACTTGTGTATTCCCTCCATTATCTGATCTTAACACTTTGATCTTGGCATTGAATTGATTAGTAACATAATTATGAAAGTTTATAAATGCCTCATAAACCCTATCTTTAGATGGAAGTAATGTAACCCATGTATATTTCGATTTCTCATCTATAAAGGTCACAAAGTATTTATTCCTATCTCTAGACATGTAAGGTGAGGTCCAAACATCGGAATGTACTAAATCAAAGCAATGCTCATAAATTGTAGGCGATTTAGGGAAAACAACACGACAATGTTTGCCAAGGATACAAGCCTCACAAACTGAGTGATCATAAGCGACATTAGGAATTATTAAGCTTAAAGCACGAGCATGAGGATGTCCTAATCTAGCATGCCATAAGACATCTTTATTAGCAAAAACACAGGATTTGAAAGCTAAGGAATCCAAATTGCTTGGAGGGTCTTCAAGAACATAGAGCTCATCTTGAGTTACACCACCTCCAAGTATCTTACCACTCTTAATATCCTGAAAGTAAACATTGTTAGGCCCAAATGTAACATTGCAATTGAGGTCTTTAGTAGCCTTTTGACAGAAACTAGATTAGACTTAAATTTAGGTACAAAGAATGCATTAGTTTCTTTGTCAAATAGTCTTAATTTTCCGGTTCCTTCAATTGGAATACCCTTACCATCAGCTATAGTTACTTGTCCTAGACATGGTTCAATGTTCTTTAACAACCTAGCATTGCTAATCATATGGTGAGAAGCACCTGAATCCACTACCAACTTATGATCTGGTTTATCAAGCGATTTATGGGAGTAGAGTGTGATACCGGAGAGTTTTGAGGCATAGGCCTTGATGAGATCCTCCAAGTCACTCTTCTTAACATACTCCATGGATACATTCATAGCTAGCTCCCCTCCTTGGTTGGATGAACTTGCCGGTTCAGTCGCAACCATTTGAGAGATGTTAGCCTTTGAATCCTTGAACCGGTTTGGCTTGAGATGAGGATGAAGTATCCAGCACTTGTCCTTGATGTGGCCATTCCTCTTACAATGCTCACACATCACACTCTTCCTATCCTCTTGCTTAAACACGCTTTTGTTGGCCATGACTAGTTCTCCTTTACCACCAAACAAACCAATGTTGCCTTGCTCCTTTTGAATCCGTGAGCACACCTCTTGAAATCAGGGAGTTTTGGCTCTCTCAGGATGGACTTAATCACATCCTTAAAGGCTGGATTTAGGTTGAGAAGGAGCCCAAATATCTTGTCTTGTTCCTTCCTTTCATTAAGCACCTTTGGATCCATAGAACTTGGTCTCAACATGTCAAGCTCGGACCATGTTGACTGGAACTTGCCCAGGAATTTTGTGAACTCCATATCCTCTTGGTGTAGATCATTGAGAGCCTTCTTAACCTCATACACACGGCTGAGGTTTGAAACATCCCCATACACCCTCTTGAGAGTGTCCCAAAGAGACTTGGCAGTTTCACAATGTGAATAAGCTTCAAGAATGGATGGGTCCAATGAATTTTGGAGGAATCCAAGGACTGATTGATCTTCTTGGAACCACCTAGCTTCTTCTTTTCTTGTTGCCTCATCCTTCTTCTCCTTTGGATCATCTATAGATGGAGTATTATCCTCCAAGATGTGATTCCAAAGTCCTTTGCCACAAATGGCTGTCTTGATGGTTCTTGACCATAATGTGTAGTTCAAGCCTTTGAGAACTACTGCTATCACCGTAGGTTTCAGGCTGGAACTAATTTGAACTGTATCCTCCATTGTTAGGCTTTGAAGAGCTCAAAGGAAGCAGCTTTTATGGTTGAATGAAACCGTGAGTTTTTAGTCTAAAGACTGAGAGATTTTGACAGAATTTTAGATTAGAAACTGAGAGATTTGAGTAGAAAAGATAAGAGAATGATCTTATGCTCTGATACCATGTAAGAATATTGAGATTATAGAGGAGAAATGTGAAGAATTGAATCTGAAAACTCAAAGAGAAGTATGAGAAAATGAGAAATGACTTAGACTTATGGAGAAGAATCTCCTAAGAGTATATTATACATTGAGTCTTTACAGCCCTTTTATAGAGGATTTACAATGTGAACACAAAAGAAAACGAATTCAAACTTGTGGATGAGTTTGAATAGAGGAGGAGCCTGTCAACAACCAATGAGAAGAGAGGAGCATGGGCATGAGCAAGACTGTGTGGGCATGACTGTTTGGTGTGGTTGCCAAGACTGTGTGCAGCATGGGCATGACTTTTTCACCTTGATTCTTCTCCCAAGGTAGCTATTTAACCATTTCAACCATGTGGTTAATAATAACCCATCCTTTTTCATTTCCCTTGTTATTCAAACTGAATTTTCGTGCTCACACTTGCCTTGTAGGTCAAGATAGGTCTTATTTGATTTTCCTATGTCAATAATCCAAGCTATCCAAAACCGCGTGATGCCATGCAATTTGCCTCATTTATAAGGCTTTACTCAATGAGCACCAATGTTTAGGTTAGAATGATCTCTTTAACTGGCCGATCAACTTGACATGTCCGCACTAAATCTTCCTAACTTTTGGTTTGGAGCTCAGAATGACACGAATCCAATGCCCACGTTAAACTAGCTAAATTTTCTATATTTTGACAAACCTTGAGTCAGATATAGATATGACAAAGCGTCCATGTCATCCAATCTCCGAACTGCGTGATTCAATGAATTATATTTCATTTATAAGCCTTAACTCAATGTGGACCAATGATCAGTTTAAAATGATCACTTTAACAGGCCGATCAACTTGACATATCCACGTTAAATCGTCTATAACTTATGATTTATAGCTCAAACTAACACGAATCCAATGCCCATGTTAAGCTAGCTCAATTTTCAATATTGTGACAAATTTTGATACAGAAATAGATACGAAACTGTGTTCAAGTAGTCCAATCTAGCCAAAAATGTGTTATACCATGCATTATGCTTCATTTATAAGCCTTTACTCAATCAGCACCAATGATCAGTTTAGAATGATCACTTTAACTGGCCGATCAACTTTACATGGCCGCAGTAAATATCCGTAACTTTTTATTTAGACCTCAAAATGACACGAATCGAATGCCTATGTTAAGCTAACTCAATTGTCTATATTTTAACTAAATTTGAGACAAAAAAAGATACAAAAAGTAGTCCAATCTAGCCAAAACTATGTGATGCCATGCATTATACTTCATTTATAAGCCTTTACTCAATGAGCACCAGTGATTAGTTTAGAATAATCAATTTAATTGGGCGATCAACTTTACATTTCTGAACTAAATCGTGCATAACTTTTGATTTATAACTATATTGACACGAATCTAATGCTCACGTTAATCTAGCTCAATTTTCTATATTGTGACAGAAATAGATACAAAAAGCGTTCAAGTAATCCAAGGTAGCCAAAACTGCGTGATGCCATGCATTATGCTTCATTTATAAGCCTTTACTCAATGAGGACCATTGATCAGTTTTGAATGATCACTTTAACTGGCTGATCAATTTGACATGTCCGCATTAAATCATCCGTAACTTATGATTTAGAGCTCAAACTGACACGAATCCAATGCCCGCGTTAAACTAGCTCAATTTTCAATATTGTGACAAAATTTGAGATAGGAATAGATACGAAAAGGTGTTCAAGTAATCCAATATAGCCAAAACTTCTTGATGCCATACATTATGCTTCATTTATAAGCCTTTACTCAATGAGCACCAATGATTTCTTTAGAATGATTACTTTAACTCGCCGATAAACTTGACATTTCCGCACTAAATCGTCCGTAACTTTTGATTTAGAGGATAGAATAACACGAATCCAATGCCCAGGTTACGTTTGTTCAATTTTCTATATTGTGACAAATTTTGAGACGGAAATAGATACGACAAAGCGGTCAAGTAATCCAATCTATCCCGAACTGCGTGATGCTTTGCATTATGCTTCATTTATAAGCCATTACTCATTGAGCACCAATTATTAGTTAAGAATGATCATTTTAAGTGGGCGCTCAACTGGACAAGTCTGCACTAAATCATCCATAACTTTTGATTTGTAGCTTATAATGACACGAATCCAATGCCCACATTAAGATAGCTCAATTTTCTTTATTGTGAGAAATTTTGAGACAGAAATAGATACAAAAGAGAGTTCAAGTAATCCAAGCTAGCCAAAATTGCGTGATGCCATGCATTTTGCTTCATTTATAAGCCTTTACTCAATGAGCAACAATGATCAGTTTAGAATGATAACTTTAACTGCCCGATCGACTTGACATCTCCGCACTTAATCATCCCTAACTTTTGATTTAGAGCTTAGAATGACACGAATCTAATGTCCACGATAAGCTAGCTAAATTTTCTATATTGTGACAAAATTTCAGATAGAACTGGATACGAAAAAGCTTTCAAGTAAACAAACCTAGCCAAAACTACGTGATCCCATGCTTTATGCTTCATTGATATGATCAATTTAACTAGGCGATCAACTTGACATATTTGAGAGACAAACATATACAACAAAATGTCCAAGCTAGCTAACACTGCGTGATGCCATGCATTTTGCTTCATTTATAAACATTTACTTAACGAGCTACCAATGATCAGTTTAGAATTATCAATTTAATTGGGCGATCAACTTGACATGTCTTCACTAAATCGCCCATAACTTTTGAATTACAGCTTATAATGAAATGAATCCAATGCCCACGTTAAGCTAGCTCAAATTTCTATGCTGTGACAAACTTTGAGGCTTAAATAGATTCGGAAAACGTTCAAGTAATCCAAGCTAGCGAAAAGTTTGTGATGCCATGCATTTTGCTTCATTTATTAGCCTTTAATTAATGAGCACCAATGATCAGTTTAGAATGATAACTTTAACTAGGCGATCGATTTGACATGTCTGCATTAAATCGTCTGCAACTTTTGATTTAGAGATAAGAATAACATGAATCCAATCACCACGTTAAGCTAGTTCAATTTTCTATATTCTGACAAAACTTGAGATTGAAATAGATACGAAAAAGTGTTAAAGTAATCCAAGCTAGCCAAAATTGCGTGATGCCATGCATTTGCTTCATTTATAAGCCTTTACTCAATGAGCACCAATGATCTGTTTAGAATGATCACTGTAACAGGCCCATCAACTTGACATGTCCGCACTAAATTGTCCGTAACTTTTGATTTAGAGCTCAGGATGACACGAACAAATGGCCACGTTAAGCTAGCTAAATGTTTTATATTGTGAAAAAACTTGAGACCTAACATGGTACGACAAAGAGTCCAAGTAATTTAATCTATCCCAAACTGCGTGATGCCGTGCTTTATGCATTATTTACTTAATGAGCACCAATGATCATTTTAGAATGATCACTTTAATTGGCCGATCAACTTGACATGCGCACACTAAATGACAAGAATCCAATGCCAACGTTAAGCTAGCTCAGTTTTCTATATTGTGACAAAATTTGAGACAGAAATAGATAAGTAAAAGCGTCCAAGTAACCCAATCTATCACAAATTGCGTGATGTCATGCATTATGCTTCATTTATAAGTTGTTACTCAATGAGCACCAATGATCAGTTTATAATGTTCACTTTAATTGGCCGATGAACTTAACATATCCGCACTAAATCGTACGTAACTTTTAATTTAGAGCTCATAATAACACGAATCTAATGCCCACGTTAAGCTAGCTAAATTTTCTATATTGTGAAAAAATTTGAAACATTAACAGATAAGAAAAAGCGTTCAAGTAATCCAGTCTAGCCAAAACTGCGTGATGCCATGCATTATGACTCATTTATAAGCTTTTACTCAATAAACACCAATGATAAGTTTAGAATGATCAATTTAGCTGGCCGATCAATTTGGCATGTCTGTACTAAATCGTCCATAACTTTTGATTCATAGCTCATAATGACACGAATCCAATGCCCACGTTAAGCTAGCTCAATCTTTTATATTGTGAAAAAGTTTAAGACAGAACTAGATACGACAAAGAGTCCAAGTAATTTAATCTATCCCAAAACTGCGGTATGCCATGCTTTATGCTTCATTTATAAGTGTTTCCTTAATGAGCACCAGTGATCAGTTTAGATCGATCACTATAACTAGGTGATCAACTTGACATGTCCGCACTAAATCTTCCGTAACTTATATTTTAGAGCTTAGAATGACACAAATCCAATGCCCACGTTAAGCTAGCTCAATTTTTTTATTTTGACAAAATATAAGATAGAATTAGATACGATAATGCATCCAACTAATCCAGTTTATCCCAAACTTCATGATCCCATGCTTTATGCTTCATTTATAAGCGTATACTTAATGAGCACCAATGATCACTTTAGAATGATCACTTTAACTAGGCGATCAACTTGACCTGTCTGCACTAAATCATTTGTAACTTTTTATTTAGAGCTCACGATAACACCATTCCAATGCCCACGTTAAGGTAGCTCAATTTTCTATATTGTGACAAAATTGGGGAAAAAAATAAACATGAAAAAGCGCTCAAGTAATCAAGCTAGCTAAAACTGCATGATGCCATGCATTTTGCTTCATTTATAAAACTTTACTCAATGAGCACTAATAATCAGTTTTGAATAATTAGTTTAACTAGCCGATCAACTTGACATGTCTGCACTAAACCGCCCCTAAGTTTTGATTTAGAGCTCGAACTGACACAAATCCAATGCCCACGTTAAGCTAGCTTAATTTTTCATATTGTGAGAAAATTTGAGACGGAACTAGATACAACAAAGCGTCCAAGTAATTCAATCTAACTTGCTGATCAACTTGACATGTCCGCACTAAATTGTCTATAAGTTTTGATTTAGAGCTCAGAATGATACAAATACCCATGTTAAGCAAACTCAATCTTTTATATTGTGACAAAATTTGAGACAAAACTAGATAGGACAAAGTGTCCAAGTAATTCAATCTATCCCACACTACGTGATGCCATGCTTTATACATCGTTTGTAAGTGTTTACTTAATGAGCACCTATGATCAGTTCAGAATGATTACTTGAACTAGCCAATAACTTGACATATCCGCACTAAATCGTCCGTAACTTATGATTTAGAGCTCAGAATGACACAAATCCAATGGCCACGTTAACCTAGCTCAATTTTCTATATTGTGAAAATATTTGGGACAGAAACAGATACGAAAAATATTCCAAATAATCCAATCTATCCCGAACCGCGTGATGCCATGCATTATGCTTCATTTATAAGCCTTTACTCAATGAGTACGAATGATCAGTTAAAAATTATCATTCTAACTGACTGATCAACTTGACATGTCCGCACTAAATCGTTTGTAACTTTTGATTTAGACCTCAGAATGACACGAATCCAATGTCCACGTTAAGCTAGCTAATTGTTTTATATTGTGATATAAGTGAAGACTAAAATTGCTTCGACAAGTGCTCCAAGTTTAGAATAATCAATTTAACTAGGCGATCAACTTCACATGTTTGTAATAAATCATCCATAACTATTGATTTATAGCTCATAGTGACACAAATCAAATGCCCACGTTAAGCTAACTAAATTTTCTATATTGTCACAAAATTTGAGACAGAAAATATGAAAAAGCTTTCAAGTAATCCAAGCTAGGCAAAACTGCGTGATGCCATACATTTTGCTTCAGTTATAAGTCTTTACTCAATGAGCACCAACGATCAGTTTAGAATGATAGCTATAACTGGCCGATCAACTTGACATGAACACACTAAATTGTCAGTAACTTATATTTTATAGCTCGGAATGACACGAATCAATGCCCATATTAAGGTAGCTCAATTTTCTAAATTTTGACAAAATTTGAGACAAAAATACATACGACAAAGCGTCCATGTAATCCAATCTATCCCGAACTGCGTGATACCATTCATTATGTATCATTTATATGCCTCTACTCAATGAGCACCAATGATCAGTTTAGAACAATCACTTCAACTGGCCGATCAACTTGACATGTTCGCACTAAATTGTCTGTAACTTTTGATTTAGAGCTGAGAATAACATGAATCCAATGCCCATGTTAAGCTAGCTCAATTTTCTATATTTTGACAAAATTTGAAACAGAAATAGATACGACAAAGCGCCCAAGTAAGTTAATCTATCCCGAACTACGTGGTGTCATGCATTATGATTCATTGATAAGCCTTTACTCAGTGCTCATCAATGATAAGTTTAGGATGATCCCTTTAACTGGCCGATCAACTTGACATGCCCGCACTAAATCGTCCGTAACTTTTGATTTAGAGCTCAACATGACACAAATCCAATGCCCACGTTAAGCTACTTTAGTTTACTATATTTTGACAAAATTTGAGATAGAAATAGATATGAAAAAGTGTTCAAGTAATCCAATCTATCCAAAACTGCGTGATGCCATGCATAATGCTTCATTTATAAGCCTTTACTCAAGGAGCACCAATTATCAGTTTAGAATGATCACGTTAACTAGGCAATCAACATGACATGTCCGCAATAAATCGTCCGTAACTATCTATTTAGAGTTCAGAATATCACGAATCCAATTCCCGTATTAAGCTAGGTCATTTTTTTATTGTGAAAAATTTTGACACAAAAATAGATACGTCAAAGCGTCCAAGTAATCCAATCTCTCCCAAACTGCGTGATGTCATGCATTATGCTTCATTTATAAGCCTTTACTCAATGAGCACCAATAAACAGTCTAGAATGATCACTTGAAGTAGGCGATCAACTTGACATGTCTGCCCAAAATCGTCCATAACTTTTGACTTAGATCTCAGAATAATACGAGTCCAATGCACACGTTAAGCTAGCTCAATTTTCTATGTTGTGACAAAATTTGAGACAGAAATAGATACAAAAATGTGTTCAAGTAATCCAATCTACGCAAAACTGCATGATGCCATGCATTATGCTTCTTTTATAAGCCTTTATTCAATCAGCACAAATGATCAATTTAGAATGATCACTTTAACTAGGCGATAAACTTTACATGTCTGCACTAAATCGTCCGTATCTTCTGATTTAGAGCTCAAAATAACACGAATCCAACACCCACGTTAAGCTAGCACAATTTTCTATATTGTGACAAAATTTGAGACAAAAATAGATACTAAAAAGCATTCAAGTAATCCAATCTAACCAAAACTGCGTGATGCCATGCATTATGCTTCATTTCTAAGCCTTTACTTTATGAGCACCAATGATCAGTTTAGAATGATCACTTCAATAGGACGATCAACTTGACATGACCGCACTAAATCTTCCCTAACTTTTGATTTAAAAATCACAATGACTCAAATCCAAAGCCTACGTTAAGCTAGCTCAATTTTATATATTGTGACAAAATTTGTGACAGAAATAGATATAAAAAAGCGTTCAAGTAATCCAATCTAACCAAAACTATGGATGCCATGCATTATGCTTCATTTATAAGCCTTTACTCAATGAGCACCAATGATCAGTTTAAAATGATCACTTTGACAGGACGATCAACTTGACATGTCCGCACTCAATCGTCCATAACTTTTGATTTAGAGCTAAGAATGACATGAATCCAGTGCCCATGTTAAGCTAGCTCAATTTTCTATATTGTGACAAAATTTGAGACAGAAATAGATATGAAAAGCATTCAAGTAATCTAATCTAGCCAAAACTGCGTGATGCCATGCATTATGCTTCATTTATAAGCCTTTACTCAGCGAGCACCAATGATCAGTTAAGAATGATCACTTTAACTAGCCGATCAACTTGACATGTCCGCACTAAATCGTGTTAACTAGCTGATACACTTTATAGGTCCCCACTAAATACACTTTAACTAGCTGATACACTTTAACTAGCTGATCCACTTTATAGGTCCCCACTAAATCGTCCGTAATTTCTAATTTAGAGCTGAGAATAACACGAATCCAATGGTTACGTTAAGATAGCTTAGTTTATTATATTTTGACGAAATTTGAGACAGAAACAGAGACGACAAAGTGTCCAAGTAATCCGATGTATCATGAACTGCGTGATGCCATGCATTATGCTTCATTTATAAGCTTTTACTCAATAAGCACCAATGATCTGTTTTGATTTATAATTTTAACTGGCCAATCAATTTGAAATGTCTGCACTAAATCGTCCGTAACTTTTGATTTGGAGCTCATAATTACACGAATCTATTGCCCACGTTAAGCTAGCTCAATTTTCTATATTGTGATAAAACTTAAAACTAAATATGTTTCGCCAAGTCCTCCAAGTAATCAAATCTATCCAAAATTGTGTGATGTCATGCCTTATGTTTCATTTATAAGCATTTACTCAATGAGTACCAATGATCAGTTTAAAATGATCATTTTAACTCGCCGATCGACTTGACATGTCTGCACTAAATCGTCCATAACTTTTGATTTATAGCTCATAATGACACGAATCCAATGCCCACGTTAAGCTAGTTAAAATTTCAATATTGAGACAAAATTTGATATAGTAATAGATACGACAAAGCATCCGAGTAATCCAATCTATCAAAAACTGCATGATGTCATGCTTTATGCTTCATTTATAAGCATTTACTCGATGAGTACCAATGATCAGTTTAGAATGATCATTTTAACTCGCCGATCCACTTGACATGTCTACACTAAATTGTCCGTAACTTTTGATTTATAGCTCAGAATGACACGAATCCAATGCCCACGTTAAGCTAGTTAAAATTTCAATATTGAGACAATTTTTGAGAATGTAATAGATACGAAAAAGGGTCCAAGTAATCAAATCTATCCAAAACTGCGTGATGTCATGCATTATGCTTCGTTTATAATCTTTTACTCAATGAGCACCAATGATTAGTTTTGAATGATCATGTTAACAGCTGATCAACTTTATATGTCCCCACTAAATCGTCCATAATTTCTAATTTAGAGCTGAGAATAACACGAATCCAATGGTTACGTTATGATAGCTTAGTTTATTATATTTTGACGAAATTTGAGACAGAAATGGAGACGACAAAGTGTCCAAATAATCCAATGTATCATGAACTACGTGATGCCATGCATTATGCTTCATTTATAAGCTTTTACTCAATAAGCACCAATGATCTATTTTGATTGATAATTTTAACTGGCCAATCAATTTGAAATGTCTGCACTAAACCGTCCGTAACTTTTGATTTGGAGCTCATAATGACACGAATCCATTGCCCACGTTAAGTTAGCTCAATTTTCTATATTGTGATAAAATTTAGGACTAAATATGCTTCGCGAAGTCCTCCAAGTAATCAAATCTATCCAAAATTGCGTGATGTCATGCCTTATGTTTCATTTATAAGCATTTAATCAATGAGTACCAATGATCAGTTTAAAATGATCATTTTAACTCGCCGATCCACTTGACATGTCTGCACTAAATCGTCCATAACTTTTGATTTATAGCTCATAATGACACGAATCCAATGCCCACGTTAAGCTAGTTAAAATTTCAATATTGAGACAAAATTATATATAGTAATAGATACGACAAAGCGTACAAGTAATCCAATCTATCACAAACTGCGTGATGTCATGCCTTGAGTCATTTATAAGCATTTACTCGATGAGTACCAATGATCAGTTTAGAATGATCATTTTAACTCGCCGATCCACTTGACATGTCTACACTAAATTGTCCGTAACTTTTGATTTATAGCTCAGAATGATACAAATCCAATGCCCACGTTAAGCTAGTTAAAATTTCAATATTGAGACCAACTTTGAGACAGTAATAGATACAACAAAGCATCCAAGTAATCCAATCTATCCAAAACTTTGTTATGTGATGCATTATGCTTATTTTATAATCTTTTACTCAATGAGCACCAATGATCAGTTTAGAATGATCATATGACCGGCTGCTCAACTTGAAATGTCCCCACTAAATCTTCTGTAACTTCTAATTTGGAGCTCTGAGTAATACAAATCCAATGCTCATTCTTAAGCTAGCTCAGTTTATTGTAGTGTGACAAAATTCTAGACAGAAATGGAGACGACAAAGCGTCCAAGTAATCTAATCTATCCCAAACTGCGTTATGCCATGCATTGTGCTTCCTTTATAAGCTTTTAGTCAATGAGCACCAATGATCAGTTATGAATGGTAATTTTAACTGGCCAATCAACTTGACATGTCCGCACTAAATCGTACGTAAGTTTTGATTTATAGCTCAGAATGTCAGGAATCCAATGCCCACATTAAGATAGTTCAAATTTCTATATTGAGAAGAAATTTGAGACAGAAATAGATATGACAAAGCGTCCAAATAATCAAATATATCCGAAACTGTGTGATTTTATGCATTATGCTTCTTTTATAATCTTTTACTCAATGAGAACCGATGATCAGCTTAGCATGATCATATTAACGGCTGATCAACTTGATATGTCCCCACTAAATCGTCTGTAACTTCTAATTTAGGGCTCAGAATAACACGAATCCAATGATCACGTTAAGCTAGCTCAGTTTATTATATTGTGACAAAAGTTTAGACAGAAATGGAGACGACAAATCGTCCAAGTAATCCAAACTATTTCAAACTGCGTGATGCCATGCATTATGCTTCATTTATAAGTTTTTACTCAATAAGCACCAGTATCAGTTTTGCATGATAATTTTAACTAGCCAACCAACTTGACATGTACGCACTAAATCGTAAGTAACTTTTGATTTATACCTCAGAATTACATGAATCCAATACCCACATTAATCTAGCTCAATTTTGTATATTGTTTTAAAATTTTAGACTAAAATTTGTTCGAAAAGTCTTCCAAGTGATAAAATCTATCCAAAACTACGTGATGTCATGCATTATACTTCATTTATAAGCCTTTACTCCATGAGAACCAATGATCAGTTTAGAATGATCATTTTAACTAGCCCGTCAAGTTGACATATCTGCACTAAATCCTCTATAACTTTTGATTTAAAGCTCATAATGACACGAATCCAACGCCCACGTTAACCTAGCTCAATCTTCTATATTGTGACAAAATTTCAGACTGAAATAGATATGACAAAGCATCCAAGTTATCCAAGCTATCCAAAACTGCGTGATGTCATGCATTATGCTTCATTTATAAGCACTTACTCAATGAGCACCAATGATCAGTTTAGAATGATCATATTAACTGCCCGATCAACTTGACATGTTTGCACTAAACCGTCTCTAACTTTTGATTTAGAGCTTAGAATGACATGAATCGAACACCCACGTTAGGCTAGCTCAATTTTCTATGTTGTGAGAAAATTTAAGACATAAATAGATACGATAAAGTGTCCAAGTAATCCAATCTATCCAAATTGTGTGATGCCATGCATTATTGTTCATTTATAAGCTTTTACTCCATGAGCACCAGTGATCAGTTTAGAATGATCATTTAAACTGGCTGATCAACTTGACATGCCTGCACTAAATCGTTCGTAACTTTTGATTAAGATCTCAGAAGCACACGAATCCAATGCCTACGTTAGGCCAGCTGAATTTTCTATAGTGTAACAAAATTTGAGACAGAAATAGATACAACAAATCGTCCAAGTAATCTAGTCTATCCATAACTGTGTGATGCCATGCATTATACTTCATTTATAAGCCTTTACTCAATGAACACCAATGATCAGTTAAGAATTATCACTTTACCTGGCCGATCAACTTGACATATCCGGACTAAATTGTCCTTAACTTTTGATTTAGAGCTTAGAATGACACGAATCCAATGCACACTTTATGCTAGTTCAATTTTCTATATTGTGACAAAATTTGATACATTACTAGATACGACAAAGCGTCCAAATAATCCAATATATCCCAAACAGCTTGATTCCATAGATTATGCTTCATTTACAAGCCTTTACTTAATGAGTACCAATGATCAGTTTTGAATAATCATTTTAACTGGTCGATCCACTTGACATGCTCGCACTAAATCGTCTGTAAATTTTTATTTAGAGCTTAGAATGAGACGAATCTAATGCCCACGTTAAGCTAGCTCAATTTTCTATATTTTGACCAAAGTTTAGACTAAATTTGCTTCGAAAAGTCCTCCAAGTAATCAAATCTATCCAAAACAGTGTGATGTCAAGCATTATACTTCATTTATAAACCTCTACTCAATGAGCACCAATGATCAGTTTAAAATGATCAATCTAATTGACCGATAGACTTGACATATCTGCACTAAATCGTCCTTATCTTTTGATTTATAGCTCATAACAACAAAAATCCAATGCCCACATTACGCTAGCTCAATTTTCTATATTGTGACCAAATTTAAGATAGAAATAGATATGACAAAGCGTCCAAATAATCCAATCTATCTCAAACTGCGTGATGCCATGCATTATGATTCATTGATAAACCTTTACTCAGTGAGGACCAATGATCAGTTTAGAATGATCATTTTAACAGGCCTATCAACTTGACATGGCTACACTAAATCGTTTGTACATTTTGATTTATAGCTTAGAATGAAACGAATCCAATGCTCATGTTAAGCTAGTTCAATTTTCTATGTTGTGAAAAAATTGGAGACATAACTAGATATGAAAAGGCGTCAAAGTAATCCAATGTATCCTAAGCCGCATGATGACATAGATTATGCTTCATTTATAAGCATTTACTAAATGAGTATCAATAATCAGTTTAGAATAGTAATATTAACTAGTCGATCCACTTGACATTTACATACCAAATCATTTGTAAATTTTGATTTAGAACTCAGAATGACACGAATCCAATGCCCACGTTTTAGCTCAATTTTCAATAGTTTGACAAAATTTGAGACAGAACTAGATATGACAAAGCGTCCAAGTAATCTAATGTATCCAAAACTGCGAGATGCCATGCATTATGTTTCATTTATAAACCTTTACAAAATAAGCACCAACGATCAGTTTAGAGTGATCATTTTCACTGGCCGTTCAACTTACATTGCACTAAATCATCCGTAACTTTTGATTTATAGCTTAGAATGACACGAATCCTATGTCCACGTTAAACTAGTTCAATTTTTTATTTTATAACAAAATTTGAGACAAAACTAGATTCGACAAAGCGTCCAAGAATTCCAATCTATCTCAAAGTGCGTGATGCCATGCATTATCCTTCATTTATAATCCTTCACTCAATGAGCACAAATGATCAGTTTAGAATAATTATATTGACTGCGGATCAACTTGAAATGTCCGCACAAAATCGTCCGTAACTTTTGATTTATAGCTCAAAATGACACGAATCCAATGCTCACGTTAAGGTAGCTCAATTTTCTATATTAAGAAAATTTTGAGACAGAAATCGATACAACAAATCGTCTAAGTAATTCAATCTATCCCAAACTGCGTGATGCCATGCATTATGCTTCACTGATAAAGCTTTACTCAATGAGCACCAAGGATCAGTTTAGAATGATCATTTTAACTGGCCAATCAACTTGACATGCCTGCACTAAATCGTACGGAACTTTTGATTTATAGCTCAGATAGACACGAATCCAATGCCCATGTTAAGCTAGTTCAATTTCCTATATTGTGACAAACTTTGAGGCAGAACTAGATACGACAAAGCATCTAAGTAATCCAATATATCCCAAACTACATGATGTCAGGCATTATACTTCATTTATATATAAGCCTTTACTTAATGAGCACCCACGATCAGTTTAGAATGATCATTTTATCTGGCCGATCAACTTGATATGTCTACACTAAATCATCCATAACTTTTGATTTATAGCTCAGAACGACACGAATCCAATGCCTATGTTAAGCTAGTTCAATTTTCTATATTGTGACAAAATTTAAGACAGAACTAGATACAACAATGCGTCTATGTTATTCAGTATATCCCAAACTGAGTGATGCCATGCATTCTGCGTTATTTATAAGCCTTTACTCAAGGAGCACCAATGGTCAGTTTAAAATGATCACTTTAACTGGCCGACCAACTTGACATGTCCGCACTAAAGAGTCCGTAACTTTTGATTTAGAGCACATAATAACACGAATCCCGTGCTGACGTTAAGCTAGTTCAATTTTCTATATTGTGACAAAATTTGAGACAAAACTAGATATGACAAGGCATTCAAATAATCCAATCTATTCCTAACAGCGCTATGCTATAGATTACGCTCAATTTATTAGCCTTTACTCAATGAGTACCAATGATCAGTTTTGAATAATCATATTAACTTGTCGATCCACTTGACATGTCCACACTAAATCATTCGTAAATTTTGATTTAGAGCTCCAAATGACACGAATCCAAAGCCCGCGTTAAGCTAGCTCAATTTTCTATATTTTGATAGAAAAATTAAGACTAAATTTGCTTCGAAAAGTCCTCCAAGTAATCAAATCTATGTAAAACTGTGTGATGCTATGCATTGTGTTTCATTTATAAGCTTTTACTCAATGAGTACCAATGATCGGTTTTGAATAATCATATTAATTGGTCGATCCACCTGACATGTCCGCACTAAATCTTCTTTAAATTTTGATTTAGAGCTCAGAATGACACGATTCCAATGCCCACGTTAAGCTAGCTCAATTTTCTATATGTTAACAAAATTTAAGACTAAATTTGCTTCGAAAGTCCTCCAAGTAATCAAATCTATCCAAAATTGTGTGATGTCATTCAATATGCTTCATTTATAAGCCTTTACTCAATGTGCACCAATGATCAGTTTAAAATGATAATTCTAGCTTGCCGATCAACTTGATATATCTGCACTAAATCGTCCGTAACTTTTGATTTTATAGCTCATAATGACACAAATCCAATGCCCACGTTATTCTAGCTCAATTTTGTATATTGTGACAAAATTTAAAATCGAAGTAGATACGACAAAGCATCCAAGTAATCCAATCTATCCCGAACTGCGAAATGCCATGCATTCCTTTACTCAATAAGCACCAATGATCAGTTTACAATGATCATTTTAATTGGCTGATCAACTTGACATTTCTGCACTAAATCGTCTGTAACTTTTGATTTATAGCTTAGAATGACACGAATCCAATGCCCACGTTAAACTAGTTCAATTTTCTATATTGTGACAAAATTTGAGATAAAACTAGGTACGACAAGGCATACAAGTATTGCAATCTATCCCATACTGTGTGATGCAATGCATTATACTTCATTTATAAGCGTTCATCACTCAATGAGCACCAATGATAAGTTTAGAATAATCATATTAACTGGCTGATCAACTTGACCTATCCACACTAAATCGTCTGTAACTTTTGATTTATAGCTCAAAATGACACTAATCCAATGCCCACGTTAAGCTAGCTCAATTTTCTAAATTGAGACAGAAATAGATAAGACAAAGCGTCCAAATAATCCAATCTATCCCAAACTGCGTGATGCCATGCATTATGTTTAGAATGATCATTTAAACTGGCCGATCAACTTGACATGGCTACACTAAATCGTCCGTAACTATTGATTTATAGCTCAGATTGGCACGAATCCCATGCCCATGTTAAGCTAGTTCAATTTTCTATATTGTGACAAAATTTGAGGCAGAATTAGATACGAAAAAGCATCCAAGTAATCCTATATATCACAAACCACGCGATGCCATAGATTATGCTTCATATATTAGGGCTTACTAAATAAGTACCAATGATCACTTTAGAATAGTAATATTAACTGGTCGATCCACTTGCCATGTATGCACTAAATCATACGTAAATTTTAATTTAAAGCTCAGAATTACATGAATCCAACGCCCACGTTTTAGCTCAATTTTCAATACTTTGACAAAATTTGAGACAGAACTAGATCTGACAAACCGTCCAATTAATCCAATCTGTCCAAAACTGCGAGATTCCATGCATTGTTTTTCATTTATAATGCTTTATACAATAAGCATCAATTATCAGTTTAGAGTGATCATTTTAACTGGTCGATCAACTTTACATTTATGCACTAAATCGTCCGTAACTTTTGATTTATAGCTTTGAATGTCACGAATCCAATGCCCACGTTAAACTAGTTCAATTTTCTATTTTATGACAATATTTGAGACAAAACTAGATACAACAAAGAGTTGAAGTTTTCCAATATATCTAAAACTGCGTGATGCCATGTATTATGCTTCATTTATAAGCCTTCACTCAATGAGCACCAATGATCAGTTTAGAATAATCACATTAACTGGCCGATAACCTTGACATGTCCGCACGAAATCGTCTGTAACTTTTGATTTATAGGTCAGAATGAAACGAATCCAATGCCCACTTTAAGCTAGCTCAATTTTCTATATTGAGAGGAAATTGAGACAGAAATAGATACGACAAAGTGTTGAGTGATCATTTTAACTGGTCGATCAACTTTACATTTCTGCACTAAATCGTCCGTAACTTTTGATTTATAGCTTTGAATGTCACGAATCCAATGCCCATGTTAAACTAGTTCAATTTTCTATTTTATGACAATATTTGAGACAAAACTAGATACAACAAAGAGTTGAAGTTTTCCAATATATCTCAAACTGCGTGATGACATGTATTATGCTTCATTTATAAGCCTTCACTCAATGAGCACCAATGATCAGTTTAGAATAATCACATTAACTGGCCGATAACCTTGACATGTTCGCACGAAATCGTCTGTAACCTTTGATTTATAGCTCCGAATGAAAAGAATGCAATGCCCACTTTAAGCTAGCTCAATTTTTTATATTGAGAGAAAATTGAGACAGAAATAGATACGACAAAGCGACCAAGTATTCCAATCTATCCCAAAGTGCGTGATGCCATGCATTATGCTTCATTTATAAGACTTTACTAAATGAGCACGAATGATAAGTTATGTTTGATAATTTTAACTTGCCGACTAATTTGATATTTCTGCACTAAATTTATAGCTCAAAATGACACGAATCCAATGCCCACATTAAGCTAGTTGAATTTTTTATATTGAGACAATTTGGATAGATATAGATACGACAAAGCATCCAAATTATCCAAGCTATCCAAAAATGCGTGATGTCATCATTATGCTTCGTTTATAAGCATTTACTCAATGAGCACCAATGATCAGTTTATAATGATCATATTAACTGACCGTTCAACTTGACATGTCTGCACTAAATCGTCCGTAACTTTTTATTTATAGCTCAGAATGATACTAATCCAACGCCCACGTTAAGCTAGGTCAATATTCTATATTGGGACAAAATTTGAGACAGAAATAGATACGACAAAGCATCCAAGTAATCCAATATATCCAAAACTGTGTGATGCCTTGCATTATTCTTCATTTATAAGCTTTTACTCAATGAGCACCAATGATCAGTTTAGAATGATCATTTAAACTGGCCGATCAACTTGACATGGCTGCACTAAATAATCCGTAACTTTTGATTTATAGCTCAAAATGACACGAATCCAATGCTCACGTTAAGCAAGTTATTTTTTCTATATTGTGAGAAAATATGAGACAGAACTTGATATGACAAAGCATCCAAGTAATCCAATCTATCGCAAACCACGTGATGTCATGCTTTATGCTTCATTTATAAGCCTATACTCAATGAGTACCCACGATCAGTTTAGTATAATCATTTTAACAGGCGATCCACTTGACATGTCCACACTAAATCGTCTTTATATTTTGATTTAGAGCTCAGAATGAAACGAATCTGATGCCCACGTTAAGCTACCACAATTATCTATATTCTGACAAAATTTGAGACAGAACTAGATATGAAAAAACATACAAGTAATCCAATCTATCTCAAACCGCGTGTTGCCATGCATTATGCTTCATTTATAAGCCTTTACTCAATGAGAACCAATGATCAGTTTTGAATAATCATATCAACTCGCCGATCCACTTGACATGTCTGCACTAAATCGTTCGTAAATTTTGAATTAGAACTTAGAATGACACGAATCCAATGCCCACGTTAACCTAGCATAAATTTTCTATATTTTGACAAAATTTGAGACAGAAACAGAGACGACAAAGCGTCCAAGTAATCGAATCTATCCAAACTGCTTGATACCATGCTTTATGCTTCATTTATGTGCCTTTACTTAATGAGCACCAATGATAAGTTTAGAATGATCACTTAACTGGCTGATCGACTTGACATGTCCGCACTAAATCGTGCGTAACTTTTGATTTAGAAATAAAATGACCTGAATCAAATACCAACGTTAAGCTAGCTCAATATTCTATATGGTGACAAAATTTGAGACATAAATAGATACGACAAAGCATCCAAGTAATCCAATCTATCCTAAACCGTGTGATGCCATGCATTATGCTTCATTTATCAGCCTTTACTCAATGAGTACCAATGATCAATTTTGAATAATAATATTAACTTGCCAATCCACTTGACATGTCCGCACTAAATCGTCTATAAATTTCGATTTAGAACTCAGAATGACACGAATCCAATACCCACATTAATCTAGCTCAAATTTCTATATTTTGACAAAATTTGAGACCGAAATACAGACGGCAATGCATCCAAATAATCCAATCTATCCCAAACTGCGTGATGCCACGCTCTATGCTTCATTTATAAGCCTTGACTTAATGAGCACAAGTGATCAGTTTAGAATGATCACTTTAACTGGCCGATCAACTTGACATGTACGCACTAAATTATCCATAACTTTTGATGTAGAGCTTAGAAACACACAAATC
This sequence comes from Pugionium cornutum, assembly GCA_018901935.1. Taxonomy (NCBI): domain Eukaryota; kingdom Viridiplantae; phylum Streptophyta; class Magnoliopsida; order Brassicales; family Brassicaceae; genus Pugionium; species Pugionium cornutum. The sequence continues at coordinate 12,809,634 of JAENJI010000013.1, forward strand.
GAATGCTCACCTTAAGCTAGCTCAATTTTCTATATTGTAACAAAATTCAAGACACAATTTACGACAAAGCGTTCTAGTAATCCAATTTATCCCAAACTGCAAGATGCCATGCATTATTCTTAATTTATAAGCCTTTCCACAATGCGTAAATTTGATCAGTTCAGAATAATCATTTTAACTAGCCGATCCACTTGACATGTCCCCACTAAATCATCTGTAAATTTTGATTTAGAGCTTAGAATGATACGATTCCAATGCCCAAATTAATCTAGCTAAAATTTCTATATTTTGACAAAATTTGAGACGGAACTAGATACAGCAAAGCGTCCAAGTAATCCAACTTATCTCAAACCGCGTGATGCCATGCATTATCCTTCATTTATAAGCCTTTACTCAATCAGTACCAATGATCCGTTTTGATTAATCATATTAACTGGCTGATCCATTTGACATGTCCGCACTAAATCGTCGGTAAATTTTGATTTAGAGCTCAGAATGACACGAATCCAATGCCCACATTAATCTAGCACAATTTTCAATATTGTAACAAAATTTGAGGCAGTAATAGATACGAAAAAGCGTCCAAGTAATCCAATCTATCCTGAACTGCATGATGTTATGCATTACGCTTCATTTATAAGCCTTTATTCAATGAACACCAATGATAAGTTTAGAATGATCATTTTAACTGGCCGATCCACTTGACATGGTTGCTCTAAGTCGTCCATAACTTTGTTTTATAGCTCATAATGACACGAATCCAATGCTCACGTTAAATTAGTTCAATTTTCTATATTGCAACAAAATTTGAGACAGAGTTATATACGACAAAGCGACCAAGTAATCTACAAAATTTGAGACAGAACTAGATATGAAAAAGGGTCCAAGTAGTGCAATCTATCCCAAACCACGTGGTGCCATGCATTATGCTTCATTTATAAGCCTTTACTCAATGACAACCAATGATCAGTTTTGAATAATCATATTAACTCGCCGATGCACTTGACATGTCTGCACTAAATCGTTCTTAAATTTTGATTTAGAACTTAGAATGACACGAATCCAATTCCCACGTTAACGTAGCTCAATTTTCTTTATTTTGACAAAATTTGAGACAGAAATAGAGACGACAATGCGTCCAAGTAATCGAATCTATCCAAACTGCTTGATACCATGCTTTATGCTTCATTTATATGCCTTTACTTAATGAGCACCAATGATAAGTTTAGAATGATCAATTAACTGGCTGATCGACTTGACATGTCCGCCCTAAATCGTGCGTAACTTTTGATTTAGAACTCAGAATGACCTGAATCAAATGCCGAAGTTAAGCTAGCTCAATTTTCTATATTGTGACAAAATTTGACGCATAAATAGATACGACAAAGCTTTCAAGTAATCCAATTTATCCCAAACTGCGCAATGGCATGCATTATTCTTAACTTATAAGCCTTTACACAATGCGTACAATTGATCATTTCAGAATAATCATTTTAACTAGCCGATCCACTTGACATGTCCCCACTAAATCATCTGTAAATTTTGATTTAAAGCTCAGAATGATAAGATTCCAATGCCCACGTTAATCTAGCTCAAATTTCTATATTTTGACAAAATTTGAGACAGAACTAGATACAGCAAAGCGTCCAAGTAATCCAACCTATCTCAAATCACGTGATGCCATGCATTATCCTTCATTTATAAGCCTTTACTGAATCAGTACCAATGATCCGTTTTGATTAATCATATTAACTGGCTGATTCATTTGACATGTCCGCACTAAATCGTCGGTAAATTTTGATTTAGAGCTCAGAATGACACGAATCCAATGCCCACATTAATCTATTACAATTTTCAATATAGTAACAAAATTTGAGGCAGTAATAGATACGAAAAAGCATCCAAGTAATCCAATCTATCCTGAACTGCGTGATGCTTTGCATTATGCTTCATTTATAAGCCTTTATTGAATGAGCACCAATGATAAGTTTAGAATGATCATTTTAACTGGCCGATCCACTTGACATGGTTGCACTAAGTCGTCCGTAACTTTGTTTTATAGCTCTGAGTGACACGAATCCAATGCTCACGTTAAGTTAGTTCAATTTTCTATATTGTGATAGAATTATATACGACAAAGCGTCCAAGTAATCCATCTATCCTAAACCTCGTGATACCATGCATTACACTTTATTTATAACCGTTTACACAATGCGTATCTACGATCAGTTTAGAATAATCATATTAATTGACCAATCCACTTGACAGGTCCGCACTAAATCGTCTGTAAATTTTTATTTAGAGCTCAGAATGACACGAATCCAATGGCCACGTTAATCTAGCTCAAATATTTAAATTTTGAAAAACTTTGAGAGAGAACTAGATACGGCAAAGCGTCCAAGTAATCCAACCTATCCCAAACCACGTGATGCCATGCATTATCCTTCATTTATAAGCCTTTACTCAACGAGTAATAATGATCGGTTTTGAATAATCATATTAACTGGTCGTTCCATTTGACATGTCCGCAATAAATCGTACATAAATTTTGAATTAGAGCTCCGAATAACACGAATCCAATGCCCACATTAAGCTAGCTCAATTTTCTATATTTTGACAAAATTTGAAACAAAAATAGATATGACAAAGCGTCCAATCGCTTGATGCCATGCTTTATAGTACCAATGATCAGTTTAGTATATTCACTTTAAATGGCCAATAAACTTGACATGTCCGCACGAAATCGTGTGTAACTTTTGATTTAGGGCTCCGAAACAAACGAGTTTAATGTACACGTTATGCTAGCTCAATTTTCTATAGTGTAACATAAATAGATATGACAAAGCGTCCAAGTAATCAAATCTAACCAAAACCGTGTGATGTCATGCATTATGCTACATTTATAAGCCTTTACTCAATGAGCACCAATGATCAGTTTACAATGATCATTTTAACTGGCCGATCAACTTGTCATATCTGCATTAAATCGTCCAAAACTTTTGATTTTTAGCTCAGAATGACACGAATCCAATGCCCACATTTAACTAGCTCAATTTTCTATAATTTAACAAAATTTGAGACATAAATAAAGACGAAAAAGCATCCAATTAATCCCATCTATCCCAAACTGCATGATCCCATGTTTTATTTTTCATTTATAAGCTTTTACTTAATGAGCACTAATGATCATCTTAAAATGATCCTTTTAACGGGCCGATCAACTTAACATGTCTGCACTAAATCGTCCATAACTTTTGATTTATAGCTCCGAATGACACGAATCCAATCCCTACATTAAGCTAGTTCAATTTTCTATATTGTGACAAATTTTGAAACAGAACTAGATACGACAAAACGTCCAGGAAATCCAATATAACTCAAACTACATAATGGCATGCATTATGCTTCATTTATTAGCCTTTACTCAATTAGCAACATTGATAAGTTTAGAATGATTACTTTAACTGGCCGATCAACTTCACATGTCCGCACTAAATTGTACGTATCTTTTGATATAGAGCTCAGAATGAAACGAATCCAATGGCCATGTTAAGCTAGCTCAAATTTCTATATTGTGACAAAATTTAAGTTAGAAATAGAGAAGAAAAAGAATCCAAGCAATCCAATCTATCCAAACTACTTGCTGCCATGCTTTATGCTTCATTTATAAGGCTTTACTTAATGAGTACCAATGATCTGTTTAGAATAATCACTTTAACTGGCCACTCAACTTCACATGTCCATACTAAATCGTCCGTAACTTTTGATTTAGAGATTAGGATGACACGAATACAATTCCCACATTCAACTAGCTCAATTTTCTATATTCTGACAAAACAATTTAGACAAAAATAGAGGCGACAAAGCGTCCAAGTAATCCCATATATCCAAACTACTTGATGTCCTGCTTTATGCTTCATTTATAAGCCCTTACTTAATGAGCACCAATGATCTTTTTAGAATGATCACTTTAACTGGCCACTCAACATGACATGTCCACACTAAATTGTCCGTAATTTTTGATTTAAAGCTCCGAATGAGACGAATCCAACGCCCTCGTTAAGGTAGCTCAATTTTCTATATTTTTACAAAAAATTGAGACAGAAATAGAGACGGCAAAGCTTCCAAGTAATCCAATCTATCCCAAATTGAATGATGCCATGCATTATGCTTCATTTATAAGCCTTTACTCAATGAGCACCAATGATCAGTTTAGAATGATGATATTAACTGGCCGATCAACTTGACATGTCCGCACTAAATAGTCTGTCACTTTTGATTTAGAACACAGAAACATACGAATATAATGCACACGTTAAGCTAGCTCAATTTTCTATACTTTTTCAAAATAGAAGACAGAAATAGATATGACAAAACGTCCATGTAATCCATTCTATCCCAAACTACGTGAGGCCATGCATTATTCTTCATTTATAAGCCTTTACTTAATCAACACCAATGATCAGTTTAGAATGATCACTTTAACTCATAGATCAACTTGACATGTCCACACTAAATCGTCCGTAACTTTTGATTTAGGCTTGGAAACACACGAATCCAATGCCCATGTTAAGCTAGCTCAGTTTCTCTACTTTTTCAAAATTTGAGACAGAAATAAAGATGACTAAGCGTCCAAGTAATCCAATCTATCCCACACTGCGTGATGCCATGCTTTATGCTTCATTTATAAGGCTTTACTTAATAAGCACCAATGATCTATTTAGTGTGATCATTTTAACTCGGCGATCAACTTGACATGTCCGCACTAAATCGTATGTAACTTTTGATTTAAAGCTCAGAAACACACGAATCCAATACCCACGTTAAGTTAGCTCAATTTTCTATAGTGTAACAAAATTTGAGACAGAAATAGATACGACAAAGCGTCCAAGTAATCCAATCTATTTAAAACTGTGTGATGCCATGCACTATGCTTCATTTTTAAGCATTTACTCAAAGAGCGCCAATGATCAGTTCAGAATGATCACTTTAACTGGCCGATCAACTTGATATATCCGCATTAAATTGGCAATAACTTATGATTTAGAGCTCAGAATGATAGGAATCCAATGCCCACATTAAGCTAGCTCAATTTTTTATATTTTAACATAATTTGAGACCAAAATAGAGACGACAAAGCGTCCAAGTAATCTAATCTATCCAAAACTGTGTGATGCCATGCTTTATGCTTCATTTATAAGCCTTTACTTAATGAGCACCAATTATAAGTTTAGAATGGTCATTTTAACTCACCGTTCAACTTGACATGTCTACACTAAATCGTCCATAACTTTTGGTTTAGAGCTCAGAAACACATGAATCCAATGCCCACGTTAATCTAGCTAAATTTTCTATAGTGTAACAAAATGTGAGATAGAAATAGATACGACAAAACATCCAAGTAATCCAATCTGCTCATAACTGTGTGATGCGATCCATTATGCTTCACTTATAAGCCTTTACTCAATGACCACCAATGATCAGTTTAGAATGATTTCTTTAACTAGCCCATCAACTTGACATGTCCACACTAAATCATCCGTAACTTTTGATTTAGAGCTTAGAATGAAACGAGTCCAATTCCCACGTTATGCTAGCTCAATTTTCTATATTTTAACAAATTTTGAGATAGAAACAGGGACAAAAAGCGTCCAAGTAACCCAATCTATCAAAAACTGTGCAATGCCATGCATTATGCTTCATTTATTAGCCTTTACTAAATGAGCACCAATGATAACTTTAGAATGATCACATTAACTTGCCAATCAATTTGACATGTACGCACTAAATCGTCCGTAACTTTTGTTTTATAGCTCAGTATGACACCAATCCAATGCAAACGATAATGTAGCTCAATTTTCTATATTGTGACAAAATTTGAGATAGAAATAGATACGACAAAGCATCTTAGTAATCCAATCCATCCAAAAATTGTTTAATGCCACACATTATGCTTCATGTATAAGTTTTTACTCAATAAGAAAATATGATCAGTTTAGAATAATCACTTTAACTGGCTGATAAACTTGACATGTCCGCACTAAATCGTCCTTAACATTTGATTTAGAGCTCAGAATGACACGAATTCAATGCCCATATTAAGCTAGCTCAATTTTCGATATTGTGACAAAATTAAAGACAACAATAGATAAAACAAAGCGTCCAAGTAATCCAATCCATTTCAAACTGCGTGATGCCATGCATTATTTTTCATTTATAAGATTTTACTCAATGAGCACCAATCATCAGTTTAGAATGATCATTTTAACTAGCCGATCAACTTGTCATGTCTTCACTAAATCATCCATAACTTTTTATTTATAGCTCAGAATGACATGAATCCAATGCCTACATTAAGAAAGGTAATTTTTCTATATTGTGACAAAATTTGAAACAGAATTAGATACGACAAAGCATCCAAGTAATCCAATATATCCCAAACTGCGTGGTTCCATGCATTATGCTTCATTTATAAGCCTTTACTAAATGAGCACCTATGACCAGTTTAGAATGATCACTTTAACTGGCCGATCAACTTGATATGTCCGTACTAAATCGTCCGTAACTTTTGATTTAGAGCTCAGAATGACACAATCCAATGCCCACGTTAATCTGGCTCAATTTTCTATATTGTGACAAAATCTGAGACAGAAATAGATACAACAAAACATCAAAGTAATCGAATCCATCCCAAACTGCGTGATGCCATGCGTTTTTTATTTATAAGCGTTTACTCAATGGGCGCCAATGATCAGTTTAGTGTGATCATTTTAACTGGCCGACCAACTTGACATGTCTGCACTAAATTGTCCATAACTTTTGATTTGTAGCTCTGAATGACACGAATCCAATGCCACTTTAATCTAGTCCAATTTTCTATATTGCGACAAAGTTTGAGACAGAACTAGATATGACAAAGCGTCCAAGTAATTTAATCTATCCCAAACTGCGTCATGTCATGCATTATGGTTCATTTATAAGACTTTACTCAAAGAGCACCAATGATCAGTTTAAAATGAGCACTTTAACTGGCCAATCAACTTGACATGCCCGCACTAAATCATTTGTAAATTTTTATTTAGAGCTTAGAATGACACCAATTCGATGCCCACGTTAAGCTAGCTCAATTTTCTATATTGTGACAAAATATGTGATAGAAATACACACGACAAAGCGTCCAAGTAATCCAATCCATCCAGACTGGGTTTTGCCATGCATTATTTTTTATTTATAAGCTTTTACTCAATTAGCACCAATGATCACTTTAGAATGATCATTTTAACTGGCCGATCAACTTGTCATGTCTGCACTAAATCGTCTATAACTTTTGATTTATAGCTCAAAATGATACGAATCCAATGCCTACATTAATCTAGTTCAATTTTCTGTATTGTGACAAAATTTTAAACGGAACTAGATACAACAAAGCGTCCAAGTAATGCAATATATCCCAAACTTGGTGAGGCCATGTATAATTATTCATTTATAAGCTTTTACTCCATGAGCACCAATGATCAGTTTAGAATGATCTTTTTAAGTGACCGATCAACTTTTGATTTATAGCTCAAAATGACACAAATTAATTTCCCACATTAAGATAGTTCAATTATCTATATTGTGACAAAATTTGAAACAAAACTAGATACGACAAAGCTCCAACGTAATCCAATATAACCCAAACTGCATGTTGTCATGCATTATGATTCATTTATAAGCTTTTACTCTATGACCACCAATGATCAGTTTAGAATGATCACTTTAACTAGCCGATCAACTTGACATGTCCGCACTAAATCGTCTGTAACTTTTGATTTAGAGCTCAGAATGACGAAACGAATCCAATGCCCAAGTTATGCTAGCTCAATATTCTATATTGTGACAAAATTTGAGACAGAAATAGATACGATAAAACGTCCAAGTAATCCAGTCCATCCAAACTGCGTGATGCCATGCATTATTTTTCATTTCTAAGCTTTTACTCAATGAGCACCAATGGTCAGTTTAGAATGATCATTGTAACTGGCCGCTCAACATAACATTTGTTCACTAAATTGTACATAACTTTTTATTTATAGCTCATAATGACACGAATCCAATGCCCACATTAAGCTACTTTAATTTTCTATATTGTGACAAAATTTGAAACAAAACTAGATACAACAAAGCTTCCAAGTAATCCAATATAACTCAAACTACGTGATGTCATGCATTATGCATCAATTATAAGCCTTTACTCAATGAGCACCAATGATCACTTTAGAATGATCACTTTAACTGGCCGATCACTTGACATGTCCGCACTAAATCGTCTGTAACTTTTGATTTAGAGCTCACAATGCCACGAATCCAATGCCCACATTAAGCTACTTCAATTTTCTATATTGTAATAAATTTGAAACAAATCTAGATAAGAAAAAGCTACCAAGTAATCCAATATAACCCAAACTGTGGGATGCCATGCATTATGCTTCATTTGAAAGCCTTTATTCAATGAGCACCAATGATCTGTTGAGAATGATCACTTTAACTAGCCGATAACCTTGACATGTCCACACTTCGTTATTAACATTTTATTTTGAGCTCAGAATGACACGAATCCAATGCCCACGTTAAGCTCGCTCAATTTTCTATATTGTAAAAAAATGTTAGACCGAAATAGATATGAAAAAATGTCCTAGTAATCCAACCAATCCAAAACTGTGTGATGCCATGCATTATGCTTTATTTATAAACCTTTACTAAATGAGAACCAATGATTAGTTTAGAATAATCATATTAACAGGCCAAACAACTTGACATGTCCGCACTAAATTGTCCGTAACTTTTGATTTTGTGCTCAGAATGACACGAATCTAATGCCCACGTTAAGCTATATAAATTTATAATATTTTGACAAAATTTGTAACAGAAGTAGAGACGACAAAGCGTCCAAGTAATCCAATCTATCCCAAACTGAGTGATGCCATGCTGTATGCTTCATTTATAAGCCTTTACTTAATGAGCACCAATGACCAGTTTAGAATGATCACTTAAATGGCCGATCAACTTGACATGTCTGCACTAAATCGTTCGTAACTTTTGATTTAGAGCTCAAAATGACACGAATCCAATGATCACGTTAAGGTAGCTCAATTTTCTATATTGGGACAAAACTTGAGACACAAATAGATACGAGAAAGCATCCAAGTAATGTAGTCCATCCCAAACTGCGTGATGCCATACATTATTCTTCATTTATAAGCTTTTCCTCAACGAGCACCAACGATAAGTTTAGAATGATCATTTTAAATGGCCGATCAAATGGACATGTCCGCATTAAATCGTCCGTAACTTTTGATTTAGAGCTCAGAATGACACGAATCCAATACCCACATTAAGCTAGTTCAATTTTCTATATTGTTACAAAATTTGAGACAAAACTAGCTCGATAAAACGTCCCAGTAATCCAATCTACCCCAAACTGCGTGATGCCATGCATTATGGTTCATTTAGAAGCCTTTAGTCAATGAGCACTAATGATCAGTTTAGAATAATCATATTAACTGACCGATCAACTTGAATTTTCCACTCTAAATCAAGCGTAACGTTTGACTTAGAGCTCCGAATGACACGAATCAAATGTCCACGTTAAGGTAGCTCAATTTTCTATATTTTGACAAAATCTGAGACACAAATAGAGACGTCGACAAAGCGTCAAAGTAATCCAATCTATGCAAACTACTTGATGCCATGCATTATGCTTTATTATAAGCGTTTACTTAATGAGCACCAATGATCTGTTTAGAATGATCACTTTAACTGGCCACTCAACTTGACATGTTCGCACTAAATTGTACGTAACTTTTGATTTAGAGCTCAGAATGACACGAATCCAATGCCCACATTAAGCTAGTTCAGTTTTCTATATTGTGACAAAATTGAAGAAAAATAGAGTTGACAAAGCATCCAAGTAATCCAATCTATCCAAACTACTTGATGCCATGCTTTATGCTTCAATTATAAGCGTTTACTTAATGAGCACCAATGATTTTTTTAGAATGATCACTTTAACTGGCCACCCAATTTGACATGTCCAAACTAAATCGTGTGTAACTTATGATTCAATGCTCAAAATGACACGAATCCAATGCCCACGTTAAGCTACCTCAATTTTCTATATTGTAACAAAATTTGAGACATAAATAGATATGACAAAGCATCCATGTAATCCAATCTATCCAAAAATGTGTGATGCCATTCATTATGGTTCATTTATATATAAGTATTTACTCAACTTGAACTGTCCTCTCTAAATCGTTCGTAACTTTTAACTCAGAGCTCATAATGAAACGAATCCAATGCCCACGTTCTAGCTCAATTTTCTATATTTTGAAAAAATCGGATACCGAACTAGATACGACAAAATGTCCAAGTAATCCAATCTATCCTAAACTGCGTGATGCCATGCATTATGCTTCATTTATTAGCCCTTACTCAATGAGCACCAATGATCAGTTTAGAGTAATCATACTAACTGACCGATCAATTTAACATGTCCACACTAAATAGTCTGTAACTTATGATTGACACGAATCCAATGCCCACGTTAAACTACCTCAATTTTCTATATTTTGACAAAACTTGAAACAGAAATATAGACGAGAAAGCGTCCAATTAATCCAATATATCCAAACTACTTGATGCCATGCTTTATGCTTGATTTATAAGCATTTACTTAATGAGCACCGATGACTTGTTTAGAATGATCACTTTAACTAGCTACTCAACTTGACATGTCCACACTAAATCGTTTGTAATTTTTGATTTAGAGCTCAGAATGACACGAATCACATGCCCACGTTAAGCTAGCTCTATTTTCTATATTTTGACAAAATTGAAGACAAAATAGAGATGACAAAGCGTCCAAGTAATCCAATCTATCCAAACTACTTGATGCCATGCTTTATGTTTCATTTATAAGCCTTTACTTAATGAGCACCAATGATCTTTTTAGAATGACCACTTTAACTGGCCACTCAATTTGAAATATCCAAACTAAATTGTGTGTAACTTTTAATTTAAACCTTAGAATGACATGTATCTAATGCCCACATTAAGCTACCTCAATTTTCTATATTGTAATAAAATTTGAGACATAAATAGATACGACAAAGCGTCCAAGTAGTCCAATCTATCCAAAAATGTGTGATGCCATTCATTATGGTTCATTTGTAAGTATTTACACAATGAGAACCAACGATAAGTTTAGAATGATCATTTTAACAGATCGATCAACTTGACATTTCTGCACTAAATCGTCCAAAACGTTTTGATTTATAGCTGAGAATAACATGAATCCAATCCCCACATTACACAAATTCTATTTTCTACATTGTGAAAAAATTTGAAGCAGAACTAGATACAACAAAGCGTCCAAGTAATCCAATCTATCCAAAACTGTGCGATACTATGCATTATGCTTCATTTATAAACCTTTACACAATGAGCAGCAATGATCATTTTAGAATGATGACCTTATGATACAAGCCTTGATTCAAGGATGTATGCGCGTGGGCTGTTTGTAGAAGATTAGGTGAGAAACTCAACCTTAGGCTTCTGGATAGGGGTTTTCTGGTTGGTAAACGATGGAAGGGTGAAGTGAACCACACGAGGGGTGATGAACCTCGTGATAAATCACAAACTTAGAGCTAGGAGGGCTGGTCTCAACTAGGTTCTAAGCGCACAAGATTCTTAGAGAGAAAACTTGTAGGGAAAAAGTTCTACTTTATTAATAATCAAAAAGGTTGTCGAACTACAATGCTGGAAGGAGCCTTATTAATATGCTCGACAGCTTGACCTTCTAGGGTCGACACAATAAAGAAAAAGGAAAGTTTACAAAAGTGCACAAAAGGAAAAGATACAAAAGTGCATAACCGAAAAAGGACCTATTCCTAAAATGTTCTTGACTCAAAAATGTAAAGCAACTAGATCCTACCCTGCAAAACAGAAAGAGGCATATATTCGAATGTAAACTTACCTTAACTCACCTCACGGCCAAGAAATGGAAGGTGGCCGTCCTTGTGGCATGCACGCGCCTTGCTCCTAGTCTTCGACTTGGAGTAGGGTTAAATATCTTTGGGCCCTGACCTCTCTTGCCACTAAAGCCCAAGTCTCTGATGTTCCTTGTGTTGTTGAGAAGCCTTTGGACTCTAATTTGCTCTTCTGGCCCATTTTCCTTAGCTGCTCTTCCTCTAGAAGCTTGTCGACCCATAAGCTGAATTTGTGGAAGAGTGCTCTTGATCTGCTTCTTGTCATTGCTCCTGGAGGTACCACTGGTGTAGATACTTCCTCTAAGTGCATGTCCTGGAGCTGGTAGCTCATTTGGTCCGGGTCCTCTTGTGTAGAAGTGGAAGTGTGCGTGTACTCGGCTGGATGGCCTGTACCGGCTGGATTGTGCGCGGTACTGGCCGGAATGACTTCAGGACCGGCCAAGTTGATCCCGGAGTCGGCGGTGTCATCAGGGGGACCGGCGGTGTCATTCACGTCCCCACCAAGTGTGCCGGAAGCTTGGGCCTCTCCGCCGGCGATGTTGATCGGTCTGGTCCTATAGGTCGAAGATCCGGCGGTACTGTCTGGTCCGGCAGGCGCGCCAGGGTGTCCTGCTGTCTCGGGCAAGCTTCCTGGTCGGCCAGTCTGGTCTCCTGGCTGGATGTACGACCTGATGTCCTCATCACCTTAACTACCCGATCAACTTGACATGTTCGCAATAAATTGTCTGTAACTTTTGATTTATAGCTCAGAATGACACGAATCCAATGCCCACTTTAAGCTAGCTCAATTTTCTATATTGTGATAAACGTTTAGATAGAACTAGATACAACAAAGCATCCAAGTAATCCAATCCATTCCAAAATGAGTGATACCATGCAATATATTTTATTTATAAGTTTTTACTCAATAAGCACCAACTATCAGTTTAGAATGATCATTTTAACTGGCCTATCAACTTGACACGTCTGCACTATATCGTCCATAACTTTTGATTTATAGCTCAGAATGATACGAATAAATTGCCCACATTATTCTAGCTCAATTTTCTATATTGTGACAAAATTTGAGATAGAAATAGATAAGACAAAGCGTCCAAGTAATCCAGTCCATCCCAAACTGTGTGATGCCATGCATTATTCTTCATTTATAAGCTTTTTCTCAATAAGCACAAGCGATCAGTTTAGAATGATCAATTTAACTGGCCGATCAATTTGACATGTCTGTAGTATATCGTCCATAACTTTTGATTTATAGCTCTGAATGACACGAATCCAATGCCTACATTAAGCTAGTTCAGTTTTCTATATTGTGACAAAATTTGAAACAGAACTAGATACGAAAAAATGTCCAGGAAATCCAATATAACTTAAACTACGTAATGCCATGCATTATGCTTCATTTATAAGCCTTTACTCAATTAGCAACAATGATCAGTTTAGAATGATTACTTTAACCAGCCGTTCAACTTGACATGTCCGCACTAAATTGTCGTATCTTTTGATATAGAGCTCAGAATGAAACGAATCCAATGGCCATGTTAAGCTAGCTCAAATTTCTATACTGTGACAAAATTTGAGTTAGAAATAGAGAAGATAAAGCATCTAATCTATCTAAACTACTAGCTGCCATGCTTTATGCTTCATTTATAAGGCTTTACTTAATGAGTACCAATGATCTGTTTAGAATAATCACTTTAACTGGCCACTCAACTTCACATGTCCATACTAAATCGTCCGTAACTTTTGATTTAGAGATTAGGATGACACGAATCCAATGCCCACATTCAACTTGCTCAACTTTCTATATTCTGATAAAAAATCGAGGCAAAAATAGAGACGACAAAGCGTCCAAGTAATCCCATATATCCAAACTACTTGATGTCATGTTTTATGCTTCATTTATAAGCCCTTACTTAATGAGCACCAATGATCTTTTTAGAATGATCACTTTAACTGGCCTTTCAACATGACATGTCCGCACTAAATTGTCCGTAATTTTTTATTTAGAGCTTCGAATGAGATGAATCCAATGCCCTCGTTAAGGTAGCTCAATTTTCTATATTTTTACAAAATATTTGAGACAGAAATGGAGACGGCAAAGAGTCCAAGTAATCCAATCTATCCCAAATTGCATGATGCCATGCATTATGCTTCATTTATAAGCCTTTATTCAATGAGCACCAATGATCAGTTTAGAATGATCATATTAACTGGCCGATAAACGTGACATGTCCGCAATAAATCGTCCGTAACTTTTGATTTAGAGCACAGAAACATACGAATATAATGCACACGTTAAGCTCGCTCAATTTTCTATACTTTTTCAAAATTTGAGACAGAAATAGATACGACAAAACGTCCAAGTAATCCATTCTATCCCAAACTGCGTGAGGCCATGCATTATGCTTCATTTATAAGCCTTTACTTAATCAACACCAATGATAAGTTTAGAATGATCACTTTAACTCATCGATCAACTTCACATGTCCACATTAAATCACCTGTAACTTTTTATTTAGGCTCGGAAACACACGAATCCAATGCCCATGTTAAGCTAGCTCAGTTTTCTCTACTTTTTCAAAATTTGAGACAGAAATAAAGACGACTAAGCGTCCAAGTAATCCAATCTATCCCACACTGCGTGATGCCATGCTTTATGCTTCATTTATAAGCCTTTACTTAATAAGCACCAATGATCAGTTTAGTGTGATCATTTTAACTCGCCGATTAACCTCACATGTCTGCACTAAATCATATGTAACTTTTGATTTAATGCTCAGAAACACACGAATCCAATACCCACGTTAAGTGAGCTCAATTTTTCTATAGTGTAACAAAATTTGAGACAGAAATAGATACGACAAAGCGTCCAAGTAATCCAATCTATCTAAAACTGTGTGATGCCATGCACTATGCTTCATTTTTAAGCATTTACTCAAAGAGCACCAATGATCAGTTCAGAATGATCACTTTAACTGGCCGATAAACTTGACATATCCGCACTAAATTGGCAATAACGTTTGATTTAGAGCTCAGAATGATAGGAATCCAATGCCAACATTAAGATAGCTCAATTTTTTATATTTTTACATAATCTGAGACCGAAATAGAGATACGAATCAATTGCCCACATTATGATAGTTCAATTTTTTATATTGTGAGAATATTTGAGACAGGACAAGATACGACAAAGGGTCCATGTAATCCAATCTATCCCAAACTGTGTGATGCCATGCGTTATGCTCCATTTATAAACCTTTACTCAATGAGCACCAATGATCAGTTTAGATAGATCACTTTAACTAGCTGATCAACTTGACATGTCCGCACTAAATCGTCCGTAACTTTTGATTTAAAACTCAAAATGACAGAAATCCAATGCTCACGTCAAGCTAGTTTAATTTTATATATTATGAAAAAATTTGAAACAAAACTAGATACGACAAAGCATCCAAGTAATCCACTCTATCCCAAACTATGTGATGCCATGCATTATACTTCATTTATAAGACTTTACTCAATGAGCAGAATTGATCAATTTAGATTGATCACTTTAACTGGCCGATCAACTTGATATATCCGCATTAAATCATTTGTAACTTTTGATTTAGATCACGGAATGACAAGAATACAATGCCCACGTCAAGCTAGCTCAGTTATCTATATTGTGACAAAATTTGAGACGTAAATAGATACAACAAACCCTCCAAGTAATCCACTCCATCCCAAACTGCGTGATGCCATGCATTATTCTTCATTTATAAGCCTTTACTCAATAACAACAATGATCAGTCTAGAATGATTATTTTAACTGGCCGATCAACTTGACATGTCTGTAACTTTTGATTTAGAGCTCAGAATGACACAAATCCACTACCCACGTTAAACTTGCTCAATTTTCTATATTTTGACAAAATTTGTTACAAAATAAGAGAGGACAAAGCGTCCAAGTTATCCAATCTATCCAAACTACTTGATGCCATGCTTTATGCTTCATTTATAACCCTTTACTTAATGAGCACCAATGAACTGTTTTGAATGATCACTTTAACTGGCCACTCAACTTTACGTGTTCGCACTAAATCGTCCGTAAATTTTGATTTATAGCTCAGAATGACACGAGTCCAATGCCCTCTTTAAACTAGCTCCATTTCCTATATTGTGACAAAATTTGAGATAGAAATTTATAAGAGAAATCGTTTAAGTAATCGAGTCCAGTCCATGCCATGCATTATTCTTCATTTATAAGCTTTTTACTCAATGAGCACCAATGTTCATTTTAGAATGATCATTTTAAGTGGCCGATCAACTTGACATGTATGTACTCTATAGTCCATAACGATTGATTTAATGCTCAGAATGACATGAATCAATTGCCCACATTAAGCAAGTTCAATTTTCTATATGGTGACAAAATTTGAGACATAACTAGATACAACAATGAGTCCAACTAATCCAATCTATCCCAAACTCTGTGATGCCATGCATTATGCTTCGTTTATAAGCCTTTACTCAATGAGCATCAATGATCAGTTTATAATGATCACTTTAACTGGCCGATCAACTTGACATATCTGCACTAAATCATACGTAACTTTTGATTTAGAACTCAAAATGGCATGAATTCAATGCCCACGTTAAACTAGCTCAATTTTCTATATTGTGATAAAGTTTGAGAAATAAATAGATACGACAAAGCATACAAGTAATCCAGTCCATCGCAAACTGTGCGATGCCATGCATTATTCTAATTTATAAGCGTTTACTCAATGAGCACCAATAATCAGTTTAGAACGATCATTTTAACTTGCCAATCAACTTGACATGTTCATAACTTTTGATTTGTAACTCAGAATGACACAAATCCAATGCACATATTCAGCTAGTTCAGTTTTCTATATTGTGACAAAATTTGAGACGGAAATAGATACGACAAAGCATCCAAGTAATCCAATCTATCCCTAACGGCGTGATGCCATGCATTATTTTTCATTTATAAGGTTTTAGTCATTGCACCAATGATCAGTTGAGAATAATCAAATTAACTGGCCGATCAACTTGTCATGTCCACATTAAATTGTCCATAACTTTTGATTTGTAGGTCAGAATTACTCGATCCAATGCCCACAGTAACCTAGTTCCATTTTCTATATTGTGACAAAATTTGAGACAGAAATAGATACGACAAAGCATCCAAGTAATCCAGTCTACTCCAACCTGCGTGATGCGAAGCATTATTTTTCATTTATAAGCATTTACTCAATGAGCACCAATAATCATTTTTAAATAATCATATTAACTGGCCGATCAACTTGATATGTCCACATTTAATCGTTTGTAAATTTTGATTTAGAGCTGAGAATGACACTTATCCAATACCCACGATAAGCAAGCTCAATTTTCTATATTGTGACAAAATTTGATACAAAAATAAAATGACAAAGCGTCCAAGTAATCCAATCTTTCCCAAACTGTGTGATTCCATGCATTATTTTTCATTTATAAGCTTTTACTAAATGAGCACCAATGATCAGTTTAGAAAGATCATTTTAACTAGCCGATCAACTTGTCATGTCGGCACTAATTTGTCCATAACTTTTGATTTATAGCTCAGAATGACATTAATCAATTGCCCACATTAAGCTAGTTCAATTTTCATTATTGTGACAAAATTTGAAATAGAACTAGGTATGAGAAAGTGTCCAAGTAATCCAATTTATCCCGAACTGCGAGATGCCATGCTTTATGCCTAATTTAAAAGCCTTACTTAATGAGCACCAATGATCAGTTTAGAATGATCATTTTAACTCGTCGATGAACTTGACATGCTCGCACTTAATCGTCCGTAACTTTTGATTTAGAGCTCAGAATGACACGAATCCAATTCCCAAATTAAGGTACCTAAAGTTTCTATATTGTGACAATATTTGAGAAATAAATAGGTACGACAAAGTGTCCAAGTAATCAAATCCATCCCAAACTGCGTGATACCATACATTATTCTTCATTTATAAGCGTTTACTCAATAAGCACCAATGATCAGTTTAGAATGATCATTTTATCTGGCCGATAAACTTGACATTTCTGCACTAAATCGTCTATAACTTTTGATTTGTAGCTCAGAATGACACGAATCCAATGCCCACATTAAGCTAGTTAAATATTCTATAATGTGACAATATTTAAGATAGAACTAGATACGACAAAGCGTCCAAGTAATCCAATCAATCCCAAACTGCTTGATGGCATGTATTATGCTTCATTTATAAGCCCTTAACTGGCCTATCAACTTGACATGTCCCCACTAAATCGTCCGTAACTTTTGATTTAGAACTCAGAATGACACGAATCAAATGCCGACGTTAAGCTAGCTCAATTTTCTATATTGTGACAAAACTTGAGACTGAAATAGATACGACAAAGAGTCCAAGTAATCCAATCCTTCCCAAGCTGTGTGATGCCATGCATTATTTTTCATTTATAAGATTTTACTCAGTAAGCATTTTAATCCAATCTATCCCAAACTGCGTGATGCCATGCTTTATGCCTCATTTTTAAGCCTCACGTAATGAGTACCAATGATTAGTTTAAAATGATCATTTTAATTCGCCGATGAACTTGACATGTCCGCACTAAATCGTCCGTAACTTTTGATTTCGAGCTCAGACACACACGAATCCAATGCCCACGTTAAGCTAGATCAATTTTCCATAGTGTAACAAAGTTTGAGACAGAAATAGATACGACAAAGCGTCCAAGTAATCCAATCTATCCAAAACTCTGTGATGTTATGCATTATGCCTCATTTATAAGCGTTTACTCAATCAGCACGAATGATCAGTTTAGAATGATCACTTTCACTGGCTGATCAACTTGACATGTCCGCACTAAATCGTGCATAACTTTACATTTATAGGTCAGAATGACATGAATCAATTGCGCACATTAAGCTAGTTAAATTTTCTATGTTGTGATAAAATTTGAGACAAAACTAGATATGACAAAGCATCCAAGTAATCCAATCTATCCCGAACTGCGTGATGCCAAGCATTACACTTCATTCATAAGCCTTTACTCAGTCAGCACTAATGATCAGTTTAGAATGATAACTTTAACTGACCTATCAACTTGACATTTCTACCTAAATCATCCCTAACTTTTTATTTAAAACTCAGAATGACACGAATCAAATGCCGGCGTTAAGCTAGCTCAATTTTCTATATTGTGACAAAACTTGAGCCAGAAATAGATACGACAAAGAGTCCAAGTAATCCAATCCTTCCTAAGCTATGAGATGTCATACATTATTTTTCATTTATAAGCTTTTACTCAGTGAGAACCAATGATAATTTAGAATGATCATTTTAACTGGCCGATCAACTTCTCATGTCCGCACTAAATCGTACATAACTTTTGATTTATAGCTTAGAATTACACGAATCAATTGCCCACATTCAGCTAGTTCAATTTTCTATATTGTAACAAAATTTGAAACAGAACTAGATACGACAAAGCGTCCAAGTAATCCAATCTATCCCAAACTGCGTGATGCCATGCCTTATGCTTCAGTTATAAGCCTTTACTCAATGAGCACCAATGATCAGTTTAGAATGATCACTTTAACTGGCTGATCAACTTGACATGTACGCACTAAATCATTTGTAACTTTTGATTTGGAGATCATAAGCACATGAATCCAATGCCCACGTTGAGCTAGATCAATTTTCTATATTGTGACAAAATTTGAGACCGAAATAGATACGACAAAGCGTCCAAGTAATCCAATCTATCCAAAACTGTGTGATGCTATGCATTATGCTTCATTTATAAGAGTTTACTCAATGGGGACCATGATCAGTTTAGTATGATCATTTTAACTGGCCGATCAACTTGACATGTCTGCACTAAATCGTCCATAACTTTGGATTTGTAGCTTAGAATGACACGAATCCAATGCCCACATTAAGCTAGTTCAATTTTATATATTGTGACCAAATTTGAGAATGAAATCAATACGAAAAAGCATCCAAGTAATCCAATCCATCCCAAACTGTGTGATGCCATCCATTATTTTTCATTTATAAGCTTTTAATCAATGAGCACCAATGATCAGTTTAGAATAATCATATTAATTGGCCGATCAACTTGACATGTGCACACTAAATCGTCTGTAACTTTTGATTTATAGCTAAGAATGATGCAAATCCAATGCCCATGTTAAGCAAGCTCAATTTTTTATATTTTGGCAAACTTTAAGATAGAAATAGAGATGACAACGCGTCCAAATAATACAATCTATACAAACTACTTAATGCCATACTTTATGCTTCATTTAAAAGTATTTACTTAATGAGCACCAATGATCTGTTTAGGATGATCACTTTTAACTTGCCACTCAACTTGACATGTCCGCACTAAATTGTCCATAACATTTGATTTAGAGCTCAGAATTACATGAATCAATTGCCCACATTAAGCTAGTTCAATTTTCTATATTGTGACAAAATTTGAAATAGAACTAGATACGACAAAACGTCGAAGTTATCC
Source organism: Pugionium cornutum (assembly GCA_018901935.1). Taxonomy (NCBI): domain Eukaryota; kingdom Viridiplantae; phylum Streptophyta; class Magnoliopsida; order Brassicales; family Brassicaceae; genus Pugionium; species Pugionium cornutum. The sequence goes on from JAENJI010000013.1 coordinate 12,830,210, forward strand.
AATCTATCCCAAACTGCGTGATGCCATGCTTATGCCTCATTTTTAAGCCTCACTTAATGAGTACCAATGATTAGTTTAAAATGATCATTTTAATTCGCCGATGAACTTGACATGTCCGCACTAAATCATCTGTAACTTTTGATTTCGAGCTCAGACACACACGAATCCAATGCCCACGTTAAGCTAGCTCAATTTTCCATAGTGTAACAAAGTTTGAGACAGAAATAGATACGACAAAGCGTCCAAGTAATCCAATCTATCCAAAACTGTGTGATGTTATGCATTATGCCTCATTTATAAGCGTTTACTCAATCAGCACCAATGATCAGTTTAGAATGATCACTTTCACTGGCTGATCAACTTGACATGTCCACACTAAATCGTGCATAACTTTAGATTTATAGGTCAGAATGACATGAATCAATTGCGCACATTAATCTAGTTAAATTTTCTATGTTGTGACAAAATTTGAGACAAAACTAGAGCGTCCAAGTAATCCAATCTATCCCAAACTGCGTGATGCCATGCATTACGCTTCATTCATAAGCCTTTACTCAGTCAGCACTAATGATCAGTTTAGAATGATAACTTTAACTCACCTATCAACTTGACATTTCTACCTAAATCATCCGTAACTTTTTATTTAAAACTCAGAATGACACGAATCAAATGCCGACGTTAATCTAGCTCAATTTTCTATATTGTGACAAAACTTGAGACAGAAATAGATACGACAAGGAGTCCAAGTAATCCAATCTTTCCTAAGCTATGAGATGCCATACATTATTTTTCATTTATAAGCGTTTACTCAGTGAGCACCAATGATAATTTAGAATGATCATTTTAACTGGCTGATCAAGTTGTCATGTCCGCACTAAATCGTACATAACTTTTGATTTATAGCTTAGAATTACACGAATCAATTGCCCACATTCAGCTAGTTCAATTTTCTATATTGTGACAAATTTTGAAACAGAACTAGATACGACAAAGCGTCCAAGTAATCCAATCTATCCCAAACTTCGTGATGCCATGCTTTATGCCTCATTTCTAAGCCTCACTTAATGAGTACCAATGATTAGTTTAGAATGATCATTTTAATTCGCCTATCAACTTGACATGTCCGTACTAAATCGTTTGTAACTTTTGATTTAGAGCTTAGAAACACACGAGTCAAATGCCCACATTAAACTAGCTCAATTTTCTATAGTGTAACAAAATTTGAGACACAAATAGATATGACTAAGCGTCCAAGTAATCCAATCTATCCAAAACTGTGTGATGCTATGCATTATGCTTCATTTATAAGAGTTTACTCAATGGGGACCATGATCAGTTTAGTATGATCATTTTAACTGGCCGATCAACTTGACATGTCTGCACTAAATCGTCCATAACTTTGGATTTGTAGCTTAGAATGACACGAATCCAATGCCCACATTAAGCTAGTTCAATTTTATATATTGTGACCAAATTTGAGAATGAAATCAATACGAAAAAGCATCCAAGTAATCCAATCCATCCCAAACTGTGTGATGCCATCCATTATTTTTCATTTATAAGCTTTTAATCAATGAGCACCAATGATCAGTTTAGAATAATCATATTAATTGGCCGATCAACTTGACATGTGCACACTAAATCGTCTGTAACTTTTGATTTATAGCTAAGAATGATGCAAATCCAATGCCCATGTTAAGCAAGCTCAATTTTCTATATTTTGGCAAACTTAATGATAGAAATAGAGATGACAACGCGTCCAAATAATCCAATCTATACAAACTACTTAATGACATACTTTATGCTTCATTTAAAAGCATTTACTTAATGAGCACCAATGATCTGTTTAGGATGATAACTTTTAACTTGCCACTCAACTTGACATGTCCGCACTAAATTGTCTGTAACATTTGATTTAGAGCTCAGAATTACGTGAATCCAATGCCCACGTTAAGCTAGCTCAATTTTTATATTGTGGCAAAATTGGAGAGAGAAATAGATACGAAAGAGTCCAACTATTCCAATCCATCCCAAACTGCGTGATACCATGCATTATTTTTCATTTATAAGCTTTTACTCAATAAGCACCAATGATCAGTTTAGAACGATCATTTTAACTGGCGAATCAACTTTTCATGTTTGCAATAAATTGTCCATAACTTTTGATGTATAGCTTAAAATGACAAGAATCCAATAACTCATTTATAAGCCTTACTTAATGAGCACCAATGATCAGTTTAGAATGATCATTTTAACTCGGCGATCAACTTGACATGACCGCACTAAATCGTCTGTACCTTTTGATTTAGAGCTCAGAAACACACAAATCAAATGCCCACGTTAAGCTATCTCAATTTTCTATAGTGTAACAAAATTTGAGACAGAAATAGATACGACAAAGCATCCAAATAATCCAATCTACCAAAAACTGTGTTATGGCATGCATTATGCTTCATTTATAACCTTTTACTCAAACAGCACCAATGATCAGTTTAAAATGATCAGTTTAACTGGTTGATCAACTTGACATGTCCGCACTAAGTCGTCCATAACTTTTGATTTATAGCTCAGAATGACCTGAATCAAATGCCGACGTTAAGCTAGCTCAATTTTCTAGATTGTGACAAAATTTGAGACATAATTAGATCCAATCCTTCCCAAACTATGTGATGCCATTCATTATTTTTCATTTATAAGCTTTTACTGAATGAGCACGAATGATCAGTTTAGAATGATCATTTTAACTGGCTGATCAACTTGTCATTTCTGTCCTAAATCGTCCATAACTTTTGATTTATAGCTCAGAATGACACGAATCAATTGCCCACATTAGGCTAGTTCAATTTTCTATGTTGTGACAAAATGTAAAACAGAACTAGATACAACAATCTATCCCAACTACTTGATGCCATGCTTTATGCTTCATTCATAAGCCTTTACTTAATGAGCACCAATGACCTGTTTTGATTGATCACTTTAACTTCACTCAACTTGACACATCCACATTAAATTGTTCGTAACTTTTGATTTAGAACTCTGAATGACACGAATCCAATGCTCACGTTAAGCAATCTCAATATTCTATATTTTGACGAAATTTAAGATAGAAATAGAGATGACAAAGCGTCCAAGTAATCCAATCTATCATAACTACTTGATGCCATGCTATATGCATCAATTATAAGCCTTACTTAATGAGCACCAATGATCCATTTAGAATGATCATTTCAACTCGCCGAACTCCTTGACATGTCCGCACTAAATCGTCCGTAACTTTTGATTTAGAGCTCAGAAACACATGAATCCACTGCCCATGTTAAGCTTTCTCAATTTTCTATAGTGTAACAAAATTTGAGAGAGAAATAGATAGGACAAAGTATCCAAGTAATCCAATCTATCCAAAATTATGTGATACCATGCATTATGGTCCATTTATAAGCCTTTACTCAATCAGCATTAATTATCAGTTCAGAATGATCACTTTAACTGTCCAATCAACTTGACATGTCCGCACTAAATCATCAATAACTTTTGATTTAGAGCTTAGAATGACACGATTTTAATGCCCACGTTAAGCAAGCTCAATTTTCTATATTTGGACAAAATTTAAGATAGAAATAGAAACGACAAAGTCTGCAAGTTATCCAATGTATCCAAACAACTTGATACCATGCTTTATGCTTCATTTATAAGCATTACTCAATCAGCACCATTGATCAGTTTAGAATGATCTCTTTAACTGTTCGATCAACTTGACATGTCCGCACTAAATCGTCTATAACTTTTGATTTACAACTCGGAATGACCCTAATAAAATTCCGATGTTAAGCTAGCTCAATTTTCTATATTGTGTCAAATTTAGAGACATAAATAGATACGACAAAGCATCCAAATAATCCAATCTTTCCCAAACTGTGTGATGCCATGCATTATTTTTCATTTATAAGCTTTTAGTCAATGAGCACCAATGATCAGTTTAGAATGATCATTTTACTGGCCGATCAACTGGTCATGTCTGCACTAAATCGTCCATAATGTTTGATTTATAGCTCGGAATGACACGAATCCAATCCCCACGTTAATCTAGCTCAATTTTCTATAGTGTACCAAAATTTGAGACAGAAATAGACACGACAAAGCATCCAAGTAATCCAATTTATCCAAAACTCTATGATGCTATGCATTATGCTTCATTTTTAAACGTTTACTCAATCAGCACAAATGATCATTTTAGAATGATCACTTTAACTGGCCAATCAACTTGTCAAGTCCGCACTAAATCGTCTGTAACTTTTGATTTAGAACTCTGAATGACATGAACAAATGCCGACGATATGATAGCTCAACTTTCTACATTGTGACAAAATTTGAGACAGGAATAGATACGACATAGCGTCCAAGTAATCCAATCCATCCCAAACCTCATGATGCCATGCATTATTTTTCATTTATGAGCTTTTACTAAATGAGAACCAATTATCAGTTTAGAATGATCATTTTAACTGGCCGATCAACTTGTATTGTCTATGACTTTTGATTTATTGCTGATAATGACACAAATCCAATGCCCACAGTAAGGTAGTTCAATTTTCTATATTGTGACAAAATTTGAGAGCGAACTAGATACAACAAGATGTCCATGTAGTATAATCTATCCCAAACTCCTTGATGTCATACATTATGCATCATTTATAAGCCTTTACATAATGAGCACCAAAGATCAGCTTAGAATGATCACTTTAACTGTCCGATCAACATGAAATGTCTGCACTAAATCGTCCGTAACTTTTGGATTTAGAGATCAGAATGACAGAAATCAAATGTCCACGTTAAGCTAGCTCAATTTTCTATATTTTGACAAAATTGGAGATAGATATAGAGACAACAAAGCATCCAAGTAATCCAATCTATCCCAAACTGCGTGATGCCATGCTTTATGCATGATTTATAAGCCTTTACCTAATAAGAACCAATGATCAGTTTAGAATGATCACTTTAACTGCCCAATGAACTTGACTTGTACGCGCTAAATTGTCCGTAACTTTTGATTTAGAGCTCCGAAACACACGAACCAAATGCCCACGTTAAGCTAGCTCAATTTTCTATATTGTGACAAAATTTTAGACAGAAATTGATATGACAAAGCACCAAGTAATCCAATCCATCCCAAACTCCGTGATGCCACACATTATTGTTCATTTTATAAGCTTTTACTCAATGAGCACCAATCATAAGTTTAGAATGATTATTTTAACTGGCCGATCAACTTGTCATATATGCACTAAATCGTCCATAACTTTTGATTTATACCTTAAAATGACACAAATCCAATGCGCACATTAATCTAGTTCAATTTTCTATATTCTGACAAAACTTTGACACATAACTAGGTACGACAAAGTAATCCAATCTATCCCAACCTGAGTGATGCCATGCCTTATACTTCATTTATAAGCCTTTACTCAATGAGCACTAATGATCAGCTTAGAATGGTCACTTAAACTGGTCTATCAACTTAACAGGTCGGCACTAAATCGTCCGTAACTTTTGATTTAGAGCTCAAAATGACGCAAATCCAATGTCCATGTTAAACTAGCTCAATTTTCTATATTTTGACCAAATTTGAGTCAAATATAGGGACAACAAAGTGTACAAGTAATCCAATCTATCCCAAACTGTGCGATGACATTCATTATGTCGCATTTATAAGCTTTTACTAAACGAGCACAAATGATCAGTTTAGAATGATCATTTTAATTGGTCGATCAACTTGTCATGTCTGCACTAAATTGTCCATAACTTTTTATTGATTGCTTAGAATGACACTAATCTAATGTCCACATTAACCTACTTCAATTTTCTATATTGTGACAAAATTTAAGACGAAACTAGAAACGAGAATGCGTCCTAGTAATCCAATCTATCCCAAACTGCAAGATGCCATGCCTTATGCTTCATCTATAAGTCTTTACTCATTGAGCACAAATGATCAGTCTTTTCTATATTGTGACAAAATTTTAGACAGAAATTGATATGACAAAGCATCAAAGTAATCCAATCCATCGCAAACTCCGTGATGCCACGCATTATTGTTCATTTTATAAGCTTTTACTCAATGAGCACCAATCATAAGTTTAGAATGATTATTTTAAATGGCCGATCTACTTGTCATATATGCACTAAATCGTCCATAACTTTTGATTTATACCTTAAAATGACACAAATCCAATGCGCACATTAATCTAGTTCAATTTTCTATATTCTGACAAAACTTTGACACATAACTAGGTACGACAAAGTAATCCAATCTATCCCAACCTGAGTGATGCAATGCCTTATACTTCATTTATAAGCCTTTACTCAATGAGCACTAATGATCAGCTTAGAATGATCACTTAAACTGGTCTATCAACTTAACAGGTCCGCACTAAATCGTCCTTAACTTTTGATTTAGAGCTCAAAATGACGCAAATCCAATGTCCATGTTAAACTAGCTCAATGTTCTATATTTTGACCAAATTTGAGTCAAATATAGGGACAACAAAGTGTACAAGTAATCCAATCTATCCCAAACTGTGCGATGACATTCATTATTTCGCATTTATAAGCTTTTACTAAACGAGCACAAATGATCAGTTTAGAATGATCATTTTAATTGGTCGATCAACTTGTCATGTCTGCACTAAATTGTCCATAACTTTTTATTGATTGCTTAGAATGACACTAATCTAATGTCCACATTAACCTACTTCAATTTTCTATATTGTGACAAAATTTAAGACAAAACTAGAAACGAGAATGCGTCCTAGTAATCCAATCTATCCCAAACTGCGAGATGCCATGCCTTATGCTTCATCTATAAGTCTTTACTCATTGAGCACAAATGATCAGTCTTTTCTATATTGTGACAAAATTTTAGACAGAAATTGATATGACAGAGCATCAAAGTAATCCAATCCATCCCAAACTCCGTGATGCCACGCATTATTGTTCATTTTATAAGCTTTTACTCAATGAGCACCAATCATATGTTTAGAATGATCATTTTAACTGGCCGATCAACTTGTCATATATGCACTAAATCGTCCAAAACTTTTGATTTATACCTTAAAATGACATAAATCCAATGCCCACATTAATCTAGTTCAATTTTCTATATTGTGACAAAACTTTGACACATAACTAGGTACGACAAAGTAATCCAATCTATCCCAACCTGAGTGATGCCATGCCTTATACTTCATTTATAAGCCTTTACTCAATGAGCACTAATGATCAGCTTAGAATGATCACTTTAACTGGTCAATCAACTTAACAGGTCCGCACTAAATCGTCCGTAATTTCTTATTTAGAGCTCATAATGACGCAAATCCAATGTCCATGTTAACTTAGCTCAATTTTCTATATTTTGACCAAATTTGAGTCAAATATAGGGACAACAAAGCGTACAAGTAATCCAATCTATCCCAAACTGTGCGATGACATTCATTATTTTGCATTTATAAGCTTTTACTAAACGAGCACAAATGATCAGTTTAGAATGATCATTTTAATTGGTCGATCAACTTGTCATGTCTGCACTAAATCGTCCATAACGTTTTATTGATTGCTTAGAATGACACGAATCTAATGTCCACATTAACCTACTTCAATTTTCTATATTGTGACAAAATTTAAGACGAAACTAGAAACGAGAAAGCGTCCTAGTAATCCAATCTATCCCAAACTGCGAGATGTCATGCCTTATGCTTCATCTATAAGTCTTTACTCAATGAGCACAAATGATCAGTCTTTTCTATATTGTGACAAAATTTTAGACAGAAATTGATATGACAAAGCATCAAAGTAATCTAATCCATCGCAAACTCCGTGATGCCACGCATTATTGTTCATTTTATAAGCTTTTACTCAATGAGCACCAATCATAAGTTTAGAATGATCATTTTAACTGGCCGATCAACTTGTCATATATGCACTAAATCGTTCATAACTTTTGATTTATACCTTAAAATGACATAAATCCAATGCGCACATTAATCTAGTTCAATTTTCTATATTGTGACAAAACTTTGACACATAACTAGGTACGACAAAGTAATCCAATCTATCCCAACCTGAGTGATGCCATGCCTTATACTTCATTTATAAGCCTTTACTCAATGAGCACTAATGATCAGCTTAGAATGATCACTTAAACTGGTCTATCAACTTAACAGGTCCGCACTAAATCGTCCGTAACATTTGATTTAGAGCTCAAAATGACGCAAATCCAATGTCCATGTTAAACTAGCTCAATTTTCTATATTTTGACCAAATTTGAGTCAAATATAGGGACAACAAAGTGTACAAGTAATCCAATCTATCCCAAACTGTGCGATGACATTCATTATTTCGCATTTATAAGCTCTTACTAAACGAGCACAAATGATCAGTTTAGAATGATCATTTTAATTGGTCGATCAACTTGTCATGTCTGCACTAAATTGTCCATAACTTTTTATTGATTGCCTAGAATGACACGAATCTAATGTCCACATTAACCTACTTCAATTTTCTATATTGTGACAAAATTTAAGACGAAACTAGAAACGAGAATGCGTCCTAGTAATCCAATCTATCCCAAACTGCGAGATGCCATGCCTTATGCTTCATCTATAAGTCTTTACTCATTGAGCACAAATGATCAGTCTTTTCTATATTGTGACAAAATTTTAGACAGAAATTGATATGACAAAGCATCAAAGTAATCCAATCCATCCCAAACTCCGTGATGCCACGCATTATTGTTCATTTTATAAGCTTTTACTCAATGAGCACCAATCATAAGTTTAGAATGATCATTTTAACAGGCCGATCAACTTGTCATATATGCACTAAATCGTCCATAACTTTTGATTTATACCTTAAAATGACATAAATCCAATGCGCACATTAATCTAGTTCAATTTTCTATATTGTGACAAAACTTTGACACATAACTAAGTACGACAAAGTAATCCAATCTATCCCAACCTGAGTGATGCCATGCCTTATACTTCATTTATAAGCCTTTACTCAATGAGCACTAATGATCAGCTTAGAATGATCACTTTAACTGGTCAATCCACTTAACAGCTACGCACTAAATCGTCCGTAATTTATTATTTAGAGCTCATAATGACGCAAATCCAATGTCCATGTTAAACTAGCTCAATTTTCTATATTTTGACCAAATTTGAGTAAAATATAGGGACAACAAAGCGTACAAGTAATCCAATCTATCCCAAACTGTGCGATGACATTCATTATTTTGCATTTATAAGCTTTTACTAAACGAGCACAAATGATCAGTTTAGAATGATCATTTTAATTGGTCGATCAACTTGTCATGTCTGCACTAAATCGTCCATAACTTTTTATTGATTGCTTAGAATGACACGAATCTAATGTCCACATTAACTTACTTCAATTTTCTATATTGTGACAAAATTTAAGACGAAACTAGAAACGAGAAAGCGTCCTAGTAATCCAATATATCCCAAACTGCGAGATGTCATGCCTTATGCTTCATCTATAAGTCTTTACTCAATGAGCACAAATGATCAGTCTTTTCTATATTGTGACAAAATTTTAGACAGAAATTGTTATGACAAAGCATCAAAGTAATCTAATCCATCGCAAACTCCGTGATGCCACGCATTATTGTTCATTTTATAAGCTTTTACTCAATGAGCACCAATCATAAGTTTAGAATGATCATTTTAACTGGCCGATCAACTTGTCATATATGCACTAAATCGTTCATAACTTTTGATTTATACCTTAAAATGACATAAATCCAATGCGCACATTAATCTAGTTCAATTTTCTATATTGTGACAAAACTTTGACACATAACTAGGTACGACAAAGTAATCCAATCTATCCCAACCTGAGTGATGCCATGCCTTATACTTCATTTATAAGCCTTTACTCAATAAGCACTAATGATCAGCTTAGAATGATCACTTAAACTGGTCTATCAACTTAACAGGTCCGCACTAAATCGTCCGTAACTTTTGATTTAGAGCTCAAAATGACGCAAATCCAATGTCCATGTTAAACTAGCTCAATTTTCTATTTTTTGACCAAATTTGAGTCAAATATAGGGACAACAAAGTGTACAAGTAATCCAATCTATCCCAAACTGTGCGATGACATTCATTATTTTGCATATATAAGCTTTTACTAAACGAGCACAAATGATCAGTTTAGAATGATCATTTGAATTGGTCGATCAACTTGTCATGTCTTCACTAAATTGTCCATAACGTTTTATTGATTGCTTAGAATGACACGAATCTAATGTCCACATTAACCTACTTCAATTTTCTATATTGTGACAAAATATAAGACGAAACTAGAAACGAGAATGCGTCCTAGTAATCCAATCTATCCCAAACTGCGAGATGCCATGCCTTATGCTTCATCTATAAGTCTTTACTCATTGAGCACAAATGATCAGTCTTTTCTATATTGTGACAAAATTTTAGACAGAAATTGATATGACAAAGCATCAAAGTAATCCAATCCATCCCAAACTCCGTGATGCCACGCATTATTGTTCATTTTATAAGCTTTTACTCAATGAGCACCAATCATAAGTTTAGAATGATCATTTTAACTGGCCGATCAACTTGTCATATATGCACTAAATCGTCCATAACTTTTGATTTATACCTTAAAATGACATGAATCCAATGCACACATTAATCTAGTTCAATTTTCTATATTGTGACAAAACTTTGACACATAACTAGGTACGACAAAGTAATCCAATCTATCCCAACCTGAGTGATGTCATGCCTTATACTTCATTTATAAGCCTTTACTCAATGAGCACTAATGATCAGCTTAGAATGATCACTTTAACTGGTCAATCAACTTAACAGGTCCGCAGTAAATCGTCCGTAATTTCTTATTTAGAGCTCATAATGACGCAAATCCAATGTCCATGTTAAACTAGCTCAATTTTCTATATTTTGACCAAATTTGAGTCAAATATAGGGACAACAAAGCGTACAAGTAATCCAATCTATCCCAAACTGTGCGATGACATTCATTTTTTTGCATTTATAAGCTTTTACTAAACGAGCACAAATGATCGGTTTAGAATGATCATTTTAATTGGTCGATCAACTTGTCATGTCTGCACTAAATCGTCCATAACTTTTTATTGATTGCTTAGAATGACATGAATCTAATGTCCACATTAACCTACTTCAATTTTCTATATTGTGCCAAAATTTAAGACGAAACTAGAAACGAGAAAGCGTCCTAGTAATCCAATCTATCCCAAACTGCGAGATGTCATGCCTTATGCTTCATCTATAAGTCTTTACTCAATGAGCACAAATGATCAGTCTTTTCTATATTGTGACAAAATTTTAGACAGAAATTGATATGACAAAGCATCAAAGTAATCTAATCCATCGCAACCTCCGTGATGCCACGCATTATTGTTCATTTTATAAGCTTTTACTCAATGAGCACCAATCATAAGTTTAGAATGATCATTTTAACTGGCCGATCAACTTGTCATATATGCACTAAATCGTCCATAACTTTTTATTTATACCTTAAAATGACATAAATCCAATGCGGACATTAATCTAGTTCAATTTTCTATATTGTGACAAAACTTTGACACATAACTAGGTACGACAAAGTAATCCAATCTATCCCAACCTGAGTGATGCCATGCCTTATACTTCATTTATAAGCCTTTACTCAATGAGCACTAATGATCAGCTTAGAATGATCACTTTAACTGGTCAATCAATTTAACAGGTCCGCACTAAATCGTCTGTAATTTCTTATTTAGAGCTCATAATGACGCAAATCCAATGTCCATGTTAAACTAGCTCAATTTTCTATATTTTGACAAAATTTGAGTCAAATATAGGGACAACAAAGCGTACAAGTAATCCAATCTATCCCAAACTGTGCGATGACATTCATTATTTTGCATTTATAAGCTTTTACTAAACGAGCACAAATGATCAGTTTAGAATGATCATTTTAATTGGTCGATCAACTTGTCATGTCTGCACTAAATCGTCCATAACGTTTTATTGATTGCTTAGAATGACACGAATCTAATGTCCACATTAACCTACTTCAATTTTCTATATTGTGACAAAATTTAAGACGAAACTAGAAACGAGAAAGCGTCCTAGTAATCCAATCTATCCCAAACTGCGAGATGTCATGCCTTATGCTTCATCTATAAGTCTTTACTCAATAAGCACAAATGATCAGTCTTTTCTATATTGTGACAAAATTTTAGACAGAAATTGATATGACAAAGCATCAAAGTAATCTAATCCATCGCAAACTCCGTGATGCCACGCATTATTGTTCATTTTATAAGCTTTTACTCAATGAGCACCAATCATAAGTTTAGAATGATCATTTTAACTGGCCGATCAACTTGTCATATATGCACTAAATCGTTCATAACTTTTGATTTATACCTTAAAATGACATAAATCCAATGCGCACATTAATCTAGTTCAATTTTCTATATTGTGACAAAACTTTGACACATAACTAGGTACGACAAAGTAATCCAATCTATCCCAACCTGAGTGATGCCATGCCTTATACTTCATTTATAAGCCTTTACTCAATGAGCACTAATGATCAGCTTAGAATGATCACTTAAACTGGTCTATCAACTTAACAGGTCCGCACTAAATCGTCCGTAACTTTTGATTTAGAGCTCAAAATGACGCAAATCCAATGTCCATGTTAAACTAGCTCAATTTTCTATATTTTGACCAAATTTGAGTCAAATATAGGGACAACAAAGTGTACAAGTAATCCAATCTATCCCAAACTGTGCGATGACATTCATTATTTCGCATTTATAAGCTTTTACTAAACGAGCACAAATGATCAGTTTAGAATGATCATTTTAATTGGTCGATCAACTTGTCATGTCTGCACTAAATTGTCCATAACTTTTTATTGATTGCTTAGAATGACACGAATCTAATGTCCACATTAACCCACTTCAATTTTCTATATTGTGAGAAAATTTAAGACGAAACTAGAAACGAGAATGCGTCCTAGTAATCCAATCTATCCCAAACTGCGAGATGCCATGCCTTATGCTTCATCTATAAGTCTTTACTCATTGAGCACAAATGATCAGTCTTTTCTATATTGTGACAAAATTTTAGACAGAAATTGATATGACAAAGCATCAAAGTAGTCCAATCCATCCCAAACTCCGTGATGCCACGCATTATTGTTCATTTTATAAGGTTTTACTCAATGAGCACCAATCATAAGTTTAGAATGATCATTTTAACTGGCCGATCAACTTGTCATATATGCACTAAATCGTCCATAACTTTTGATTGATACCTTAAAATGACATAAATCCAATGCGCACATTAATCTAGTTAAATTTTCTATATTGTGACAAAACTTTGACACATAACTAGGTACGACAAAGTAATCCAATCTATCCCAACCTGAGTGATGCCATGCCTTATACTTCATTTATAAGCCTTTACTCAATGAGCACTAATGATCAGCTTAGAATGATCACTTTAACTGGTCAATCAATTTAACAGGTCCGCACTAAATCGTCCGTAATTTCTTATTTAGAGCTCATAATGACGCAAATCCAATGTCCATGTTAAACTAGCTCAATTTTCTATATTTTGACCAAATTTGAGTCAAATATAGGGACAACAAAGCGTACAAGTAATCCAATCTATATCAAACTGTGCGATGACATTCATTATTTTGCATTTATAAGCTTTTACTAAACGAGCACAAATGATCAGTTTAGAATGATCATTTTAATTGGTCGATCAACTTGTCATGTCTGCACTAAATCATCCATAACTTTTTATTGATTGCTTAGAATGACACGAATCTAATGTCCACATTAACCTACTTCAATTTTCTATATTGTGACAAAATTTAAGACGAAACTAGAAACAAGAAAGCGTCCTAGTAATCCAATCTATCCCAAACTGCGAGATGTCATGCCTTATGCTTCATCTATTAGTCTTTACTCAATGAGCACAAATGATCAGTCTTTTCTATATTGTGACAAAATTTTAGACAGAAATTGATATGACAAAGCATCAAAGTAATCTAATCCATCGCAAACTCCGTGATGCCACGCATTATTGTTCATTTTATAAGCTTTTACTCAATGAGCACCAATCATAAGTTTAGAATGATCATTTTAACTGGCCGATCAACTTGTCATATATGCACTAAATCGTCCATAACTTTTGATTTATTCCTTAAAATGACATAAATCCAATGCGCACATTAATCTAGTTCAATTTTCTATATTGTGACAAAACTTTGACACATAACTAGGTACGACAAAGTAATCCAATCTATCCCAACCTGAGTGATGCCATGCCTTATACTTCATTTATAAGCCGTTACTCAATGAGCACTAATGATCAGCTTAGAATGATCACTTAAACAGGTCCATCAACTTAACAGGTCCGCACTAAATCGTCCGTAACTTTTGATTTAGAGCTCAAAATGACGCAAATCCAATGTCCATATTAAACTAGCTCAATTTTCTCTATTTTGACCAAATTTGAGTCAAATATAGGGACAACAAAGTGTACAAGTAATCCAATCTATCCCAAACTGTGCGATGACATTCATTATTTCGCATTTATAAGCTTTTACTAAACGAGCACAAATGATCAGTTTAGAATGATCATTTTATTGGTCGATCAACTTGTCATGTCTGCACTAAATTGTCCATAACTTTTTATTGATTGCTTAGAATGACACGAATCTAATGTCCACATTAACCTACTTCAATTTTCTATATTGTGACAAAATTTAAGACGAAACTAGAAACGAGAATGCGTCCCAGTAATCCAATCTATCCCAAACTGCGAGATGCCATGCCTTATGCTTCATCTATAAGTCTTTACTCATTGAGCACAAATGATCAGTCTTTTCTATATTGTGACAAAATTTTAGACAGAAATTGATATGACAAAGCATCAAAGTAATCCAATCCATCCCAAACTCCGTGATGCCACGCATTATTGTTCATTTTATAAGCTTTTACTCAATGAGCACCAATCATAAGTTTAGAATGATCATTTTAACTGGCCGATCAACTTGTCATATATGCACTAAATCGTCCATAACTTTTGATTTATACCTTAAAATGACATAAATCCAATGCGCACATTAATCTAGTTCAATTTTCTATATTGTGACAAAACTTTGACACATAACTAGGTACGAAAAAGTAATCCAATCTATCCCAACCTGAGTGATGCCATGCCTTATACTTCATTTATAAGCCTTTACTCAATGAGCACTAATGATCAGCTTAGAATGATCACTTTAACTGGTCAATCAATTTAACAGGTCCGCACTAAATCGTCCGTAATTTCTTATTTAGAGCTCATAATGACGCAAATCCAATGTCCATGTTAAACTAGCTCAGTTTTCTATATTTTGACCAAATTTGAGTCAAATATAGGGACAACAAAGCGTACAAGTAATCCAATCTATCCCAAACTGTGCGATGACATTCATTATTTTGCATTTATAAGCTTTTACTAAACGAGCACAAATGATCAGTTTAGAATGATCATTTTAATTGGTCGATCAACTTGTCATGTCTGCACTAAATCGTCCATAACTTTTTATTGATTGCTTAGAATGACACGAATCTAATGTCCACATTAACCTACTTCAATTTTCTATATTGTGACAAAATTTAAGACGAAACTAGAAACGAGAAAGCGTCCTAGTAATCCAATCTATCCCAAACTGCGAGATGTCATGCCTTATGCTTCATCTATAAGTCTTTACTCAATGAGCACAAATGATCAGTCTTTTCTATATTGTGACAAAATTTTAGACAGAAATTGATATGACAAAGCATCAAAGTAATCTAATCCATCGCAAACTCCGTGATGCCACGCATTATTGTTCATTTTATAAGCTTTTACTCAATGAGCACCAATCATAAGTTTAGAGTGATCATTTTAACTGGCCGATCAACTTGTCATATATGCACTAAATCGTCCATAACTTTTGATTTATACCTTAAAATGACCCAAATCCAATGCGCACATTAATCTAGTTCAATTTTCTATATTGTGACAAAACTTTGACACATAACTAGGTACGACAAAGTAATCCAATCTATCCCAACCTGAGTGATGTCATGCCTTATACTTCATTTATAAGCCTTTACTCAATGAGCACTAATGATCAGCTTAGAATGATCACTTTAACTGGTCGATCAACTTAACAGGTTCGCAATAAATCGTTCGTAACTTTTGATTTAGAGTTCATAATGACGCAAATCCAATGTCCATGTTAAACTAGCTCAATTTTCTATATTTTGACCAAATTTGAGTCAAATATAGGGACAACAAAGCGTACAAGTAATCCAATCTATCCCAAACTGTGCGATGACATTCATTATTTTGCATTTATAAGCTTTTACTAAACGAGCACAAATGATCAGTTTAGAATGATCATTTTAATTTGTCGATCAACTTGTCATGTCTGCACTAAATCGTCTATAACTTTTTATTGATTGCTTAGAATGACACGAATCTAATGTCCACATTAACCTACTTCAATTTTCTATATTGTGACAAAATTTAAGACAAAACTAGAAACGAGAAAGCGTCCTAGTAATCCAATCTATCCCAAACTGCGAGATGCCATGCCTTATGCTTCATCTATAAGTCTTTACTCAATGAACACAAATGATCAGTTTAGAATGATCACTTTAACTCCCTGATCAATTTGAAATGTTTGTATTAAATCGTCCGTAAGTTTTGATTTAGCGCTCCGAATGACACAAATCCAATGCCCACGTTCTCGCTCAATTTTCTATATTGTACCAAAATATGAAAAAGAAATAGATACGACAAAGCGTCCAAGTACTCTAATCTTTCCAAAACTGTGTGATGCGAAGCATTATGCTTCATTTATAAGCATTTACTTAATGAGTACCAATGATCGTTTTAGAACCATCACTTTAACTGGCCGATCAACTTGACATGTACGTGCTATAATGTTCCTAACTTTTGATTGGGGGCTCAGAATGGCACGAATCCAATGGCCACGTTAAGCTAGCTCAATTTTCTGTTTTTTTGACAAATTTTGAGACAAAAATAGATATGACAAAGCGTCCAAATTATCCAATCAATCTCAAACTGCGTGATGTCGTGTATTATTTTTCATTTATAAGTTTTTACTCAATGAGCACCAATGATCAGCTTAGAATGAACATTATAACTTGCCGATGACATTGTCATGTCTACACAAAATCTTCCATAACTTTTGATTTATAATTCAGAATGACACGAATCCAATGCCCACATTAAGCTAGTTCAATTTTCTATATAATGACAAATTTTGAGACAGAACTAGATACGACAGTTTAGAATGATGACTTTAACTGGCTGATTAACTTGACATGTCCGCACTAAATTGTCCATATTTTTGATTTAAAGCTTAGAATGGCACGAATCTAATGCCCACGTTAAGCTAGCTCAATTTTCTATATTTTGACAAAATTTCAGACAAAATCTGGACGAAAAAGCGTCCAAGTAATTCAATCTATCCCAACTGCTTGATGCCTTAGCTTAATCAGCACCAATGTTCAGTTTAGAATTATCACTTTAACTGGCCACTCAACTTTTTATGTCCGCACTAAATCGTCTGTAACATTCGATTTAGAGCTCAGAATGACACGAATCCAATGCACACGTTATGCTAGCTCAATTTTCAATATTGTAACAAAATTTGAGACAGAAATAGACATGACAAAACGTCCAAGTAATCCAATCTATCCAAAACTGTGTGATGTCATGCATTATGCTTCATTTATAAGCCTTTACTCAATGATCACCAATGATTAGTTTTGAATAATCATATTAACTGTCCGATCTACTTGACATATCCACACTAAATCGTCCATAACTTTTAATTTTGAGCTCAGAATGACACGAATATAGTGCCCACGTTAAGCTAGCTAAATTTTCTATATTTTGAAAAAATTTGAGACAAAAATAGAGATGACAAAGCGTCCAAATAATCCAATCTATCCAAGCTCCTTGATGCCACGCATATGCTTCATTTATAAGCCTTTAGTTAATGAGCACCAATGATCCTTTTACAATGATCATTTTAACTGGCCATTCAACTTGACATAACCACAGTAAATCACCCAAACTTTTGATTGATAGCTTAGAATGACATGAATCCAACGCCCACATTAAACTAGTTCAATTTTCTATATTATGGCAAAATCTGAGACAAAACTAGATACGACAAAGCGTCCAAATAATCTAATCTAGCCCAAACTGCGTGTGTCATTCCTTATGCTTCATTTATAAGTCTTTAATCAATGAGCACCAATAATCAATTTAGAATGATCACTTTAACTCGCCGATCAACTTGACATGTACGCACTAAATCGTCCATAACTTTTGATTTAGAGTTCTGAATGACACGAATCCAATGCCCATGTTAAGATAGCTAAATTTGAGACAAAAATAGAGATGAAGTAGTGTCAAAGTAATCCAATCTACCCAAATTGCTTGATGTCATGCATTATGATTCTTTTATAAGCCTTAACTTAATCAGCACCAATGATTAGTTTAGAATGATCACTTTAACTAGCCACACAACTTGACATGTCCGCACTAAATCGTCCATAACTTTTGGTTTAGAGCTTGTAATGACACGAGTTCAATGTCCATGTTAAGCTAGTCAATCTCTATATTGAAACAAAATTTGAGACAGAAATAGATAAGACAAAGCGTCCAAGTAATCCAATCTATCCCAAACTGCTGATGACATGCCTTACGGTTCATTTATAAGACTTTACTCAATGAGCACCAAGGATCAGTTTAGACTGATTACTTTAACTAGCCGATCAACTTGACATGTTCACACTAAATCGTCCGTTACTTTTGATTGTGAGGTAAAAATGACATGAATACAATGCCCAAGTTAGCTCAATTTTCTATATTTTGACAAAATTTGAGACAAGAGACGACAAAACGTCCTAGTAATCATATCTATCCAATCTCCTTGATGCCATGCTTTATGCTTCTTTTATAAGCATTTAATTAATGACCACCAATGATCAGTTTAGAATGATCACTTCAACTGGCCGATCAATTTGACATGTCCGTACTAAATCGTCCGTAACTTTTGATTTAGATTTCTGAATGACAAGAATCCAATGCCCATGTTAAGATAGCTAAATTTTCTATATTTTAAAAAAATTTGAGACAAAAATAGAGACGAAGAAGTGTCCAAGTAATCCAATCTATCCAAATTGCTTTATGCCATGCATTATGATTCTTTTATAAGCCGTAACTTAATCAGCACACCAATGATTAGTTTAGAATGATCACTTTAACTAGCCACACAACTTGACATGTCCGCACTAAATGTTCCATAACGTTTTATTTAGAGATTGGAATAACACGAATCCAATGTCCATGTCAAGCTAGTTAATTCTCTATATTGAAACAAAATTTGTGACAGAAATAGATAAGACAAAGCATCCAAGTAATCCAATCTATCCCAAACTGCGTGATTACATGCCTTATGGTTCATTTATAAGCCTTTACTCAATGAGCACCAATGATCAGTTTAAACTGATCACTTTAACTAGCCGATCAACTTGATATGTTCGCACTAAATCGTCCGTTAATTTTGATTTTGAGGTCAGAATGACACGAATACAATGCCCAAGCTAGCCCAATTTTCTCTATTTTGACAAATTTGACGCAAACATAGAGACGACAAAACGTCCAAGTAATCCAATCTATCCAATCTCCTTGATGCCATGCTTTATGCTTCTTTTATAAGCCTTTACTTAATGACCACCAATGATCAGTTTAGAATGATCACTTTAACAGGCCGATCAACTTGACATGTCCGCACTAAATCGTCCGTAATTTTTGATTTAGAGGTTAGAATGACACGAATCCAATGCCCACGTTAAGCTAGCTCAATTTTCTATATTTTGACAAAATTTCAGACAAAATCGAGATGACAAAGCGTTCAATTAATCCAATCTATCCCAACTGCTTGATGCCTTAGCTTAATCAGCACCAATGATCAGTTTAGAATTATCACTTTAACTGGCCACTCAACTTTTTTTGCCCGCACTAAATCGTCTGTAACATTCGATTTAGAGCTCAGAATGACACGAATCCAATGCTCACGTTAAGCTAGCTCAATTTTCAATATTGTAACAAAATTTGAGACAGAAATAGACAATACAAACGTCCAAGTAATCCAATCTATCAAAAACTGTGTGATGTCATGCATTATGCTTCATTTTTAAGCCATTACTCAATGAGCACCAATGATTAGTTTAGAATAATAATATTAACTGGCCGATCAACTTGACATGTCCGCACTAAATTGTCCATAACTTTTAATTTTGAGCTCAGAATGACACGAATACAGTGCCCACGTTAAGCTAGCTCAATTTTCTATATTTTGACAAAATTTGAGACAAAAATAGGGATCACAAAGCGTCCAAGTAATCCAAGCTCCTTGATGCCATGCATATGGTTCATTTATAAGCCTTTACTTAATGAGCACCAATGATCATTTTACAATGATCACTTTAACTGGCCAATCAACTAGACATGTCCACACTAAATCACCATAACTTTTGATTGATAGCTTAGAATGACATGAATCCAACACCCACATTAAACTAGTTCAATTTTCTATATTAAGACAAAATTTGAGACAGAACTAGATACGACAAAGCGTCCAAATAATCTAATCTATCCCGAACTGCGTGTGTCATTCCTTATGCTTCATTTATAAGCCTTTAATCAATGAGCACCAATAATCAGTTTAGAATGATCACTTTAACTCGCTGATCAACTTGACATGTCCGCAATAAATCGTTCGTAAATTTTGATTTTGAGTTCTGAATGGCACGAATCCAATGCCCATATTAAGATAGCTAAATTTTCTATATTTTGAAAAACTATCAGAAAAAAATAGAGACGAAGAAGTGTCCAAGTAATCCAATCTATCCAAGTTTCTTGATGCCATGCATTATGATTCTTTTATAAGCCTTAACTTAATCAGCACCAATGATTAGTTTAGAATGATCACTTTAACTAGCCACACAACTTGACATGTCCGCACTAAATCATCCATAACTTTTGATTTAGAGCTTGGAATGACACGAATCCAATGTCCATGTTAAGCTTCTCAATTTTCTATTTTGAAACAAAATTTGAGACAGAAATAGATAAGACAAAGCGTCCAAGTAATCCAATCTATCCCAAACAGCGTGATGACATGCCTATGGTTCATTTATAAGGTTTTACTCAATGAGCACCAATTATCAGTTTAGACTGATCACTTTAACTAGCCGATCAACTTGACATGTTCGCACTAAATCGTCCGTTACTTTTGATTATGAGGTCAGAATGACACGAATACAATGCCCAAGCTTGCTCAATTTTCTATATTTTGACGAAATTTGAGACAAACATAGAGAAACAAAAAACGTCCAAGTAATCCAATCTATCCAATCTCCTTGATGCCATGCTTTATGCTTCTTTTATAAGACTTTACTTAATGACCACCAATGATCAGTTTAGAATGATCACTTTAACTGGCTGATCAACTTGACATGTACGCACTAAATCATTTGTAACTTTTGATTTGGAGATCATAAGCACATGAATCCAATGCCCACGTTGAGCTAGATCAATTTTCTATATTGTGGCAAAATGTGAGACCGAAATAGATACGAAAAAGCATCAAAGTAATCCAATCTATCCAAAACTGTGTGATGTCATGCATTATGCTTCATTTATTAGCCTTAACTCAATCAGCACAAATGATCAGTTTAAAATAACCACTCTAACTCCCCGATCAACTTGACATGTCCGCACTAAATCGTCTGTAACTTTTTATTTAGAGCTTAGAAGGATATGAATACAATGCCCATGTTAAGCTAGCTCAATTTTCTATATTTTGACAAAATTTGAGACAAAAATAGATATGACAAATCGTCCAAGTAATCCAATCAATCCACACTGCTTAATGCCATGCATTATGCTTCGTTCATAAGTCTTAGCTTAATCAGCACTAGTGATTACCTTAGAATTATCACTTTAACCTGCCACGCAACTTGACATGTCCGCACTAAATCGTCCATAACTTTTGATTTAGAGCCTGGAATGACACGAATCCAATGTCCATGATAAGCTAGTCAATTCTCTATATTGAAACAAAATTTGAGACAGAAATAGATAAGACAAAGCGTCCAAGTAATTTAATCTATCCCAAACTGCGTGATGACATGCCTTATGGTTCATTTATAAGCCTTTACTCAATGAGCACCAATGATCGGTTTACACTGATCACTTTAACTACCCGATCAAATTGACATGTTCTCACTAAATTGTCCTTTACTTTTGAATTTGAGGTCATAATGACACGAATACAATGCCCAAGCTTGCTCAATTTTCTATATTTTGATAAAATTTGAGACAAACATAGAGATGAAAAAACATCCAAGTAATCCAATCTATCCAATCTCCTTGATGCCATGCTTTATGCTTCTTTTATAAGCGTTTACTTAATGACCACCAATGATCTGTTTAGAATGATCACTTTAACTGGCTGATTAACTTGACATGTCCGCACTAAATCGTTTGTAACTTTTGACTTAGAGATCAGAAGCCCATGAATCCAATGCCCACGTTGAGCTAGATCAATTTTCTATATTGTGACAAAATTTGAGACCGAAATAGATACGACAAAGCGTCCAAGTAATCCAATCTATCCAAAACTGTGTGATGTCATGCATTATACTTCATTTATTAGCCTTTACTCAATAAGCACAAATGATCAGTTTGAAATGACCACTCTAACTCCCCGATCAACTTGACATGTCCGCACTAAATCGTCTGTAATTTTTGATTTAGAGCTTAGAATGATATGAATCCAATGCCCAGGTTAAAGTAGCTCGATTTTCTATATTTTGACAAAATTTGAGATAGAAATAGAGATGACAAAGCGTCCAAGTAATCCAATCAATCCAAACTGCTTGATGCCATGCATTATGCTTCGGTCATAAGCTTTAGCTTAATCAGCACTAGTGATTAGCTTAGAATGATCACTTTAACCTGCCACGCAACTTGACATGTCCGCACTAAATCGTTTGCAACTTTTGATTTATAGCTCAGAATTACACGAATCCAATGCCCACGTTAAGCTAGCTCAATTCTCTATATTTTAACCAAATTTGAGACCAAAATAGACATCACAAAGCGTCCAAGTAATCCAATCTATCCCAAACTGCGTGATGCCATGCCTTATGCTTCAGTTATAAGCCTTTACTCAATGAGCACCAATGATCAGTTTAGAATGATCACTTTAACTGGCTGATCAACTTGACATGTCCGCATTAAATCGTCCGTAACTTTTGATTTAGAGCATAGAATGACACGAATCGAATCCCAACGTTAACCTAGCTCAATTTTCTATATTTTGACAAAAATTGAGAGGGAAATAGAGACGCTAAAGTGTACAAGTAATCCAATCTATCCAAACTCCTTGATGGCATGCTTTATACTTCATTTATAAGCGTTTACTTAATGACCACCAATGATCAGTTTAGAATGATCACTTTAACTTGCCGATCAACTTGACGTGTCTGCATTAAATCGTTTGTAACTTTTGATTAAGAGCTCTGAAACACACGAATCCAATGCCCACGTTAAGCTAGCTCAGTTTTGTATATTATAATGAAATTTGAGACAAAAATAGATAAGAGAAAGCCTACAAGTAATCCAGTCTATCCAAGACTGTGTGATGTTGTCCATTATGCTTCATTTATAAGCCTTTACTCAATGAGCACCAATGGCCAGTTTAGAACAATTTTTTACTGGACGATCAACTTCACGTGTCTGCACTAAATCGTCCGTAACTTTTGATTTAGAGCTCAGAATGACACGAATCCAATGCCCACATTAAGGTAGCTCAGTGTTCTACATTTTGACAAAATTTGAGTCAAAAATAGAGACAACAAAGCCTTCAAGTAATCCAATCTATCCAAACTCCTTGATGCCATGTATTATGCTTCGTTTTTAAGTCTTTACTTAATGAGCACCAAAGATCGGTTTAGAATGATCACTTCAACTGCCCAATGAACTTGAAATGTCCGCACTAAATCGCCCGTAAGTTTTAAGTTAGAGCTCATAATGACACGAATTCAATGCCCGCGTTAAGCTTAGTCAATTTTCTATATTGTGACAAAATGTGAGACAGAAATAGATACGACAAAGCGTGCAAGTAATCCAATCCATCCCAAACTGCGTGATTCCATGCATTATTTTTCAATATTAAGATTTTACTAAATGAGCTCCAATCAGTTTAGAGTGATCATTTTAACTGGCCGATCAACTTGTCATGTCTCCACAAAATCGTCCATAACATTTGATTTATAGCTCAAAATTACATGAATCCAATTCCCACATTATGCTAGTTCAATTTTTTATATTGTGACAAAATTTGAGACATAACTAGATACGACAAAGCCTCCAAATAATCCAATGTATCCCAAACTGCGTGATGCCATGGCGTATGCTTAATTTATAAGTCTTTACTCAATGAGCACCAATGACCAGATTAAAATGATCACTTTAACTGGCCGATCAACTTGACATATCCGCACTAAATCGTTTGTAATTTTTTATTTAGAGCTAAGAATGACCGAATCCAATGCCCACATTAACTAGCTCAAGTTTCTATATTTTGACAAAATTTGAGACAGAAGAGACGACAAACTGTCCAAGTAATCCAATCTATCCAAACTAGTTGATGCCATTCATTATGCTTCATTTATAAGCCTTAGCTTAATCAACACCAATGATCAGTTTAGAATGATCACTTTACCTGGCCACTCAATATAACATGTACGCACTAAATAGTCCATAACTTTTGATTTAGAGCTTAGAATGATATGAATCCGATGCCCACGTTAAGCTAGCTCAATTTTCTATATTGTAACAAAATTTGAGACAGAAATAGAGACAACAAAGCGTCCAAGTCATACAATCTATCCAAACTCATTGATGCCATGTATTATGCTTCATTTATAAGCCTTTACATAATGAGCATCAATGATCATTTCAGAATAATCATATTAACTTGCAGATCAACTTGACATGTATGCAATAAATCGTCCGTAACTTTTGATTTTTAGCTCAGAATCACACGAGTCTAGTGCCTTGTTAATCTAGATAAATTTTCTTAATTTTGACAAAATTTGAGACAAGAGTAGAGACGATAAAGCATCCAAGTAATCCAATCTATCCTAAATTGCGTGATGCCATATATTATGCTTCAGTTATAAGTCGTTACTCAATAAGCACCGATGATCAGTTTTGAATAATCATATTAACTGGACGATCAACTTGACAAGTCCGCACTAAATCGTCTGTAACTTTTGATTTAGAGCTCAGAAAGAAAAAAATACAATGCCCACGTTAAGCTAGCTCAATTTTCAATATTTTGACAAAATTTGACACAGAAATCGAGATGACAAAGCTTCCAAGTAATCTAATCTATCCAAACTCATTGATGCCATGCATTATGTTTCATTTATAAGGCTTTACATAATGAGCACCAATGATCCGTTTTAGAATGATCACTTTAACTTGCTAATCACCTTGAAATACCTAGACTAAATCCTCTATAACTTTTGATTTATAGCGCCGAATTACAGGAATCCAAAGCCCACGTCAAGCTAGCTCAATTTTCTATAGTGTGACAAAATTTGAGATAGAAATAGATAGGACAAAGCGTCCAAGTAATCCAATCCATCCCAAACTGTGTGATGCCATTCATTATTTTTCATTATTAAGCTTTTACTTAATGACCACCAATGATCAGTTTGTAAGATCATTTTAACTGCAAAATCAGCTTGTCATGTCTGCACTAAATCGTCCATAACGTTTGATTTATAACTCAAAATGACATGAATCAAATGCCCACATTAACCTAGCTCAATTTTCTATATTTTGAAAAAATTTGAGACAAAAATAGAGACGACAAAGCATCCAAAAAATCCAATCAATCCAAAACTGCTTGATGCCATGTGTTATGCTTCATTTATAAGCCTTTACTTAATGAGCACAAATGATTTGTTTAGATTGATCAATTTTACTGGCCGATCAACTTGACTTTTTTGCACTAAATCGTCTGTATCTTCTGATTTAGAGCTCGGAATGACACGAATCCAATGCCTACGCTAAACTAGCTCAATTTTCTATATTGTGCAAAATTTGAAACAAAAATAGAGACGACAAAGCGTCCAAGTAAACCAATCAATCCCAAACTGCGTGATGCCATTCTTTATGCTTCATTTATAAGCCTTTACTTAATGAGCACCAACGATCAGTTTAGAATGATAAATTTAACTGGTCGATCAACTTGACATGTCCGCACTTACTCGTCTGTGAGTTTTGATTTCGAGCTCCGAATGACACGAATCCAATGCCCACATTAAGCTACCTCACTTTTCTATCTTGTAACAGAATTTGAGACATAAATAGAGACGACGAAGCGTCCAAGTAATCCAATCTATCCCAAAATGCGTGATGCCATGCTTTATGGTTCATTTATAAGCCTTTACTTAATGAGCACCAATGATCAGTTTGGAATGATCACTCAACTTGACATTTCCGCACTAAATCACCCCTAACTTTTGATTTAGAGTTTGGAAAGACACGAATCCAACGCCCATGTTAAGCTAGCTCAATGTTCAATATTTTGACAAAATTTGGGATAGAAATAGAAACAACAAAGCTTCCAAGTAATCTAGTCTATCCAAACTCATTGATGCCATGCATTATGTTTCATTTATAAAGCTTTAATTAATGAGCACCAATGATCAGTTTAGAATGATCACTTTAACTTGCTGATCAACTTGAAATACCTGGACTAAATCCTCTATAACTTTTGATTTATAGCGCAGAATTACAGGAATCCAATGCCCACGTTAAGCTAGCTCAATTTTATGTAGTGTGACAAAATTTGTGATAGAAATATAGACGACAAAGCGTCCAAGTAATCCAATCCATCCCAAACTGCGTGATGCCATTCATTATTTTTGATTATTAATCTTGTACTTAATGACGACCAATGATCAGTTTAAAAGATCAATTTAACTGCCCAATCAACTTTTCATGTCTACACTAAATCGTCCATAACTTTTGATTTATAACTCAAAATGACATGAATCAAATGCCCACATTAACCTAGCTCAAATTTCTATATTTTGACAAAATTTGAGACGGAAATAGAGATGACAAAGCATCCAAGTAATCCAATCAACCCCAAAGTGCTTGATGCCATGCATTATGCTTCTTTTATAAGCCTTTTCTTAATGAGCACCAATGATCTGTTTAGATTGATCAATTTAACTGGCCGATCAACTTGACTTTTCTGCACTAAATTGTCTGTATCTTCTGATTTAGAGCTCGGTATGACACGAATCCAATGCCTACGCTAAGCTAGCTCAATTTTATATATTGTGACAAAATTTGAAACAATAATAGAGACGATAAAGCGTCCAAGTAATCCAATCAATCCCAAACTGCGTGATGCAATTCTTTATGCTTCATTTATAAGCCTTTACTTAATGAGCACCAATGATCATATTAGAATGATCAATTTAACTGGTCGATCAACTTTACATATATGCACTAACTCGTCCGTGGGTTTTGATTTAGAGCTCCGAATGACACGAATCCAATGCCCACGTTAAGCTACCTCACTTTTCTATATTATAACGGAATTTGAGACATAAATACAGATGACGAAGCGTCCAAGTAATCCAATCAATCCTAAAATGCTTGATGCCATGCTTTATGGTTCATTTATAAGCCTTTACTTAGTAAGCACCAATGATCAGTTTAGAATGATCACTTTAACTAGCACTCAACTTGACATATCCGCACTAAATCATCCCTAACTTTTGGTTTATAGCTCAGAGTGACACGAATCCAACGCCTACGTTAATCTAGCTCAGTTTGCTATATTGTAACAAAATTTGAGACAGAAGTAGAGACGACAAAGCATCCAAGTATTCCAATCTATCCCAAACTGCGTGATGCCATGCATTATGCTTAATTTATAAGCTGTTACTCAAGAAGCACCAGTGATCAGTATAGAATAATCATATAAACTGGCCTACCAACTTGACATTTCCACACTAAATCGTTTGTAAATTTTGATTTAAAGCTCAGAATGACACGAATCCAATGCCCACGTTAAGCTAGCTCAATTTTCTATATTTTGACAAAATTTGTGATAGAAATAGAGATGACAAAGCTTCCAAGTAATCCAAACTATCCTAAGCTCCTTGATGCAATGCATTATTCTTCATTTATAAGGCTTTACTTACTGAGCACCAATGATCAGTTTAGAATTATCACTTTAACTGGCTGATCAACTTGAAATGTCGGCACTAAATCCTCCTTAGCTTTTGATTTAGAGCTCCGAATTACATGAATCCAATGCCCACGTTAAGCTAGCTACATTTTTTATATTGTGACAAAATTTTAGATAGAAATATATTAGACAAGGCGTCCAGGTAATTAAATCCCAACTGCGTGATGCCATGCATGCCAACTGCGTGATGCCATGCATTATTTTTCATTATTTAGCCTTTACTTAATAAGCACCAATGATCAGTTTAAAAGATCATTTTAACTGGCAAATCAACTTGTCATGTCTACACTAAATGTTCCTTAACTTTTGATTTATAACTCAGAATGACATGATTAAAATGCCCACATTAAACAAGCTCAATTTTCTATATTTTGACAAAATTTGAGACAGAGATAGAGACGACCAAGCATCCAAGTAATCCAATCTATCCAAACTGTTTGATGCCATGCATTATGCTTCATTTACAAGCCTTCACTTAATGAACACCAATGATTAGTTTAGAATGATCACTTTAACTGGTCGATCAACATGACATGTCCGCATTAAATTGTCTGTAACTTTTGATTTAGAGCACAGAATGACACAAATCCAATGTCCACGTTAAGCTAGCTCTATTTTCTATATTGTAAAAAAAATTCAGACAAAAATTTCAATGACAAAGCATCTAAGTAATCCAATCCATCCCAAACAGTGTGACACCATGCATTGTTTTCATTTATAAGCTTTTACTCAATGAGCACCAATGATCAACTTAAAATGATCATTTTAAATGGCCGGTCAACTTGTCATGTCTGCACTAAATTGTCCATAACTTTTGGTTTATAGCTCAGAATGACACGAATCCCTTGCCCACATTAAGCTAGTTAAATTTTTATATTGTGACAAAATTTGAAACATAACTAGATATGACAAAGCATCCAAGTAATCCAATCTATCCAAAACTGTGTGATGCCATGCATTATGCTTCATTTATAAGCCTTTACTCAATGAGCACCAATGATCAGTTTAGAATGATCACTTTAACTGGCCGATCAACTTGACATGTCCGCACTAAATCATCTATAACTTTTTATTTAGAACTAAGAAAAACACGAATCCAATGCCCACGTTAAGCAATCTAAATTTTCTATATTGTAATAAAATTTATGATAGAAAGAGATATGACAAAGCGTCCAAGTAATCCAATCTATCCAAAACTGTGTGATGCCACGTATTATGCTTCATTTATAAGCCTTAACTCAATGAGCCCCAATGATCAGTTTAGAATGATCACTTTTACTGGCCGATACACTTGACATGTCCGCACTAAATCGTCAATAACTTTTTATTTAGAGCTCAGACTGACACGAATCCAATGCCCACGTTAAGCTAGCTAAATTTTCAATATTTCACAAAAATTTGAGAGAGAAATAGAGACGACAAAGCGTCCAAGTAATTAAATCTATCCAAACTGCTTGATGCCATGCATTATGCGTCATTTATAGGCCTTTACTTAATGAGCACCAATGATCAATTTAGAACGATCACTTTGACATGTCCGCTCCAAAAATCATCCGTAACTTTTGGTTTAGAGATCAGAATGACATGATACCAATGCCCATGTTAAGCTAGCTAAATTTTCTATATTGTTACAAAATTTGAGACAGAAATAGATACGACAAAGCATCCAAGTAACGTAATCCATCCCAAACAGCGTGATGCCATGAATTATTTTTCATTTAGAAGATTTTACTCAATGAGCACCATTGATCAGTTTAGAATGATCATTTGAACTAGCATATCAACTTGTCATGTCTGAATTAAATCCTCCATAACTTTTGATTTATAGCTCAAAATGACAGGAATCCAATACCCACATTAAGCTAGTTGAACTTTCTATATTATGAAAAATTTTGAGACAGAACTAGATACGACAAAGCGTTTAAGTAATCCAATCTATCCAAAACATGTTGATGCAATGCATTATGCTTCATTTTTAAGCCTTTACTCGATGAGCACCACTGATTAGTTTAGAATGATCATTTTAACTAAGTGATGAACTTTACATGTACGCACTAAATCGTCCGTAACTTTTGATTTATAGCTCAGAATAACACGAATCCAATGCCCGTGGTAAGCTATCTCAATTTTGTATATTGTGACAAATTTTGAGGGAGAAATAGATACGATAAAGCATCCAAGCAATCCAATCCATCTCAAACTGCGCGATGCCATGCATTATTTTTCATGTATAAGCTTTTACTTATTGAGCACCAGTGATCAGTTTAGTATGATCATTTTAACTGGCCAATCAACTTGTTATGTGTGCACTAAATGGTCCTTAACATTTGATTTATAGCTCACAATGACACGAATCCAATGCCCACATTAAGCTATTTCAATTTTCTATATATAGCCAAAATTTGAAAAGGAACTAGATATGACAAAGTGTCCAAATAATCCAATCTATCCAAAACTGTGTGATGCGATACATTATGCTTCATTTTTAAACCTTTACTCAATTAGCACAAATGATCAGTTTAGAATGATCACTTTAACTGGCTGATCAACTTGGCATGTCCACACTAAATCATCCCTAACTTTTGATTTAGAGCTTAGAATGACAACAATTCCATGCCCATGTCAAGCTAGCTCAATGTTCTATATTCTGACAAAATTTTAGACAGAAATAGAGATGACAAAATGTCCAAGTAATCCAATCAATCGAAACTGCTTGACGCCATGCATTATGCTTCATTTATAAGCCTTTACTTAATGAGCACCAATGATCAGTTTAGAATGATAACTTTATTTGGCCGTTTAACTTGACATGTGCACAATAAATCGTCAGTAACTTTTGATTTAGAGCTCCGAAACACACGAATCCAATGCCTACGTTAAGCTAGCTCAATTTTATATATTGTAGCAAAATTTTGAGACAGAAATAGATACAATAAATCGTGCAAATAATCGAATATATTCAAAACTGTGTTATGCCATGCATTATGCTTCATTAATAAGCCTTTACTCAATGAGCACCAATGATAAGTTTAGAATGATCACTTTAACTGGCCGATCAACTTGACATCTCCGCACTAAATCGTTCGTAACTTTTGATTTAGAGCTCAGAATGACTGGAATATAATGCCCACGTTAAGCTAGCTCAATTTCTATGGTTTGAAATTTGAGACAGCAATAGAGACGACAATGTGTCCAAGTAATCCAATCTATCCAAAACAACCTGAAGCCATGCTTTAAAATTCATTTATAAGCCTTTACTTAATGAGCACCAATGATCAGTTTAGAATAATAACTTTATTTGGCCGTTCAACTTGACATGTCCTCACTAAATTGTCTGTAACTTTTGATTTAGCGCTCCAAAACACACGAATCCAATGTCCACGTTAAGCTAGCTCAATTTTCTATATTGTAGCCAAATTTGAGAAAGAAATAGATACGATAAAGTGTCCAAATTATCTAATCTATCCAAAACTGTGTGATTCCATGCATTATGCTTCATTAATAAGCCTTTACTCAATGAGCACCAATGATGAGTTTACAATGATCACTTTAACTGGCCGATCAACTTGACATGTCTGCACTAAATCGTCCGTAACTTATGATTTAGAGCTTAGAATGACACGAATCCAATGCCCATGTTAAGCTAGCTCAATTTTCTAAATTGTGACAAAATTTGATAGAGAAACAGATACAACAAAGCATACAATTAATCCGATGTATCCAGAACTGTGTGATACCATGCATTATTTTTCATTTATAAGCTTTTACTCAATGAGCACCACTGATCAGTTTGGAATGATCACTTTTACCGGCCACTCAACTTGACATGTCCGAACTAAATTGTCTGTAATTTTTGATTTAGAGCACAGAATAACACGAATCTAATGCAATTGTTAAACTAGCTCATTTTCCTATATTATAACAAAATTTGACAAAATATTAGACACGACAAAGCTTCCAAGTAATCCAATCTATCCAAAACTGTGTGATGCCATATATTATGCTTCTTTGATAAGCCATTATTCAATGAGCACCAACGTATCACTTTAACTGGCCGATCAACTTTACATGTTCGCACTAAATCGTTCGTAACTTTTCATTAAGAGCTCAGAATGACACGAATCCAATGTCCATGTTAAGCTAGCTCAATTTTCTATATTTTGACAAAATATTAGATAGAAAGAAAGAAGACAAAGCGTCCAAGTAATCAAATCTTTCCCAAATTCTGTGATACCATGCTTTATGCTTCATTTATAAGCCTTGAATTAATGAGCACCAATAATCAGTTTAAAATGATCACTTTAACTGGTCGATCAGCTTGACATGTCCGCACTAAATCTTCTATAACTTTTGATTTAGAACTCCAAAACACAAGAATCCAATCCCCACATTAAACAAGCTCAATTTTCTATATTGTAATCAAACTTAAGATTGAACTAGATATGACAAAGTGTCCAAGTAATCCAATCTATCCAAAACTGTGTGATGCCATGCAATATGCTTAATTTATAAGCCTTTACTGAATGAGCACCAATGATCAGTTTAGAATGATCACTTTTACTAGCTGAAAAACTTGACATGTCCGCACTAAATCATCAGTAACTTTTATTTAGATCTCACAATAACACGAATCCAATGCCCACGTTAAGCTAGTTAAATTTTCTATATTTAAACAAAATTTGATAAAGAACTAGATATGACAAAGCATTCAAGTAATCAAATCTATCCCAAACTGTGTGATGCCATGCATTATGATTCATTTTTAAGCCTTTACTTCATGAGCACAAATGATCAGTTTAGAATGATCACTTTAACTGGCATGTCCACACTAAATCATCAGTAACTTTTGATTTAGAGCTTAGAATGACAACAATTCAATGGCGACGTTAAACTAGCTCAATTTTCTATATTTTGAAAAAATTTTAGACAGAAATAGAGACGACAAAACGTCCAAGTAATCCAATCTATCCAAACTTCTTGATGCCATGCATTATGCTTCATTTATAAGCCTTTACTTAATGAGCACCAATGATCAGTTTAGAATGATAACTTTAGTTGGCCGTTGAACTTGGTCCACACTAAATCGTCAGTAACTTTTGATTTAGACCTCCAAAACACACGAATCCAATGCCGACGTTAAACTAGCTCAATTTTCTATATTGTAACAAAATTTCATATAGAAATAGATATGATAAAGCATCCAAATAATCCAATCTTCCAAAATTGTTTGATGCTATGCATTATACTTCATTAATAAGCCTTTACTCAATGAGCACCAATGATCTGTTTAGAATGATCACTTTAACTGGCCAATCAACTTAACATGTCCGCACTAAATCGTCCGTAACCTTTTATTTAGAGCTCAGAACTACACGAATCGAATGCCCATGTTAAGCTAGCTCAATTTTCTATATTGTGACAAAATTTGAGAGAGAAATAGGTAGGAAAAAGTGTCCAACTAATCCAGTCTATCCAGAAGTTTTGATGCCATGCATTATTTTTCTTTATAAGCTTTTAGTCAATGAGCACCACTGATCAGTTTAGAATGATCACTTTTACTGGCCACTCAACTCGACATGTCCGCACTAAATCGTACGTAATTTTTGATTTAGAGCTCAGAATGACAAGAATCCAATCCCAATGTTAACCTAGCTAAATTTTCTGTATTGTAACAAAATTTGGGACAAAAATAGACACAACAAAGATTTCATGTAATCCAATCTATCCAAAATTGTGTGATGCCATACATTATAAGCCTTTACTAAATGAGTAGTAATGATCAGTTTATAATAATCATATTAACTGGCCGATCAAGTTGACATGTCCGCACTAAATCATCCATTACTTTTGATTTTGAGCTCAGATTGACATGAATCCAATGCCCACGTTAAGCTAGATTTCTCTATATTTTGACAAAATTTGAGACTGAAATAGAGATGACAAACCGTCCAAGTAATCAAATCTATCCCAAACTGCCTGATGTCATGCTTTATGCTTCGTTTTGAAGCCATTACTAAATGATCAGTTTAGAATAATCATTTTAACCGGCCAATCAACTCGCCATGTCCACTAAATCGTTTGTAACTTTTGACTTAGAGCTCAGAAACACACGAATCCAATACCCACGTAAAGCTACCTCAATGTTCTATATTGCAATAACATTTGAGATAGAAAGAGATACGACAACACGCCCTAGTAATCCAATCTATCCAAAACTGTGTGATGCCATGCATTATGCTTCATTTATAAGCCTTTACTCAATGCGCACCAATGATCAGTTTAGAATGATCACTTTAATTGGCCGATCAACTTGACATGTCCACACTAAATTTTCGGTAACTTTTGATTTGAGGCAGAAAGAGAGACGACAAAGCCTCCAAGTAATAAAATCTATCAAAACTGCTTGATGTGATGCATTATCCGTCATTTATAAGCCCTTACTTAATGAGCACCAATGATCAGTTAAAAATGATCACTTGAAATGGCCGGTCAATTTGACATGTCCGCACCAAAAATCGTCCCTAACTTTTGATTTAGAACTCAGAATGACACGAATCCAATGCCCGCGTTAAGCTAACTCCATTTCTTATATTGTGACAAAATTTGAGACAGAAATAGATACGACAAGACGTTCAAATAATCCAATCCATCCCAAACTGTGTAATGCCATGTATTATTTTTCATTTATAAGCTTTTACTCAATGAGCACCAGTGATCAGTTTGGAATGATCATTTTAACTGGTCGATCAACTTGTCATGTATGCACTAAATCGTCCATAACTTTTTAGTAATACCTCAGAATTACACGAATTCAATGCCCACATTAAGCTAGTTCAATTTTCTATATTGGGAAAAAATTTGAGACAGAACTAGATATGAAAAAGCATCCAAGTAATCTAATCTATCCAAAACTGTGTGATGCCATGCATTATGCTTCCTTTTTAAGCCTTTACTCAATGACCACCAATGATCAGTTTAGAATGATCAATTTTAACTGATCGATAAACTTGACATGTACGCACTAAATCATCCATTACTATTGATTTAGAGCTCATAATGACACGAATTGAAAGCCCACGTTAAGCTAGTTCAATTTTCTATATTCTGGCAAAATTTTAGACACAAATAGAGAAGTCAAAGCATCCAAATAATCCAGTCTATCCAAACTTCTTGATGTCATGCATTATGCTTCATTTATAAGCCTTTACGTAATGAGTACCAATGATCAGTTTAGAATGATCACTTTAACTAGACGATCAACTTGACATGTCCGTACTAAATCATCTGTAGCTTTT
The DNA here is from genome assembly GCA_018901935.1 of Pugionium cornutum. Classification (NCBI taxonomy): domain Eukaryota; kingdom Viridiplantae; phylum Streptophyta; class Magnoliopsida; order Brassicales; family Brassicaceae; genus Pugionium; species Pugionium cornutum. Next base: position 12,866,029 of record JAENJI010000013.1, read on the forward strand.
GATTTATAGCTCAGAAACACAAGAATGCAATGCCCACGTGTAGCTAGCTCAATTTCCTATATTGTAACAAAATTTGAGACAGAAATACATACGATAAAGTGTCCAAGTTGTCCAATCTATCCAAAACGGTGTGATGCCATGAATTATGCTTCATTTATAACCCTTTACTAAATGAGCACCAATGATCAGCTTAGAATGATCACTTTAACAGGGCGACCAACTTGACATGTCCACACTAAATCATTTGTAACTTTTAATATAGAGCTCAAACTGACACGAATCCAATGCCCATGTTAAGCTAGCTTAATTTTCAATATTTTGACAAAATTTGAGACAAAAATAGAGACGACAAAGCATCCCAGTAATCAAATCTGTCCAAACTTCTTGATGCCATGTGTTATGCGTCATTTATAAGCCTTTACTTAATGAGCACCAATGATCAGTTTAGAATGATCACTTTAAATGGTCGATCCATTTGACATGTCCGCACCAAAAATTGTCCGTAACTTTTGATTTTAAGCTCAAAATGACAGGAATCCAATGCCCACATTAAGCTAGATAAATTTTCTATATTTTGACAAAATTTGAGACAGAAGTGGAGATGACAAAGCGTCCAAGTAATCCAATCTATCACAAACTGCGTGATGACATGCCTTAGGCTTCATTTAGAAGCCTTTTCTTAATGAACACCAATGGTCAGTTTAGAATGATTACTTTAACTGGCTGATCAATTTGACATGTCCGCACTAAATCATCCGTGATTTTTGATTTAAAGTTTAGAATAACACGAATCCAATGCTCACGTTAAGCTAGCTCAATTTTCTATATTTTGAGTAAATTTGAGACAAAAATAGAGACGACAAAGAATCCAAGTAATCCAATCTATCCAAACTGCTTGATAGCATGCATTATGCTTCATTTATAAGCCTTTACTTAATGAACACCAATGATTAGTTTCGAATGATCACTTTAATTGGCCACTCAACTTGATATGTCCGAACTAAATCTCGTTTGAAACTTTTGATTTAGAGCTCAGAATTACACGAATCCAATGTCCACATTAAGATATCTCAATATTATATATTGTAACAAAATTTGAGACAAAAATAGACACGAGAAATCATCCAAGTAATCCAATCTATCCAAAACTGTGTGATGCCATGCATTATGCTTCATTTATAGCCTTTACTTAACGAGCACCAATGATGAGTTTAGAATGATTACTTTAACTGGCTAATAAACTTGACATTTCCGCACTAAGTCGTCCGCAACTTTTGATTTAGAGCTTAGAATGACACAAATCTAATGCCCACATTAAACTAGCTCAATTTTCTACATTGTAGCAAATATGGTGACAAAAATACACACGACAAAGCTTCCAAGTAATCCAATCTATCCAAAACTGTGTGATGCCATGCATTATGCTTCATTTATAAGCCTTTACTCAAGGAGCACCAATGATCATTTTAGAATGATCATTTTAACTGGCTGATCAACTTGGCATGTCCGTATTAAATCGTCTATAACTATTGATTTAGAACTCAGAATGATATGAATCCAGTGTCCACAATAAGCTAGCTAAATTTTCTATGGCTTGACAAATTTTGAGACAGAAATACAGACGAGAAAGCGTCCAAGTAATCCAATCTATCAACTGCGTGATGGCATGCCTTAGGCTTCATTTATAAGCTTTTACTTAATGAGCACCAATTATCATTCTAGAATGATCATTTTAACATTCCTATCAACTTGGCATGTGCGCACTAAATTGTCTATAACTTCTGATTTAGAGCTTAGAATGAAATGAATCCATTGTCCACGTTAAACTAGCTCAATTTTCTATGGTTTGACAAAATTTGAGATATAAATAGAGACGAGAAAGCGTCCAAGTAATCCAATCTATCCAAAACTGTGAGATACCATGCATTATGCTTCATTTATAAGCCTTTACTTAATGAGCACCAATGATGAGTTTAGAATGATCACTTCAATTGGCCAATAAACTTGACATGTTCGCACTAAATCGTTTGCAACTTTTGATTTAGAGCTAAGAACGACACGAATCCCATGCCCAAGTTAAACTAGCTCAATTTTCTATATTCTAACAAAATTTTAGACAGAAATAGACACGAGAAATCTTCCAAGTAATCCAATCTATCCAAAACTGTGTGAGGCCAAGCATTACGCTTTTTTTATAAGCCTTTACTCAATGAGCAGCAATGATCAGTTTAGAATGATCATATTAACTGGCAGATTAACTTGACATGTCCGCACTAAAAAGTCCGTAACTTTTTATTTTGAGTTTAGAGTGACATGAATCTAATGCCCATGTTAAGCTAGATAAATTTTCTATATTTTGACAAAATTTGTGATAGAAGTAGAGAAGACAAAACGTCCAAGTAATCCAGTCTATCCCAAACTGCGGGATACCATGCCTTGTCCTTCATTTATAAGCCATTGCTTAATGAGCACCAACGATCGTTTTAGAATGATCATATTAACTGGCCGATCAACTTGACTTGTCCTCACTAAATCGTTTCTAACTTTTGATTTAGAGCTCAGAATGACACGAATCCAATGCCCACGATAACATATCTCATTATTCTATAGTTTGACAAATTTTGATACAGAAACAGAAATGACAATGCGTCCAAGTAATCCAATCTATCCCAAACTACGTGATGCCATGTTTTATGCTTAATTTATAAGCCTTTACTTAATGAGCACCAATGATAAGTTTAGAATGATCACTTTAACTGGCCGATGAACTTGTCATGTATGCACTAAATAGTCCGTTACTTTTTATTTAGAGCTTAGAATGAGATGAATCCAATGCCCACGTTAAGCTAGCTCAAGTTTCTATATTTTGACAAAATTTGAGACAGAAATAAAGACGACAAATCATCCAACTAATCCAATCTATCCAAACTGCTTAATGTCATGCATTATGTTTCACTTATAAGCCTTTAATTAATAAGCACCAATGATCCGTTTAGAATGATAACTTTAACTAACTTAACATGTCCGTACCAAATCGTCCGTAATTTTTGATTTAGAGGTTGGAATGAAACGAATCCAATGCCCACGTTAAGGTAGGTCATTTTCTATATTGCAACAAAATTTGAGAATGAAGTAGACACGACAAAGCATCCAAGTAATCCAATCTATCCAAAACTGTGTGATGCCAAGAATTATGCTTCATTTATAAGCCTTTACTCAATGAGTTACAATGATCAGTTTAGAATAATCATATTAACTGGCCAATCAACTTGACATGTCCGCACTAAATTGTCCGTAACTTTTGATTTTGAGCTTAAAATGACACGAATCCAATGTCCACGTTAATCTAGCTCAATTTTCTATATTTTGACAAACTTTGGGACAGAAAAAGAGACGACAAAGCGTCAAAGTAATCCAATCTATCCTAAACTTTGTGATGCCATGCTTTATGCTTCATTTACAAGCCTTTACTTAATGAGCACCAATGATCAGTTTAGAATGATCACTTTAATTGGCAGATCAACTTGACATGTCCGCACTAAATTTGTTTGTAACTTTTGATTTAGAGCTCACAAACACACGAATCCAATTCCCACATTGTGCTAGCTCAATTTTCTATATTGTAACAAAATTTGAGATAGAAATAGATATGACAAAGCGTCCAAGTAAATCAAATCCATCCCAAACTACGTGATGTCATGCATTATTGTTCATTTATAAGCTTTTACTCAATGAGCAGTAATGATCAGTTTAGAATGATTATTTTAACTGGTCGATCAAATTGACATGTCTACACTAAATCGTCCATAACTTGTGATTTATAGCTCAGAATGACACGAATCTAATAGATTCCCACATTAAACTAGTTCAATTTTCTATACTGTGACAAAATTTGAAACAGAACTAGATACGAAAAAGCATCCAAGTAATCCAATCTATCCCAAACTGCGTGATGCCATGCATTATCCTTCATTTGTTAGCCTTTCCTCAATGAGCACCAATGACCAGTTTAAAATGATCACTTTAACTGGGCAATCCACTTGAGATGTCCACACTAAATCGTCCGTAACTTTTGATTTAGAGCTTAGAATGACACGAATCCAATATCCACGTTATGCTGACTCAATTTTCAATATTGTAAAAAAAATTGAGCCATAAATAGATACGAAAAATCGTGCAAGTAATCCAATCTATCCCAAACTGCGTGATGCCATGCATTATTATTCATTTATTAGCCTTTACTTAATGACCACTAATGATCAGTTTAGAAGGATCACTTTAACCGGCGATCACCTTGACATGTCCTCACTAAATAGTAGGTAACTATTGATTTAGAGCTCAGAATGACACTAATCCAATGCCCACGTTAAGCTAGCTCAATTTTCTATATTTTAAGAAAATTTGAGACATAAATAGATATGACAAAACATCCAAGTAATCCAATCTATACAAAACTTTGTGATGCCAGGCATTATGTTTCATTTATAAGCCTTTACTGAATGAGCATCAATGATGGGTTTATAATGATCATTTTAACTCGCCGATCAACTTGACGTGTCTGCATTAAATCATCCGCAATTTTTGATTTATTGCTCATAATGTCATGAATCTAATACCCACATTAATCTAGTTGAATTTTCTATACTGTGACAAAATTTGAGACAGAACAAGAATCGACAAGGTTACAAGTACTCCATTCTATCCAAAACTGCGTGATGTCATGCATTATGCTTCATTTATTAGCCTTTCCTCATTGATCACCAATGATCATATTAGAATGATCACTTTAACTGGACGATAAACTTGACCTCTCCACACTAAATCATCCGTATCTTTTGATTTAGAGCTCAAAATGACACGAATCCAATGTCCATGTTAAGCTAGTTTAATTTTCTATATTTTGACTAAATTTTGGACCAAAAAAGAGACGACAAGGCGTCCAAGTAATCAATTTATCCCAAACTGCATGATGCCATGCTTTATGCTTCATCTATAAGCATTTCCTAAATGAGCACCAATGGTAACATTAGAATGATCACTTTAGTTGGCCAATCAACTTGACATGTCCGCACTAAATCAACATTAACTTTTGATTTAGAGCTCAGAAACACAAGAATCCAATGCCCACGTTAAGGTAGCTAAATTTTCTATATGGTAACAAAATTTGGGACAGAAATAGATACGACAAAGTGTCCAAGTAATCCAATCTATCCAAACTACTTGGTACCATGCTTCATGCTTCTTTTATAAGCCTCTACTTAATGTGCACCAATGATCAGTTTACATTGATCACTTTAACTAGCCGATCAACTTGACATGTCCGCTATAAATCGTCCGTAATTTTTGATTTAGTGCTCAAAAACACACGAATTCAATGCCCCCGTTAAGTTAGCACAATTTTCTATATTATAGCAAAATTTAAGACAGAAATAGATACGATAAAGCGTCCAAGTAATCTAATCCATCCCAAACTACGTGATGTCATGCATTATTGTTCATTTATAAGCTTTTACTCAATGAGCATTAATGATCAGTTTAGAATGATTATTTTAACTGGTCGATCAAATTGACATGTCTGCACTAAATCGTCCATAACTTGTGATTTATAGCTCAGAATGACACGAATGTAATAGATTCCCACATTAAGCTAGTTCAATTTTTTATATTGTGACAAAATTTGAAACAGAACTAGATACGAAAAAGCATCCAAGTAATCCAATCTATCCCAAACTGCGTGATGCCATGCATTATCCTTCATTTGTTAGCGTTTCCTCAATGAGCACCAATGATCAGTTTAAAATGATCACTTTAACTGGGCGATCCACTTGAGATGTCCACACTAAATCGTCCATAACTTTTGATTTAGAGCTTAGAACGACACGAATCCAATGTCCACGTTATGCTGACTCAATTTTCAATATTGTAAAAAATTTTGAGACATAAATAGATACGACAAATCGTGCAAGTAATCCAATACATCCCAAACTGCGTGATGCCATGCATTATTATTCATTTATTAGCCTTTACTTAATGACCACTAATGATCAGTTTAGAAGGATCACTTTAACTGGCGATCACCTTGACATGTCCTCACTAAATAGTAGGTAACTATTGATTTAGAGCTCAGAATGACACTAATCCAATGCCCACGTTAAGCTAGCTCAATTTTCTATATTTTAAGAAAATTTGAGACATAAATAGATATGACAAAACATCCAAGTAATCCAATCTATACAAAACTTTGTGATGCCATGCATTATGCTTCATTTATAAGCCTTTACTGAATGAGCATCAATGATGAGTTTATAATGATCATTTTAACTCGCCGATCAACTTGACATGTCTGCAATAAATCATCCGCAATTTTTGATTTATTGCTCATAATGTCACGAATCTAATACCCACATTAATCTAGTTGAATTTTCTATACTGTGACAAAATTTGAGACAGAAAAAGAATCGACAAGGTTACAAGTAATCCATTCTATCCAAAACTGCGTGATGTCATGCATTATGCTTCATTTATTAGCCTTTCCTCATTGATCACCGATGATCATATTAGAATGATCACTTTAACTGGCCGATAAAATTGACATCTCCACACTAAATCATCCGTATCTTTTGATTTAGAGCTCAAAATGACACGAATCCAATGTCCATGTTAAGCTAGTTTAATTTTCTATATTTTGACCAAATTTGGGACCGAAAAAGAGACGACAAAGCATCCAAGTAATCAATTTATCCCAAACTACATGATGCCATGCTTTATGCTTCATCTATAAGCATTTCCTAAATGAGCACCAATGGTAACATTAGAATGATCACTTTAGTTGGCTAATCAACTTGACATGTCCGCACTAAATCAACATTAACTTTTGATTTAGAGCTCAGAAACACAAGAATCCAATGCCCACGTTAAGGTAGCTAAATTTTCTATATGGTAACAAAATTTGGGACAGAAATAGATATGACAAAGTGTCCAAGTAATCCAATCTATCCAAACTACGTGATACCATGCTTCATGCTTCTTTTATAAGCCTCTACTTAATGTGCACCAATGATCAGTTTACATTGATCACTTTAACTAGCCGATCAACTTGACATGTCCTCTATAAATCGTCCGTAATTTTTGATTTAGTGCTCAAAAACACACGAATTCAATGCCCCCGTTAAGTTAGCACAATTTTCTATATTATAGCAAAATTTAAGACAGAAATAGATACGATAAAGCGTCCAAGTAATCTAATCCATCCTAAACTACGTGATGTCATGCATTATTGTTCATTTATAAGCTTTTACTCAATGAGCATTAATGATCAGTTTAGAATGATTATTTTAACTGGTCGATCAAATTGACATGTCTGCACTAAATCGTCCATAACTTGTGATTTATAGCTCAGAATGACACGAATCTAATAGATTCCCACATTAAGCTAGTTCAATTTTTTATATTGTGACAAAATGTGAAACAGAACTAGATACGAAAAAGCATCCAAGTAATCCAATCTATCCCAAACTGCGTGATGCCATGCATTATCCTTCATTTGTTAGCGTTTCCTCAATGAGCACCAATGACCAGTTTAAAATGATCACTTTAACTGGGCGATCCACTTGAGATGTCCACGCTAAATCGTCCGTAACTTTTAATTTAGAGCTTAGAACGACACGAATCCAATGTCCACGTTAAGCTAGTTTAATTTTCTATATTTTGACCAAATTTGGGACCAAAAAAGAGACGACAAAGCATCCAAGTAATCAATTTATCCCAAACTACATGATGCCATGCTTTATGCTTCATCTATAAGCATTTCCTAAATGAGCACCAATGGTAACATTAGAATGATCACTTTAGTTGGCTAATCAACTTGACATGTCCGCACTAAATCAACATTAACTTTTGATTTAGAGCTCAGAAACACAAGAATCCAATGCCCACGTTAAGGTAGCTAAATTTTCTATATGGTAACAAAATTTGGGACAGAAATAGATATGACAAAGTGTCCAAGTAATCCAATCTATCCAAACTACGTGATACCATGCTTCATGCTTCTTTTATAAGCCTCTACTTAATGTGCACCAATGATCAGTTTACATTGATCACTTTAACTAGCCGATCAAGTTGACATGTCCTCTATAAATCGTCCGTAATTTTTGATTTAGTGCTCAAAAACACACGAATTCAATGCCCCCGTTAAGTTAGCACAATTTTCTATATTATAGCAAAATTTAAGACAGAAATAGATACGATAAAGCGTCCAAGTAATCTAATCCATCCCAAACTACGTGATGTCATGCATTATTGTTCATTTATAAGCTTTTACTCAATGAGCATTAATGATCAGTTTAGAATGATTATTTTAACTGGTCGATCAAATTGACATGTCTGCACTAAATCGTCCATAACTTGTGATTTATAGCTCAGAATGACACGAATCTAATAGATTCCCACATTAAGCTAGTTCAATTTTTTATATTGTGACAAAATGTGAAACAGAACTAGATACGAAAAAGCATCCAAGTAATCCAATCTATCCAAAACTGCGTGATGTCATGCATTATGCTTCATTTATTAGCCTTTCCTCATTGATCACCGATGATCATATTAGAATGATCACTTTAACTGGCCGATAAAATTGACATCTCCACACTAAATCATCCGTATCTTTTGATTTAGAGCTCAAAATGACACGAATCCAATGTCCATGTTAAGCTAGTTTAATTTTCTATATTTTGACCAAATTTGGGACCGAAAAAGAGACGACAAAGCATCCAAGTAATCAATTTATCCCAAACTGCATGATGCCATGCTTTATGCTTCATCTATAAGCATTTCCTAAATGAGCACCAATGGTAACATTAGAATGATCACTTTAGTTGGCCAATCAACTTGACATGTCCACAAATCAACGTTAACTTTTGATTTAGAGCTCAGAAACACAAGAATCCAATGCCCACATTAAGGTAGCTAAATTTTCTATATGGTAACAAAATTTGGGACAGAAATAGATACGACAAAGTGTCCAAGTAATCCAATCTATCCAAACTACTTGATACCATGCTTCATGCTTCTTTTATAAGCCTCTACTTAATGTGCACCAATGATCAGTTTACATTGATCACTTTATCTAGCCGATCAACTTGACATGTCCGCTATAAATCGTCCGTAATTTTTGATTTAGTGCTCAAAAACACACGAATTCAATGCCCCCGTTAAGTTAGCACAATTTTCTATATTATAGCAAAATTTAAGACAGAAATAGATACGATAAAGCGTCCAAGTAATCTAATCCATCCGAAACTGCGTGATGCCATGCATTATTGTTCATTTATAAGCTTTTACTGAATGAGCACCAATGATTAGTTTAGAATGATCATTTTAACTGGCCAATCAACTTGACATGTTTGCACTAAATTATCCAGAACTTTTGATTTATGGTTCAGAATTACACGAATCCAACACCTATGTTATGCTAGTTCAATTTTCTATATTGTGACAAAATTTGAGAAAGAACTAGATTCGACAAAGCGTCCAAGTAATCCAATTTATCGTGAACTGCGTGATGCCATGCATTATGCTTCATTTATAAGCCTTTACTCAATGAGCACCAATGATCAGTTTAGAATGATCACTTTAACTAACCGATCAACTTGACATGTCCACACTAAATCGTCCGTAACTTTTGATTTAGAGCTCAAAATGACACATATCCAATGCCCACGCTAAGCTAGCTCAATTTTCTATATTTTGACAATATTTGAGATAGAAATAGAGACGACATTGTTCAAGTAATCCAATCTATCCAAACCGCTTGATGCCATGTTGTAGGCTTCATTTATAAGACTATACTTAATGAGCACTAATGATCTGTTTAGAATGATCATTTTAATTGGCCCGTCACCTTGACATGTCCGCACTTAATCGTTCGTAATTTTTGATTTAGAGCTCAGAATGACACGAATCCAATGTCCACGTTAAGCTAGCTCTATTTTCTATGTTTTAACAAAATTTGAGACACAAATAGATATGACAAAGCATCCAAGTAATCCACTATATCGAAAACTGTGTGATGCCAAGCATTATGCTTCATTTATAAGCCATTACTCAATGAACACCAATGATGAGTTTGAAATGATCATTTCAACTGGCTGATCAATTTGACATGTGTGCACTAAATCGTCAATAACTTTTGATTTATAGCTCAGAATGACACGAATCCAATACCCACATTAAGCTATTTCATTTTTCTATATTTTTAAAAAATTTGAGACAGAAGTAGATATGAAAACGCATCCACGTAATCCAATCTATCCCAAACTGCATGATGCCATTCATTAGACTTCATTTATAAGACTTTATTCAATGAGCACAAATGATCAGTTTAGAATGATCACTTTAACTAGGCGGTCAACTTTACATGTCCACACTAAATCGTCCACAACTTTTGATTTAGAGCTCAGAATAACATGAATCCAATGCCCTTGTTAAGCTAGCTCAATTTTCTATATTGTGGCAAATTCTGAGTCAAAATGGATACAGAAAAGCATTCAAGTAATCCAATCTATGAAAAACTGCATGAGGCCATGCATCATGTCTCATTTATAAGCCTTTACTCAATGAGCACAAATGATCAGCTTCGAATGATCACTTTAACTAGGCGATCAACTTGACATGTCCGCACTAAATCGTTCGTAACTTTTGTTTTAGAGCTCAGAATAACGCGAATCCAAAGCCCAAGTTAAGATAGCTCAATTTTCTATATTGTGAGACAATCTGAGACAAAAATATATACGAAAAAGTGTTCAAGTAATCCAATTTAACCAAAACTGCGTGATGCCATGCATTATGCTTCATTTCTAAGCCTTTACTCAATGAGCACCAATGATCAGTTTAGAATGATCACTTTAACTGGGCGATCAACTTGACATTTTTGAACTAAATCGTCCTTAACGTATATTTTATAGCTCAGAATGACACAAATCCAATGCCCACTTAAGTTAGCTCAATTTTCTATATTGTGACAAAATTTGAGACAGAACTAGATACGAAAAAGCGTCTAAGTAATCTCCCAAACTCCGTGATCCCATGATTTTTGCTTCATTTATAAGCGTTTACTTAATGAGCACCAATGATCAGTTTGGAATGATCACTTTAACTAGGTGATCAACTTGACATATCTGCAGTAAATCGTTCGTAACTTTTTATTTAGAGCTCACTATAACACGAATCCAATGCCTATGTTAAGGTAGCTCAATTTTCTATATTGTGACAAAATTTAAAACAAAAATAAATACGGAAAAGCGTTCAAGTAATCCAATCTAGCCAAAACTGTGTGATGCCATGCATTATGCTTCATTTCTAAGCCTTTACTCAATGAGCACCAATGATCAATTTAAAATGATCACTTTAACTGGCCGATCAATTTGACATGTCTGCACTAAATCGTCCTTAACTTAATTTTTAAGCTCAGAATGACACAAATCCAGTGCCCACGTTAACTTAGCTCAATTTTCTATATTGTGACAAAATTTGAGACAGAAGTAGATACGAAAAAAGCGTCCAAGTAATCCAATCTATCCCAAACTCCATGATCCCATGATTTTTGCTTCCATTTATAAGCGTTTACTTAATGAGCACCAATGATCAGTTTAGAATGATCACTTTAACTAGGTGATCAACTTGACATGTCTGTAGTAAACCATCCATAATTTTATTTAGAGCTCAGTATAACACGAATCCAATGCCTACGTTAAGGTAGCTCAATTTTCTTTATTTTGACAAAATTTGGAACAAAAATAAATACGAAAAAGCGTTCAAGTAATCCAATCTAGCCAAAACAGTGTGATGCCATGCATTATGCTTCATTTATAAGCCTTTACTCAATGAGCACCAATGATAAGTTTAGAATGATCACTTTAACTGGCCGGTAAAATAGACATGTCCGCACTAAATCATCACTAACTTCTGATTTAGAGCTCAGAATGACACGAATCCAATGCCCACGTTAAGCTAGCTCAATTTTCTATACTGTGATACAATTTGAGAAAGAAACATATGCAAAAAAGCGTTCAAGTAATCCAATCTAGCCTAAACTGCGTGATGCCATGAATTATGCTTAATTTTTAAGCATTTACTGAATGACCACCAATGATCAGTTAAGAATGAACACTTTAACTGGCCGATCAACTTGACATATCCATCCTAAATGTCCATAACTTTTGATTTAGAGCTTTGAATAACACGAATCCAATGCTCACATTAAGCTAGCTCAATTCAATATTAAAACCAAATTTGAGACAAAAATAGATAAGACAAAGCGTCCACGTAATCCAATCTAACCACAACTGTGTGATGTCATGCATTATGCTTCATTTATTATAAGCCTTAACTCAATGAGCACCAATGATCAGTTTAGAATGATCAGTTTAATTGGCCGATCAACTTGACATGTCTGCACTAAATCATCCGTAACTTTTGATTTAGAGCTCAGAATGACACGAATCCAATGGCCACGTTAAGCTAGCTAAACTTTCTATATTGAAAAATTTGAGACAAAAATAGATACGAAAAAGCGTTCAAGTAATCTAATCTAACCAAATCTGTGCATGCCATGCATTATGCTTTATTTCTAAGCCTTTACTCAATTTGCACCAAAGATCAGTTTAGAATGATCACTTTAACTGGCCGATCAACTTGACATGTCCGCACCAAATCATCCCTATTTTGATTTAGAGCTCAGAATGACATGAATCCAATGCCTACGTTAAGCTAGCTCAATTTTCTATATTGTTACAAAATTTGAGACAAAAATCTATACGAAAAAAGCGTTCAACTAATCCAATCTAACAAAAACTGCGTGATGCCATGCATTATGCTTCATTTCTAAGCCTTTACTCAATGAGCACCAATGATCAGTTTAGAATGATCACTTTACTTGGCCGATCAACTTGACATTTCTGCACTAAATCATCACCAACTTTTGATTTAGAGCTCCGAATGACACGTATCCAATGCTTATGTTAAACTAACTTAATTTTCTAAATTGTGAAAGAAATAGATATAAAAAAGCGTTCAAGTAATCTAATATAACCAAAACTGCGTGATTCCATGCATTATGCTTCCTTTATAAGCCTTTTCTCAAATGAGCACCAATGATCAGTAAAGAATGATCACTTTAACTGGCCGGTCAACTTGACATGTCCACACTAAATCATTTGTAACTTATTATATAGACCTCACAATGACACGAATCCACTGCCCACGTTAAGCTAGCTCAATTTTCTATATTGTGACAAAATTTTAGATAGAAATAGATGCAAAAAAGCGTTCATGTAATCCAATCTATGCAAAATTGCATGATGCCATGCCTTATGCTTCATTTATAAGCCTTTAATAAATAAACACAAATGATCAGTTTAGAATGATCACTTTAACTGGCCTATCAACTTGACATGCCCGAACTAAATCGTCCGTAACATATGATTTAGAGCTCATATTGACACGAATCCAACGCCCACGTTAAGCTAGCTTAATTTTCTATATTGTGAAAAAATTTGAGACAGAAATAGAATACAAAAAAGCGTTCAAGTAATCCAATCTGTGCAAAACTGCATGATGGCATGCATTATGCTTCATTTATAAGCTTTTGCTCAATGAGCACAAATGATCTGTTTAGAATGATCATTTTAACAGGGCGATCAACTTGACATTTCTGCACTAAATCGTTTGTAACTTATGATTTAGAGTTCATAATGACAAGAATCCAATGCCCATGAGAAGTTAGATCAATTTTCTATATTGGGACAACATTTGAGACAAAAATAGATACGAAAAAGCGTTTAAGTAATCCAATATAACCAAAACTGCGTGATGCCATGCATTATGCTTCATATCTAAGCCTTTAATCAATGGGAACCAGTGATCAGTTTAGAATGATCACTTTAACTGGGCGATCAACTTGACATTTCTGCACTAAATCGTCCTTAACGTATATTTTAGAGCTCAGAATGACACAAATCCAATGTCTACGTTAAGCTAGCTAAATTATCTAAATTGTGACAAAATTTGAGACGAAAATAGATACGAAAAAGCGTTTTAGTAATCCAATCTAACCAAAACTGCGTGATACCATACATTACGCTTCATTTCTATGCCTTTACTCAATGAGCACCAATGATCAGTTTAGAATGGTCACTTTAACTGGCCGATCAACTTGACACTTCCGCACCAAACCATCCCTAACTTTTGATTTAGAGGTCAGACTGGCACAAATCAAATGCCCACGTTAAAATAGCTCAATTTTCTATATTGTGAAAAAATTTGAGACAGAAATAGATACCACAAAGCGTCAAAGTAATCCAATCTATCCTGAACTGCGTGATGTCATGCATTGTTCATCATTTATAAGACTTTACTCATTGAACACCAATGATCGGTTTAGAATGATCAATTTAACGGCCCGATCAACCTGACATGTCCACACTAAATCGTCTATAACTTTTGATTTAGAGCTCAGAATGACACAAATCCAATCCCCACATTAAGCTAGCTCAATTTTTAATATTGTGACCAAATTTGAGACTGAAATAGATATAAAAAGCGTTCAAGTAATCCAATCTAGCCAAAACTGCGTGATGCCATGCATTATGCTTCATTTATAAGGCTTTACTCAATGAGCACCAATGATCTGTTTAGAATGATGAATTTAACTGGCCGATCAACTTGACATGTCGGTCCTAAATTATCCATAACTTATGATTTAGAGCTTACAATGAAACGAACCCAATGCCCACGTTAAGCTAGCTCAATTTTCTATAATGTGACAAAATTTGAGACATAAATAGATACGACAAAGTGTCCATGTAATCCAATCTAACCCCAACTGCGTGATGTCATACATTATGCATCATTTATAAGCATTTACTCAATGAGCACCAATGATCCGTTTAGAATGATCAGCTTAACTGGCCGATCAACTTGACATTTCCGCACTAAATCGTCCGTAAATTTTGATTTAGTGCTCAAAATAACATGAATCCAATGCCCACGTTAAGCTAGCTCAATTTTCTATATTGTCCCAAAATTTGAGACCGAAATAGATACGGCAAAACGTCCATGTAATCCAATATATCCTGCACTTCATGATGCCATGCATTGTGCTTCACTTATAAGCCTATACTCATTGAGCACCAATGATCAGTTAAGAATGATCACTTTAACTGGCCGATCAACTTGACATGTCCGCACTAAGTCATCCGAACTTTTGATTTAGAGGTCAGACATGCTCGAATCCAATACCCACGTTAAAGTTGCTCAATTTTCTATAATGTGAAAAAAATTGAGATAGAAATAGATACGACAAAGCATCAAAGTAATCCAATCTATCATGAACTATGTGATGTCATGCATAATGCATTATTTATAAGCCTTTACTCAATGAGCACCAATGATCAGTTTAGAATGATCACTTTAACTGGCCAATCAATTTTACATGTTCGCACTAAATCGTCTGTAAATTTTGATTTAGAGCAGAAAACGACACGAATCCAATACCCACGTTAGGCTACCTAAATTTTCAATATTGTGACAAAATTTGAGATAGAAATAAATAAGACAAAGTGTCCATGGAATCCAATCTACCCCAAACTTTGTGATGCAATGCATTATGCTTCATTTATAAGCCATTACTGAATGAGCACCAATGATATGTTAAGAATGATCATTTTAATTGGGCCGGTCAACTTGACATATCCGCACTAAATTGTCCATAACTTTTGATTTATAGCTCAGAATAACACGAATCCAATGTCCACGTTATGCTAGCTCAAGTTTCTATATTGTGCCAAAATTTCAGATAGAGATAGATACAACCAAGCGTCCATGTAATCCAATCTATCCCAAACTACGCGATGCCATGCATAATGCTTCATTTATAAGCCTTTACTCCATGAGCAACAATGATCAGTTAAAAATGATCACTTTAACTAGCCGGTCAAACTGACATGTCCGCACAAAATCGTCCGTAACTTATGAGTTAGAGCTTAGAATGATACGAATCTCGTACCCACGTTAAGCTAGCTCAATTTTCTATATTGTGACAAAATTTTAGGCAGAAATAGATAGGACAAAGTGTCCAAGTAATCCATTCAATCCCGAGCTGCGTGATGTCATGCATTATGCATCATTCATAGCCATTACTCAATGAGCACCAACGATCAGTTTAGAATGATCACTTTAACTGGCCGATCAACTTGACATGTCCGCACTAAATCGTTCGAAGTATTGATTTAAAGGTCAGACTGGCACGAATCGAATGCCCACGTTAACCTACCTCAATGTTCTATATTGTGACATAATTTGAGACCGAAATAGATAGAACAAAGCGTCCATGTAATCCAACCTATCCCAAACTTCATGATGCCATGCAATATGCTTCATTTGTAAGCCTTTACTCAATGAGCGCAAATGATCAGGTAAGAATGATCAATTTAACTGGCCGATCAAATTGACATGTCTCCACTAAATCGTTTATAACTTATGAGTTAGAGCTTAGAATGATACGAATCCTGTGCCCAAGTTAAGGTTGCTCAATTTTCTATATTGTGACAAAATTTGAGGCAGAAATACGCTAAAGCATCCAAGTAATCCAATCTATCCCGAACTGTGTGATGTTATACATTATGCATCATTTATAAGCATTTACTCAATGAGCACCAATGATCAGTTTGGAATGATCACTTTAACTGGACGATCAACTTGACATGTATGCACTAAATCGTCCTTAACTTTTGATTTAGAGCTCAGAATGACACGAATTTAATGCCAACGTCAAGCTAGTTATTTTTCTATATTGTCACAAAACTTGAGACCAAATTCGATACGACAAAGCATCCATGTAATCGAATCTATCGTGAACCTCATGATGCCATGCATTATGCTTGATTTATAATCCTTTACTCAATGAGCACCAATGATCAGTTAAGAATGATCACTTTAACTGGCCGATCATCTTGTTATGTCCACACTAAATTGTCAGAGCTTTTGATATATAGAGGTCAGACTGGCACGAATCCAATGCCCACGTTAAAATAGCTCAATTTTTCTATATGGTGAAAAAGTTTGAGACATAAATAGATACAAAAAGGCGTCCAAGTAATCCAATCTATCCCAAACTGCGTGATGTTTTGCATTGTGCATAATTTATAAGCCTTTACTCATTGAGCACCAATGATCAGTATAGAATGATCACTTTAACAGGCCGATCAGCCTGACATGTCCGCACTAAATCGTCCGTAACTTTTGGTTTAGCTCTCAGAATGACATGAATCCAATGCCCACGTTAAACTAGCTCAATTTTCTATATTGTGACAAAATTTGAGACAGATATAGATAAGATAAATTAAGATAAAGTGTCCAAGTAATCCGATCTAGCTAAAAGTGTGTGATGCCATGCATTATGCTTCATTTATAAGCCTTTACTCAGTTAGCACCAATGATCAGTTAAGAATGATCACTTTAACTAGCCAATCAATTTGACATGTCTGCACCAAATCATCGGTAACTTTTGATTTCGAGCTTAGAATGACACGAATCCAATGCCCACATTAAGCTAGCTCAATTTTTATATTGTATCAAAATTTGAGACAAAAATAGATACGACAAAGCGTACAAATAATCCAATCTATCCTGAACTACGTGATGTCATGCATTATGCTTCTATTATAAGCTTTTACTCAATGAGTACCAATGATCAGTTTAGAATGGCCACTTTAACTGGCCGAACAACTTGACATGTCCGCACTAAATCGTCCGTATCTTTTGATTTAGAGCTCAAAATAACACGAATCCAATCCCCACGTTAAGCTAGCTCAATTTTCTATATTGTTATAAAATTGAGGTAGAAATATATACCATAAAGCGTCCATGTAATCCAATCTATCCCGAACTGATTTATGCCAAGCACTATGCTTCATTTATAAGCCTTTACTCAGTGAGCACCAATGATCAGTTAAGAATGATAAGTTTAACCAGCCTATCAACTTGACATGTCTGCACTATATCATCTGTAACTTTTGCTTTCGAGCTTAGAATGACACGAATCCCATGTCACGTTAAGCTAGCTAAATTTTCTATTTTGTGACAAAATTTGAGACAGTAATAGATATGACAAAGCGCCTAAGTAACATAATCTATACCGAACTGAGTGATGCTATGCATTATGCTTCATTTATAACCCTTTACTCAATGAGCACAAATGATTAGTTAAAAATGATCACTTTAACTGGTCGATCAACTTGACATGTCTGCACTAAATCGTCTGTAACTTTTAATTTTGAGCTCAAAATGACACGAATCCAATGCCCACGTTAAGATAGTTCAATTTTCTATATTGTAACAAAATTTGAGACAGAAATAGATTCGGAAAAGCGTCCATGTTCTCCAATCTATCTCGGACTGCGTGATGCTATGCATTATGCTTCATTTTTAAGCCTTTACTCAATGAGCACCAATGATCAGTTAAGAATTATCACTTTAACTGGCTGATCAACTTGACATGTCCGCACTAAATAGTCTGAAATTTATATTTAGAGGTCAGAATGGCACGAATCGAATGTCCACGTTAAAATACCACAATTTTCTACATTATGATAAAATTTAAGACAGAAATAGATACGACAAAGCGTTCACGTAATCCAATTTATCCCGAACTGTGTGATGCCATGCATTATGCTTCATTTATAAGCCTTTACTTAATGAGCACCAATAATCAGTTATGAATGATCACTTTAACTGGCTGATACACTTGACATGACCGCACTTAATCGTTTGTTACTTATGAGTTAGAGCTCAGAATGATACGAATCCAGTGCCCACATTAAGCTAGCTCAATTTTCTACATTGTCACAAAATTTGAGAGAGAAATAGAGACGAAAATGTGTCCAAGTAATCTAATCTATCCCAAGCTTTGTGATGTCATGCGTTATGCATAATATATAGCCTTTAAATAATGAGAACCAATGATCAGTTTAGAATGATCACTTTAACCGTCTGATCAAATTGACATGTCCACATTACATCGCGTGTAACTTTCGATTTAGACCAAAGAAACACATGAATCCAATGCCCACGTTTAGCTAGCTCAATTTCCTATATTGTCACAAAATTTGAGGTAGAACTAGATACGACAAAGCATCCAAATAATCCAATATATCCCAAACTGCGTGATGCCATGCGTTATGCTTCATTTATAAACCTTTACTCAATGAGCACCAATGATCAGTTTAGAATGATCACTTTAAATGGCCGATCAACCTGACATGTCCACACTAAATCGTCTGTAACATTTTATATAGACCTCAAAATGATACGAATCCAATGTCCACGTTAAACTAGCTCAATTTTCTATATTTTGGCAAAATTTGAGATAGAAAGAGAGACCCCAAAGCTTCCAAGTATTTTAATCTATCCCAAACTACGTGACATCATGCTTTATGCTTCATTTATAAGCTTTTACTTAATGACCACAAATTATTAGTTTTGAGTGATCACTTTAACTGGCCGATTAACTTGACATGTCTGCACAGCACTAAATCGTGTGTAACTTTTGATTTATAGCTCAAAATGACACGAATGCCATGCCCACGTTAAGTTAGCTTAATTTTCTATATTGTGAAAAAATTTGAGACGGAAATAGATACGACAAAGTGTCTATGTAATCCAATCTATCCTGAACTTCGTGATGCCATGCATTATGCTTCAGTTATAAGCCTTTACTAGCCGATCAACTTGACATGTCTGCACTAAATCTTTCGAACTTTTGATTTAGAGGTCACACAGGCACGAATCCAATACCCACGTTAAAGTTGCTCAATTTGCTATATTGTGAAAAAAAATTGAGATAGAAATAGATACGACAAAGCGTCCATGTAATCTATTCTATCATGAACTGTGTGATGTCATGCATAATGCATCATTTATAAGCCTCTACTCAATGAGCACCAATGATCAGTTTATAATGATCATTTTAACTGGCCGATCAATTTGACATGTCCGCACTAAATCGTCCATCAATTTTGATTTAGAGCACAGAACGACATGAATCATATGCCCGCGTTAGGCTACCTAAGTTTTCAATATTGTGACAAAATTTGAGATAGAAATAAATAAGACAAAGTGTCTGTGGAATCCAATCTACCCCAAACTTCGTGATGCAATGCATTATGCTTCATTTATAAGCCTTTACTCAATGAGACCAATGATAAGTTAAGAATGATCATTTTAACTGGCCGGTCAACTTGACATGTCCGCACTAAATTGTCCGTAACTTTTGATTTATAGCTCAGAATAATACAAATCCAATGTCCACGTTATGCTAGCTCAAGTTTCTATATTGTGACAAAATTTGAGATAGAGATAGATACGACCAAGCGTCCATGTAATCCAATCTGTCCTGAACTACGCGATTCCTTGATAATCCTTCATTTATAAGCCATTACTCCATGAGCAACAATGATCAGTTAAGAATGATCACTTTAACTAGCCGGTCAAACTGACATGTCTGCACAAAATTGTTCGTAACTTATGAGTTAGAGCATAGAATGATACGAATCATGTACCCACGTTAAGCTAGCTCAATTTCTATATTGTGACAAAATTTTACGCAGAAATAGATACGACAAAGTGTCCAAGTAATCCATTCTATCCCGAGCTGGGTAATGTCATGCATTATGCATCATTTATAGCCTTTACTCAATGAGCACTAATGATTAGTTTAGAATGATCACTTTAACTGGCTGATCAACTTGACATGTCCGCACTAAATCGTTCGAAGTTTTGATTTAGAGGTCTGACAGGCACGAATCCAATGCCCACGTTAAACTAGCTCAATGTTCTATATTGTGACAAAATTTGAGACCAAAATAGATAGGATAAAGCGTCCATGTAATCCAATCTATCCCGAACTTCATGATGCCATGAAGTATGCTTCATTTATAAGCCTTTACTCAATGAGCACAAATGATCATGTAAGAATGAACAATTTATATAGCCGATCAAGTTGACATGTCTCTACTAAATCGTTCGTAACTTATGAGTTAGAGGTTAGAATGATATGAATCCTATGCCCAAGTTAAGGTAGCTCAATTTTCTATATTGTGACAAAATTTGAGGCATAAATACGCTAAAGCGTCCAAGTAATCCAATCTACCCCAAACTGCGTGATGTCATACATTATACTTCATTTATAAGCATTTACTCAATGAGCACCAATGATCAGTTTAGAATGATCACTTTAACTGGACGATCAATTTGACATGTATGCACTAAATCATCCTTAACTTTTGATTTAGAGCTCGGAATGACACGAATTTAATACCAACGTTAAGCTAGTTATTTTTTTCTATATTGTCACAAAATTCGAGACCAAATTAGATACGACAAAGCGTCCATGTAATCGAATCTATCACGAACCTCATGATGCCATGCATTATGCTTCATTTATAATCCCTTACTCAATGAGCACCAATGATCAGTTAAGAATGATCACTTTAACTGGCCGATCCACTTGTTATGTCCACACTAAATCGTCCGAGCTTTTGATATTGAGGTCAGACTGGCACGAATCCAATGCCCACGTTAAAATAGGTCAATTTTCTATATGGTGAAAAAATTTGAGACATAAATAGATATGAGAAAGCGTCCAAGTAATCCAATATATCTCAAACTACGTGATGTTATGCATTGTGCATAATTTATAAGCCTTTACTCATTGAGCACCAATGATTAGTTTAGAATGATCACTTTAACTGGCCGATCAACCTGACATGTCCGCCCTAAATCGTTCGTAACTTTTGGTTTAGAGCTAAGAGTGACACAAATCCAATGCCCACATTAAGCTAGCACAATTTTCTATATTGTGATCAAATTTGAGACAGAAATAGATAAGATAAATTAAGACAAAGCATTCAAGTAATCCAATCTAGCTAAAAGTGTGTGATGCCATGCATTATGCTTCATTTATAAGCCTTCACTCAGTTAGCACCATTGATCGGTTAAGAATGATCACTTTAACTAGCCAATCAATTTGACTTGTCTGCACCAAATCATCAGTAACTTTTTATTTCGAGCTTAGAATAACACGAATCCAATGCCCACGTTAAGCTAGCTCAATTTTCTATATTGTGACAAAATTTGAGACAAAAATAGATATGGCAATGCGTACAAATAATCCAATCTATCCTGAACCACGTGCATGTCATGCATTATGCTTCAATTATAAGCTTTTACTCAATGAGCACCAATGATCAGTTTAGATTGATCACTTTAACTGGCCGATCAACTTGACATGTCCGCACTAAATCGTCCGTATCTTTTGATTTAGAGCTCAAAATAACACGAATCCAATCCCCACGTTAAGATAGCTCAATCTTCTATATTTTGTCAAAATTGAGGTAGAAATAGATACGACAAAGCGTCCATGTAATCCAATCTATCCCGAACTGCGTGATGCAAAGCATTATGCTTCATTTATAAGCCTTTACTCAGTGAGCACCAATGATCAGTTAAGAATGATCACTTTAACCAGCCGATCAACTTGACATGTATGCAATATATCATCTGTAACTTTTGCTTTAGAGCTTAGAATGACACGAACCCAATGCCACGTTAAGCTAGCTCAATTTCCTATTTTGTGACAAAATTTGAGACAGGAATAGATACGACAAAGCGTTTAAGTAACATAATCTATCCCGAACTGCATGATGCTATGCATTATGCTTCATTTATAACCCTTTACTCAATGAGCACCAATGATTAGTTAAGAATGATCACTTTAACTGGTCGATCAACTTGACATGTCCGCACTAAATTGTCTGTAAGTTTTGATTTAGAGCTCAAAATGACACGAATCCAATGCCCACGTTAAGATAATTCAATTTTCTATGTTGTAACAAAATTTGAGACAGAAATAGATTCGGAAAAGCGTCCATGAAATCCAATCTATCTTGAACTACGTGATGCCATGCATTATACTTCATTTTTAAGCCTTTACTCAATGAGCACCAATGATCAGTTAAGAATTATCACTTTAACTGGCCGATCAACTTGACATGTCCGCACTAAATAGTCTTAAATTTATATTTAGAGGTCAGACTGGCATGAATCGAATGTCCACGTTAAAATACCTCAATTTTCTATATTATGATAAAATTTAAGACAGAAATAGATACGACAAAGCGTTCACGTAATCCAATCTATCCCGAACTGCATGATGCCATGCATTATTCTTCATTTATAAGCCTTTACTCAATGAGCACCAATAATCAGTTATGAATGATCACTTTAACTGGCTGATCAACTTGACATGACCGTACTTAATCATTCGTAACTTATGAGTTAAAGCTCAGAAGGATACGAATCCAGTGCCCACATTAAGCTAGCTCAATTTTCTACATTGTGAAAAAATTTGAGCCAGAAATAGATACGAAAATGTGTCCAAGTAATCTAATCTATCCCGAGCTGTGTGATGTCATGTGTTATGCATAATTTATAGCCTTTAAACAATGAGAACCAATTATCAGTTTAGAATGATCACTTTAACCGTCCGATCAACTTGACATGTCCACATTATATCGTGTGTAACTTTTGATTTAGACCAAAGAAACACACGAATCCAATTCCCACGTTAAGCTAGCCCAATTTCCTATATTGTAACAAAATGTGAAATAGAACTAGATACAACAAAGCATCCAAATAATCCAATATATCCCAAACTGCGTGATGTCATGCGTTATTCTTCATTTATAAACCTTTACTCAATGAGCACCAATGATCAGTTTAGAATGATCACTTTAAATGGCCGATCAACTTGACATGTCCGCACTAAATCGTCCGTAACTTTTGATATAGACCTCAAAATGATACGAATCCAATTCCCACGTTAAACTAGCTCAATTTTCTATATTTTGGCAAAATTTGAGATAGAAATAGAGACCCCAAAGCGTCCAAGTAATTTAATCTATCCCAAGCTGTGTGACGTCATGCTTGATGCTTCATTATAAGCTTTTACTTAATGAGCACCAATGATTAGTTTAGAGTGATCACTTTAACTGGCTGATCAACCTGACATGTCCAAAGTGCACTAAATTGTGTGTAACTTTTGATTTATAGCTCAGAATGACACGAATGCCATGCCCATGTTAAGTCAGCTCAATTTTATATACTGTGAAAAAATTTGAGATGGAAAAAGATACGACAAAGTGTCCATGTAATCTAATCTATCCCGAACTTCGTGATGCCATGCATTATACTTCAGTTATAAGCTTTTACTGGCCGATCAACTTGACATATCTGCACTAAATCTTTCGAACTTTTGATTTAGAGGTCACACAGGCACAAATCCAATGTCCACATTATACTAGCTCAATTTTCTATATTGTGAAAAAATTTGAGACAAAAATAGATACAACAAAGCGTCCAAGTAAGCCAATCTATCCCAAACTGCGTGATGCTATGCATTATGCTTCATTTATAACCATTTACACAATGAGCACCAATGATCAGTTAAACATGATCACTTTAAATGGCTGATCAACTACACATGTCCTCACTAAATCGTCTATAACGTTTCATTTTAAGCTTAGACTGATTCGAATGGAATGCCCACGATAATCTATCTCAATTCTTTTTATTGTGATAAATTTTAACATTAAAATTGCTTCAACCATTCCTCCAAGTAATCAAATCTTTCAAAAACTACATGATGTCATGTATTATACTTCATTTATAAGCCTTTAATCAATGCGCACCAATGATTAGTTTTGAATGATCACTTTAACTGGGGGATCAACTTGACATGTCTGCACTAAATTTTCCATAACTTTTGATTTACAGCTCAAAATAATACCAATCCAATGCCCACATTAAGATAGCTCAATTTTCTATATTGTGACAAAATTTGAAACAGAACTAGATACGGAAAAGCGTTCAAGTAATCCAATCTAACCAAAATTGCATGATGCCATGCATTCTATTTCATTTATACGCCTTTACTCAATGAGCACCAATGATCAGTTAAGAATAATCACTTTAACTGGCCAATAACCGTGACATGTTGGCACTAAATCGTACGTAACTTTTGATTTAAAGCTTAGAATGACACGAATCCAATGCCCACGTTAAGCTAGCTCAATTTTCTATATTGTTAGAAAGTTTGAGACAGAACCAGATACGCAACGCATCCAAATAATCCAATCTATCCTGAACTACGTGATGTCATGCATTATGCTTCACTTATAAGCTTTTTCTCAATGAGCACCAATGATCAGTTTAGAACGATCACTTTAACTGGGTAATCAACTAAACATGTTTGCACCAAATTTTCCACAACTTTTGATTTAGATCTCGGAATAACACGAACCCAATGCCCACGTTAAACTACCTCAATTTTCTATACTGTGAAAAAATTTAAGACAGAAATAGATACGACAAATCAATCATGTAATCCAATCTATCCCAAACTGCGTGATGCCATGCAATATGCTTCATTTATAAGACTTTACTCAATGAGCACCAATGATCTGTTAAGAATGATCACTTTAACAGGCCGATCAACTTGACATGTCCGTACTAATTTGTTAGAGCTAAGAATGATACGAATCCAATGCCCACGTTAAGGTAGCTCAATTTTCTATATTGTGACAAAATTTGAGGCAGAAAAAGATACGATAAAGCGTCCAACTAATTCAATCTATCCCGAGCTACGTGATGTCATGCATTATGCATCATTTATAGGCTTTACTTAATGAGCCCCAATGATCAGTTTAGAATGATCACTTTAACTGGCCGATCAACTTGACATGTACGTACTATATCGTCCATATCTTTTGATTTAGAGTTCAGAATAACATCAATCCATTGCCCACGTTAATCTAGCTCAATTTTCTATATTGTAACAAAATTTGAGATAGAAATAGCTACGAAAAAGCGTTCAAGTAATCCAATCTATCCAGAAAAGCGTGATGTCATGTAGTATGCTTCATTTGTAAGCCTTTTACTCAATGAGCACCAATGATCAGTTTAGAATGATCAATTTAACTGGCCAATCAACTTTACATGTGCGCACTAAATCGTTCATAACTTTTGATTTAGGGCTCAGAATGACACGAATCCAATGCTCCGGTTAAGATATCTCAATTTTCTATATTGTGACAAAATTTGAGACACAAACAGATACGAAAAAGCTTCCATGTAATCCAATATACCCCGAACTGCGTGATGCCATGCATTATTCTTCATTTATAAGCCTTTACTCAATGGGCACCAATGATCAGTTAAGAATGATCACTTTAACTGGCCGATCCACTTGACATGTCCTCACTAAATCATCCAAACTTTTCATTTAGAGGTCAGACTTGCACGAATCCAATGCCCATGTTAAACTAGCTCAATTTTCAATATTGTGACAAAATTTGAAACAGAAATAGATACGACAAAGCGTTCAAGTAAGCCAATCTATCCCGAAGTGCATGATGCTATGCATTATGCTTCATTCATAACCCTTTACTCAATGAGCACCAATGATAAGTTAAGAATGATCACTTTAACTGGCCGATCAACTTGACATGTCCGCACTAAATCGTCCGTACCTTATGATTTTGAGTTCCGAATGACACGAATCCTATGCACCCGATAAGCTAGCTCAATTTTCTATGTTGTGATAAAATTTGCGACATAAATAGATATGAAAAAGCTTCCATGTAATCCCGAACTGCGTG
The DNA here is from genome assembly GCA_018901935.1 of Pugionium cornutum. Lineage (NCBI taxonomy): Eukaryota > Viridiplantae > Streptophyta > Magnoliopsida > Brassicales > Brassicaceae > Pugionium > Pugionium cornutum. Next base: position 12,892,797 of record JAENJI010000013.1, read on the forward strand.
ATGCCATGCATTATGATTCATTTATAAGCATTTACTCAATGAGCACCAATGATCAGTTAAGAATGATCACTTTAATTGGACGATCAACTTGACATTTCCGCACTAAATCGTCCGAACTTTTGATTTGGAGGTCAGACTGGCATGAATCCAATTCCCACGTTAAAGTAGCTCAATTTTCTATGTTGTGACAAAATTTGAGACTGAAATAGATACGACAAAGCATCCATGTAGTCCAATCTATCCCGAACTGTGTGATGCCATGAATTATGCTTCATTTATAAGACTTTACTCAATGAGCACCAATGATCAGTTAAGAATGATCACTTTAACTGGCTGATTCACAGGACATGTCCGCACTAAATCGTTCGTAACTTATGAGTTGGAGCTCAGAATGATCAAATCCAATGACCATGTTAAGCTAGCTCAATTTTCTATATTGTGACAAAATTTGAGCCAGAAATAGATATGACAAATTGTTCAAGTAATCCAATAAATCCCGAGCTGTGTGATTGTCATGCATTATGCATCATTTATAGCCATTACTCAATGAGCACCAATTATCAGTTTAGAATGATCACTTTAACTAGCCGATCAATTTGACAAGTCGGTCCTAAATTATCCATAACTTATGATTTAGGGCTTAGAATGAAACGAATCTAATGCCCACGTTAGCCTAGCTCAATTTTCTATATTGTGACAAAATTTGGGACATAAATAGATACGACAAAGTGTCTATGTAATCCAATCTAACCCGAACTGTGTGATGTCATGCATTATGCATCATTTATAAGCATTTACTCAGTGAGCACCAATGATCAGTTTCGAATGATCACTTTAACTGGTCGATGAACATGACATGTGCGCACTAAATCGTCCTTAACTTATGATTTAGAGCTCAAAATGACACAAATCCAATGTTCACGTTAAGCTAGCTAAATTTTCTATATTGTGAAAAAATTTGAGACAGAAATAGATACGACAAAGCATCCAAGTAATCAAATCTATCCAGAAATGCGTGATGTTATGCATTATGCTTCATTTGTAAGCCTTTTTCTCAATGAGCACGAATGATCAGTTTAGAATGATCACTATAACTGGCCGATCAACTTGACATGTCCACACTAAATCGTCTGTAGCTTGTGATTTGAAGCTTAAAATGACACAAATCCAATGTCCACGTTAATCTAGCTCAATTTTCTATATTTTGACAAAATTTGAGACAAAAATAGATACTACAAAACATCCATGTAATCCAATCTATCCCGAACTACGTGACGCTATGGATTATACTTCATTTATAAGCCTTTACTCAATGAGCACCAATGATCAGTTAAGAGTGATCACTTTAACTGGCCGATAAACTTAACGTGTCCGCACTAAATCGTCCGAACTTTTGATTTAGAGGTCAGACTAACACGACCCCAATACCCACGTTAAACTAGCTCAATTTTCTATATTGTGACAAAATTTGAGACATAAATTGATACGCCAAAGCGTCCATGTAATCCAATATATCCCAAACTGCGTGAGTCCATGCATTATGCTTCATTTACAAGCCTTTACTCAATGAGCACAAAATCATTAGTTTGGAATGATAACTTTAACAAGGCGATCAACTTGATCTTATGTATTATGCTTCATTTATAAGTCTTTACTCAATGACCACCAATGATCAGTTTAGAATAATCACTTTAAATAGCCGATCAACTTGACATGTCCGCAGTAAATCGTCCATAACTTTAAAATTGCTTCAACCAATCCTCGAAGTAATCAAATATTTCCAAAACTACGTGATGTCATGCATTATGCTTCATTTATAAGCATTTAATCAATGCGAACCAATAATCAGTTTAGAATGATCACTTTAACTGGGCGATCAATTAGACATGTTTGCACTAAATTGTCCATAACTTTTATTTAGATCTCGAAATGACACGAATCCAATGCCCAGATTAAGCTACCTCAATATTTTATATTGTGACAAAATTAGAGATCGAAATAGATACGACAAAGTGTCCATGTTATCCAATCTATCCTGAACTGCATGATGACATGCATCATGCTTCATTTATAAGCCTTTAGTCAATCAGCACCAATAATAAGTTTAAAATGATCACTTTAACTTGCTGATCAACTTGACATGTCTACACTAAATCATCTGTAACTTTTGATTTAGAGCTCCGAATGACACGAATCCAATGCCCAGCTTAAGCTAGCTCAATTCTATATATTGTGACAAAATATGAGACAGAAATAGATATGACAAAGTGTCCATGTAATCCAATCTTTCCAAACTGAGTGATACCATGCATTATGCTTCATTTATAAGCCTTTACTCAATGAGCACAAATGATAAGTTTAGAATGATAACTTTAACTAGGCGATCAACGTGACATGTCTGCATTAAATCGTTCGTAACTTTTTATTTAGAGCTCAAAATAACACGAATCCAATGGCCACGCTAAACTAGCTCAATTTTCTATATTGTGACCAAATTTGACACAAAATAGATACGAAAAAGCGTTCAAGTAATCCAATCTAGCCAAAATTGCGTGATGCCATGCATTATGCTTCAGTTATAAGCCTTTACTCAATGAGCACCAATGATCAGTTAAGAATGATCACTTTAACTAGCCGACAAACTTGACACTTCCGCACTAAATCGTCCGTAACTTATGATTTAAAGCTCATGAGGACACGAATCCAATCACCATGTTAAGCTAGTTCAATTTTCTATATTGTGACAAAATTTGAGGCATGAATAGATATAAAAAAGCGTTCAGGTAATCTAATCTATCCAAAACTGCATGATGTCATGCATTATGTTTCATTTATAAGCCTTTACTCAATAAGCACCAATAGTTAGTTTAAAATGATCACTTTAACTACCCGATCAACTTGACATGTCGGCAATAAATATATCCCTAACTTTTGATTCAGAGCTTAGAATGACACGAATCCAATGCCCACGTTAAGCTAGCTAAATTCTCTATGTTGTAACAAAATTTGAGACAGAAATAAATACAAAAAAGAATTCAAGTAATCTAATCTAGCCAAAATTTGCATGATCCCATGCATTTTGATTCATTTATAAGCCTTTACTCAATGAGCACAAATGATCAGATTAGAATGATCACCTTAACTAGACGATCAATTTGACATTTACACACTAAGTCGTCCCTAACTTTTGATTTAGAGCTCTAAATGACACGAATCCAATGCCCACATTAAGCTAGCTCAATTTTCTATATTGTGACAAAATTTGAGTCAGAAATAGATATAAAAAGTGTTCATGTAGCCAATCTAACCAAAACTCCATGAAGCCATGCATTATGCTTCATTTATAAGCCTTTACTCAATGATGACCAATGATCAGTTAAGAATGATCACTTTAACTAGACGATCAGCTTGACTTGTCAACACTATATCGTCCGTAACTTATGATTTATAGCTTAGAATGACACGAATCCAATGGCAACATTAACCTAGCTCAATTTTCTATATTGTGACAAAATTGGAGATAGAATTAGGTATGATAAAGCATCCAAGTAATCCAATATATCCCTAACTGCGTGATGTCATCCATTATGCTTCATTTGTAAGAGTTTACTCAATGAGCACTAATGATCTGTTTAGAATGATCACCTTAACAGGCCGATCAACTTAACATGTCCGCACTAAATCGTACGTAACTATTGATTTAGAGATCAGAATGACATGAGTCAATGCCCACGCTAAGCTAGCTCAATTTTCTATATTGTGACAAAATTTGAGAGAGAAATAGATACGACAAAACATCGATGTAATCCAATCTATCCCAAACTGCATGATGCTATGCGTTATGCTTCACTTATAAGTCTTTACTCAATAAGCACCAATGATCAGTTAAGAATGATCACTTTAACTGGCCGATACTTGACATGTCCACACTAAATCGTCTGTAACTTATGATTTAGAGCTCAGAACGACACGAATCCAATACCCACGATAAGCTAGCTCAATTTTCTATATTGTGATAAAATTTGTCACTGAAATAGATACAACAAAGCATACAAGTAATCCAATAAATCCCGAACTGCGTGAGTTCATGCACTATGCATCATTTATAAGCCTTTACTCAATGAGCACAAATGATCAATTTAGAATGATCACTTTAACTGGCCAAGCAACTTGACATGTCCGCACTTAATCGTCCGTAACTTTTGAGTTAGAGCTGAGAAAGACAGGAATCCAATGCCCATGTTAAGCTAGCTCAATTTTTTAAATTGTGACAAAATTTGAGACAGAAATAGATACGACAAAGTGACAATGTAACCCAATCTGATCGGAACTGAATATGCTTTGCATTATGCTTCATTTATAAGCTTTTACTCAATGAGCAGAAATGATCAGTTTAGAATGATCACTTTAACGGGCCGATCAACTTGACATGTCCGCACTAAATCGTCCCTAACTTTTGATTTAGAACTCAGAATGACACGAATCCAATGTCCACGATAAGCTAGCCCAATTTTCTATATTGTGACAAAATGTGAGGCAGAAGTAGATATAAAAAGCATTCATGTAACCAATCTAGCCAAAACTTTGCGATGCCATGCATTACGCTTCATTTATAAGCCTTTACTTAATGTGGACCAATGATCAGTTGCGAATGATCACTTTAACTGGCAGATCAACTTGCCATGTCCGCACTAAATCGTCTGTAACTTATGATTTGTAGCTCATAATGACACGAATCAAATGCCCACGTTAAACTAGCTAAATTTTCTTCATTGTGACAAAATTTGAGGCATAAATAGATACGTCAAAGCGTCCAAGTAATCCAATCTATCTCGAACTGCGTGATGTCATGCATTATACATAATTTATAAGCCTTTACTCAATGAGCACCAGTGATAAGTTTAGAATGATCGCTTTAAGTGACCGATCAACTTGACCTGTCTGCACTAAATCATCCGTAACTTTTGATTTAGAGCTCAGAATGACATGAATCCAATGCCCACGTTAAGTTAGCTCAATTTTCTATATTGTGACAAAATTTGAGACAGAAGTAAATATGAAAAAATGTCCATGTAATCCAATCTATCCTAAACTAAGGGATGCCATGCATTATGCTTCATTTATTAACCTTTACTCAATGAACAAAAATGATCAGTTTAAAATGTTAACTCTAACTAGGCGATCAACTTGGCATGTCCCCATTAAATCGTCCGTAACTTTTGATTTAGATCTTAGAATAACACGAATCCAATGCCCATGTAAAGCTAGCTCCATTTTCTATATTGTGACCAAATATGAGACAGAAATAAATATGACAAAATGTCCATGCAATCCAATCTATCCCAAAGTGAGGGATGACATGCATTATGCTTCATTCATTAGCCTTTACTCAACGAGCAAAAATGATCAGTTTAGAATGTTAACTTTAACTAGGCGATCAACTTGACATGTCCGCATTAAATCATCCGTAACTTTTGATTTAGAGCTCAGAATAACACGAATCCAATGCCCACGTTAAGCTAGCTAAATTTTCTATATTGTCACCAAATTTGACACAAAACTAGATACGAAAAAGCGTTCGAGTAATCCAATCTAGCCAAAATTGTGTGATGCAATGCATTATGCTTCATTTCTAAGCCTTTACTCAATGAGCTACAACGATCAGTTTAGAATGATCATTTTAACTAGGAGATCAACTTGATATGTCCGCATTAAGTCGTTCGTAACTATTGATTTAGAGCTGAGAATAACACGAATCCAATGCCGATCTTAAGCTAGTTCAGTTTTCTATATTGTGACAAAATTTGAGGCATGAATAGATATAAAAAAGCGTTCAGGTAATCCAATCTAGCCAAAATTGCATGATGCCATGCATTATGTTTCATTTATAAGCCTTTACTCAATGAGCACTAATGGTCAATTTAAAATGATCACTTTAACTGCCCGATAAACTTGACATGTCCACAATAAATTGTCCCTAATTTTTGATTTAGAGCTTAGAATGACATGAATCCAATGCCCACGTTAAGCTAGCTCAATTCTCTATGTTGTAACAAAATTTGAGACATAAATATATACAAAAACAATTCAAGTAATCTAATCTAGCCAAAACTGCATGATCCCATGCATTATGCTTCATTTATAAGGCTTTACTCAATGAGCACAAATGATCAGTTGAGAAAGATCACTTTAACTGGACGATCAACTTGACATGTCCGCACTAAATCGTCCCTAACTTTTGATTTAGAGCTCTGAATGACACGAATCCAACGCCCACGTTAAGCTTGCTCAACTTTCTATATTGTGACCAAATTTGACACAAAAATAGATACAAAAAAGCGTTCAAGTAATACAATCTATCCTAAACTACGTGATGTTATTCATTATGCTTCATTTATAAACCTTTACTCAATAAGCACGAATGATCAGTTTAGAATAATCAATTTCACTAGGCAATCAACTTGACATGTCTGCATTAAATCGTCCGTAACTATTGATTTAGAGCTGAGGATAAGACGAATCCAATGCCATGTTAAGCTTGTTCAATTTTCTATATTGTGAGAAATATTGAAGCAGGAATAGATATAGAAAAGCGTTCAAGTAATCCAATCTAGCCAAAACTGCATGATGTCATGCATTATGTGTCACTTATAAGCCTTTATTCAAAGAGTACCAATGGTCTGTTTAAAATGATCACTTTAACTGCCCGATCAACTTGACATGTCCACCAATAATAGAGCCATTAGATCAACCTTTATAACAATTAAAACTAAACAATTCGAAAAACAATGCCATATCCTTTTGCGATATTTGTTTCTCGGTAACAGAAAGATATTTACGCACGAAACAATTACTCATACACTGCTCACATATATCGAAGATGTGAATAAAGTAGTTACCGGCATATTTCAAAACTTTGACATGTTTCTCAAAACCCGTGGACTAACACATATGAGATTTTCGGTTTTCCATGACAAAATAAAAGATAATTCATTCGCTAAGGATAACAATTTAAAAAACGTCCGAAAACATTCTTTCATCATAAGATCTTCGAATAAAACAGTTATTAGTATAATAGAGCTAGTAGATCAACATTTATAACAACTAAAGCTAAACAATTCGAAAAACAATGTCATATCATTTTGCGATATTTGTTTTTGAGCCAAGAAAGATATTTATGGATGAAAAAATCACTCATACACTACTCATATATATCGAAGATGTGAATAAAGTAGTCAACAATGTATTTCAAAACTTTGACATGTTTTTCAAAACCCGTGGAATAACACCTATGAGATTTTCGGTTTTTCGGGACAAAATAAAAGATAATTCATTCAACAAGTTTAACTATTTAAAAACGTCAGAAAACATTCTTTCAACATAAAATATTTGAATACAACAGTTATTAGTAGACTAGAGCTATTAGATCAACATTTATAACAATTAAATATACACAATTTGAAAAACAATGCAATATACTTTTGCATATTTGTTTCTGGGCCAAGAAAGATATTTATGCACGAAAAAACCACTTATACACTGCTCACATATATCGAAGATGTGAATAAAGTAGTTAACAACATATTTCAAAACTTTTACATGTTTCTCAAAACCCGTGGACTAACACCTATGAGATTTTCGATTTTTCGAGACAAAATAAAAGATAATTAATTCGACAAGGGAAACTATTTAAAAACGTCAGAAAATATGTTGTAGCAAAATTTGAGACAGAAGTAGATACAAAAAAGAGTTCAAGTAATCTAATCTAGCCAAAACTGCATGATCCCATGCATCAGGTTGTATGTCCAGCCAGGAGACCAGACTGGCCGCCCAGGAAGTTTGCCCGAGACAGCAGGGCCATCTAGCACGCCTGCCGGCCCAAGCAGTACCGCCGGACCCTCGACCAATAGGACCAGACCAACTAGCATTGCGGGCAGAGAGGCCCAAGCTTCCGGCACACTTGGTGGCGACGTGGATGACACCGCCGGTCCCCGTGGTGATGCCGCCGACTCCGGGATCAAATTGGTCTGTCCTGAAGGCATTCCAGCCAGTACCTCGCACATTCCAGCCGGTACAGCCGATCCAGCCGAGTGCACGAGCATTTCAACTTCTACACAAGGAAACTCGGACCAGATAAGCTACCAGCTTCAGGACATGCATCTATAGGAAGTATCCACACCAGTAGTGCCACCAGGAGCAATGACAAGGAGTAGATCAAGAGCACTCTTCCACAAGTTCAGCTTATGGGTGGACAAGCTCCTAGAGGAAGATCGACTAAGGACAATGGGCCAGAAGTGCAAAGTAGAGTCCAAAGGCTTCTTAACAACACAAGGGACATCAGAGACTTGGGCTTTAGTGGCAAGAGAGGTCAGGGCCCAAAGATTCCTAACCCTACTCCAAGTCGAAGACTAGGAGCAAGGCGCGTGCATGCCACAAGGACGGCAACCTTCCATTTCTTGGCCGTGAGGTAAGTAAGGTATGTTTTCAATAAGAATATTTGCCTCTTTCTGTTTTGCAGGGTAGGATCTAGAATATTTACATTTATTGAGTCAAAGACATTTTTGGAATAGGTCCTTTTTTGATTATACACTTTTGTATCTTTTCCTTTTGTGCACTTTTGTAAATTTTCCTTTCTTATTTGAGTCGACCCTAGTAGGTCAAGCTGTCGAGCATATTAATAAGGCTCCTTCTAGCACTGTAGTTCGACAACCCTTTTTGATATTAATAAAGTGCGAATTTTCTCTCTACAAGGTTTTCTCTCAAGAAGCTTGTGCGCTTAGAACCTAGTTGAGACCAGCCCTCCTAGCTCTAAGTTTGTGATTTATCACGAGGTTCATCACCCCTCGTATGGTTCACTTCACCCCTCCACCGAATACCAACCCAAAGACCCCTATCCAAGAAGTCTAAGGTCAAGTTTCTCACCTAACCTTCTCCAAACAGGCCACGCGCATATAAGCCTTGAATCGAGGCTTGTATCACATGAATCCAATGCCCACGCTAAGGTAGCTCAATTTTCTATATTGTGACAAAATTTGAGACAGAAATAGATATGACAAAGCATCCATGTAATCCAATCTATCCCAAACTGCGTGATACTATGCATTATGCTTCATTTTTTAAGTGTTTACTCAATGAACACCAATGATCAGTTAAGAATAATCACCTTAACTAGCCGATAAACTTGACATGTCCGCACTAAATCGTCTGTAACTTATTATTTAGAGCTCTGACCAACACGAATCCAAAACTCATGTTAAGCTAGCTCAGTTTTCTATATTGCGACAAAATTTGTCACTGAAATAGATACGAAAAGCGTACAAGTAATCCAATATAACCCGAACTGTGTTATTTCATGCATTATGCATCATTTATAAGCCTTTACTCAATGAGCACCAATGATCAATTTAGAATGATCACTTTAACTGGCCGATCAACTTGACAAGTCTCCACTAAATCTTCCGTAACTTTTGAGTTAGAGCTCAGAATGACAAGAATCCAATGCCCACTTTAAGGTAGCTCAATTTTTTATATTGCGACAAAATTTGAGACAGAAATAGATACAACAAAGTGTCCATGTATTCCAATCTGTCCGGAACTCAGTGATGCCATACAGTATGCTTCATTTATAAGCCTTTACTCATTGAGCACAAATGATCAGTTTAGAATGATAACTTTAACTAGGCAATCAACTTGACATGTCTGCATTAAATTGTCTGTAACTTTTGATTTAGAGCTTAGAATAACACGAATATAATGCCCACATTAAGCTAGCTAAGTTTTCTATATTGTAACCATATTTGGCACAAAATAGATACGAAAAAGCGTTCAAGTAATCCAATCTAGCCAAAGCTGTGTGATGCCATGCATTATGCTTCATTTATAAGCCTTTACTCAATGAGCACCAATGATCGGTTAAGAATGATCACTTTAACTGGCTGATAACATTGACTTGTCCGCACTAAATCTTCCCTAACTTTGATTTAGAGCTTAGAATAACACGAATCCAATGCCCACGTTAGCTAGCTCAATTCTCTATGTTGTAACAAAATTTGAGACAGAAATAGATACAAAAAAAGCGTTCAAGAAATCCAATCTAGCCAAAACTACATGATCCCATGCATTATGCTTCATTTATAAGCCTTTACTCAATGAGCACAAATGATGAGTTTAGAATGATCACTTTAACTGGACGATCAACTTGACATGTCCGCACTAAATCATCACTAACTTTTGATTTAGAGCTCCGAATGACACGAATCCAATGCCCACGTTAAGCTAGCTCAATTTTCTATATTGTGACAAAATTTGAGGCAGAAATAGATATACAGAAGCGTTCAGGTAACCAATCTAGCTAAAACTCCGCGATGCCATGCATTATGCTTCATTTATAAGCCTTTACTTAGTGAGGAACAATGATCAGTTAAGAATGATCGCTTTTACTGGCCGATCAACTTGGCATGTCCCTAATAAATCGTCAGTAACTTATGATTTATAGCTCATAATGACCCGAATCCAATGCCCACGTTAAGCTAGCTAAATTTTCTATATTGTGACAAAATTTGATTCATAAATAGATATGTCAAAGCGTCCAAGTAATCCAATCTATCCCGTACTGCGTGATGTCATGCATTATACGTCATTTATAAGCCTTTACTCAATGAGCACCAGTGATTAGTTTAGAACGATCACTTTAAGTGGCCGATCAACTTGACAGGTCCGCACTAAATCGTCCGTACCTTTTGATTTAGAGCTCAGAATCCAATGCCCACGTTAAGCTAGCTCAATTTTCTATATTGTTACAAAATTTGAGACAGTAATAAATATGACAAAATGACCATGTAATCCAATCTATCCCAAACTGAGGGATGCCATGCATTATGATTCCATTATTGCCTTTACTCAATGAGAAAAAATGATAAGTTTAGAATGTTAACTTTAACTAGGCGATCAGCTTGACATGTCCGCATTAAATCATCCGTAACTTTTGATTTAGAGCTCAGAATAACACGAATCCAATGCACACGTTAAGCTAGCTAAATTTTCTATATTGTGACCAAATTTGAGAAAGAACTAAATAAGAAAATATATCCATGTAATCCAATCTAACCCAATTTACTCAATGAGCACCATATGAAAATTATGCTTAATTTATAAGCCTTTACTCTATGAGCACCAATGATCAGTTTAAAATGATCACTTTAACAGTCCAATCAACTTGACATGACCGCATGAAATCATCCCTAACTTTTGATTTAGAGCTTAGAATGACACGAATCCAATGCCCATTATAAGCTAGCTCAATTCTCTATGTTGTAAGAAAATTTGAAACAGAAATAAAATCAGAAAAGCATTCAAGTAATCCAATCTAGCCAAAACTGCATGATCACATGAATTATGCTTCATTTATAAGCCTTTACTCAATGAGCACAAATGATCAGCTTAGAATGATCACTTTAACTGGTCGATCAACTTGACATGTCCGCACTATATAGTCCCTAACTTTTGATTTAAAGCTCATAATGACAAGAATCCAAGGCCAACGTTAAGCTAGCTCAATTTTCTATATTGTGACAAAATTTAATGCAGAAATAGATACGCAAAAGCGTTCAAGTAATCCAATCTAGCCAAAACTCTATGATGCCATGCATTATGCTTCATTTATAAGCCTTTACTCAATGAGCACAAACGATCAGTTAAGAATAATCACTTTAACTGGACGATCAACTTGACATGTCCGCACTAAATCGTCCGTAACTTATGATTTAGAGCCATAATGACACGAATCCAATGCCCACGTTAAGCTAGCTCAATTTTCTATATTGTGACCAAACTTGAGGCAGAAATAGATATGACAAAACGTCCAAGTAATCCAACCTATCCTGAACTGCGTGATGTCATGCATTGTGCACCATTCATAAAAATTTACTCAATGAGCAACAATAATCAGTTTAGAATGATCACTTTAACTGGCCGATCAACTTGGTATGATCGCACTAAATCGTCCGTAACTTTTGATTTAGAGCTCAGAATGACACGAATCCAATGCCCACGTTAAGCTAGCTCAATTTTCTTTATTGTGATAAAATTTGAGATAGAAATAGATACGACAAAGGGTCCAAGTAATCTAATCTATCTCTAACTACGTGATTTCATGGATTATTCATCATTTATAAGCCTTTACTCAATTAGCAGCAATGATCAGTTTAGAATAATCACTTTAACTGGCCTATCAACATGACATCTCCAAACTAAATCGTCCGTAACTTTTGATTTAGAGCTCAGAATGATACGAATCCAATGCCCACGTTAAGCTATCTCAATTTTCTATATTGTGACAAAATGTATGACTGAAATAGATACGACAAAACATCCAATTAATCCAATCTACACGAACTGCGTGATGTCATGCATTATGCATCACTTATAAGCCTTTACTCAATGAGCACAAATGATCAATTTACAATGACCACTTTAACTGGCCGATCAACTTGACATGTCCGCACTAAATCATCCGTAATTTTTGATTTAGAGCTCAAAATAACACGAATCCAATGCACACGTTAAGCTAGCTCAATTTTCTATCTTGTGACAAAATTTGAGAGTGAAATAGATACGACAAAGTGTCCATAAAATCCAACATATCCCAAACTGCATGATGCCATGCATTATGCTTCATTTGTAAGCCTTTACTCAATGAGCACCAATGAACAGTTTAGAATGATCACTTTAACTTGCCAATCAACTTGACATGTCTACAGTAAATCGTTCGTAACTTTTGATTTAGAGCTCAGAATGACACGAATCTAATGCCCACGTTAAGCCAGCTCAATTTTTATATTGTGACAACATTTGAGACAGAAATAGATACAACAAAGTGTTCATGTAATCAAATATATCCCGAACTGAGTGATACCATGCATTATGCTTCATTTGTAAGCCTTTACTCAATGAGAAAAAATGATCAGTTTAGAATGATAACTTTAACTAGGCAATCAATTTGACATGTCCGCATTAAATCGTCCGTATTAAGAGCTTAGATTAACACGAATCCAATGCCCACGTTAAGCTAGCTCGATTTTTTATATTGTGACCAAATTTAAGAAAAAATAGATACGAAAAAGCATTCAAGTAATCCAATCTAGCCAAAACTGTGTGATGCCATGCATTATGCTTCATTTATAAGCATTTACTCAATAAGCACCAATAATCAGTTAAGAATAATTACTTTAACTGGCCGATCAACTTGACATGTCAGCACTAAATCGTCTATAACTTATGATCTATAGCTCCGAACGACACCAATCCAATGCCCACGTTACGCTAGCTAAATTTCCAATATTATAACAAAATTTCAGACAGAAATAGATTCAAAAAATCGTTGAAGCAATCCATTCTAACCAAAACTGATGATGCCATGTGTTATGCTCAAAATGACACGAATGCCATGCCCACGTTAAGTTAGCTTAATTTTCTATATTGTGAAAAAATTTGAGACGGAAATAGATACGACAAAGTGTCTATGTAATCCAATCTATCCTGAACTTCGTGATGCCATGCATTATGCTTCAGTTATAAGCCTTTACTAGCCGATCAACTTGACATGTCTGCACTAAATCTTTCAAACTTTTGATTTAGAGGTCACACAGGCACGAATCCAATATCCATGTTAAAGTTGCTCAATTTTCTATATTGTGAAAAAAAATTGAGATAGAAATAGTTACGACAAAGCGTCCATGTAATCTATTCTATCATGAACTGTGTGATGTCATGCATAATGCATCATTTATAAGCCTTTACTCAATGAGCACCAATGATCAGTTTAGAATGATAACTTTAACTAGCCGATCAATTTGACATGTCCGCACTAAATCGTCCATAAATTTTGATTTAGAGCAAAGAACGACACGAATCATATGCCCGCGTTAGGCTACCTAAGTGTTCAATATTGTTACAAAATTTGAGATAGAAATAAATAAAACAAAGTGTCTGTGGAATCCAATCTACCCCAAACTTCGTGATGCAATGCATTATGCTTCATTTATAAGCCTTTACTCAATGAGCACCAATGATAAGTTAAGAATGATCATTTTAACTGGCCGGTCAACTTGACATGTCCGCACAAAATCGTCCGTAACTTTTGATTTATAGCCTAGAATAATACGAATCCAATGTCCACGTTATGCTAGCTCAAGTTTCTATATTGTGACAAAATTTGAGATAGAGATAGATACGACCAAGCATCCATGTAATCCAATCTGTCCCGAACTACACGATTCCTTGATAATACTTCATTATAAGCCATTACTCCATGAGCAACAATGATCAGTTAAGAATGATCACTTTAACTAGCCGGTCAAACTGACATGTCTGCACATAATTGTTCGTAACTTATGAGTTAGAGCTTAGAATGATAGGAATCCCGTACCCACGTTTAGCTAGCTCAATTTCTATATTGTGACAAAATTTTAGGCAGAAATAGATACGACAAAGTTTCCAAGTAATCCATTCTATCCCGCGCTGCGTAATGTCATGCATTATGCATCATTTATAGCCTTTACTCAATGAGCACCAATGATTAGTTTAGAATGATCACTTTAACTGGCTTATCAACTTGACATGTCCGCACTAAATCGTTTGAAGTTTTGATTTAGAGGTCATACAGGCACGAATCCAATGCCCATGTTAAACTAGCTCAATGTTCTATATTGTGACAAAATTTGAGACCAAAATAGATAGGACAAAGCGTCCATGTAATCCAATCTATCCCGAACTTCATGATGCCATGAAGTATGCTTCATTTATAAGCCTTTACTCAATGAGCACAAATGATCAGGTAAGAATGATCAATTTAACTAGCCGATCAAATTGACATGTCTCTACTAAATCGTTCGTAACTTATGAGTTAGAGCTTAGAATGATAAGAATCCTGTGCCCAAGTTAAGGTAGCTCAATTTTCTATATTGTGACAAAATTTGAGGCATAAATACGCTAAAACGTCCAAGTAATCTAATCTATCCCAAACTGCGTGATGTCATACATTATGCTTCATTTATAAGCATTTACTCAATGAGCACCAATGATCAGTTTAGAATGATCACTTTAACTAGACGATCAACTTGACATGTATGCACTAAATCATCCTTAACTTTTTATTTAGAGCTCGGAATGACACGAATTTAATGCCAACGTTAAGCTAGTTATTTTTTCTATATTGACACAAAATTCGAGACCAAATTAGATACGACAAAGCATCGATGTAATGGAATCTATCGCGAACCTCATGATGCCATTCATTATGCTTCATTTATAATCCTTTACTCAATGAGCACCAATGATCAGTTAAGAATGATCACTTTAACTGGCCGATCAACTTGTTATGTCCACACTAAATCATCCGAGCTTTTGATATTGAGGTCAGACTGGCACGAATCCAATGCCCACGTTAAAATAGGTCAATTTTCTATATGGTGAAAAAATTTGAGACATAAATAGATACGAGAAAGCGTCCAAGTAATCCAATATATCTCAAACTACGTGATGTTATGCATTGTGCGTAATTTATAAGCCTTTACTCATTGAGCACCAATGATTAGTTTAGAATGATCACTTTAACTGGCCGATCAACCTACCACGTCCGCCCTAAATCGTCTGTAACTTTTTGTTTAGAGCTAAGAATGACACGAATCCAATGCCCACGTTAAGCTAGCACAATTTTCTATATTGTGATAAAATTTGAGACAGAAATAGATAAGATAAATTAAGACAAAGCATTCAAGTAATCCAATCGAGCTTAAAGTGTGTGATGCCATGCATTATGCTTCATTTATAAGCCTTTACTCAGTTAGCACCACTGATCAGTTAAGAATGATCACTTTAACTAGCCAATCAATTTGACATGTCCGCACCAAATCATCAGTAACTTTTTATTTCGAGCTTAGAATGACACGAATCCAATGCCCACGTTAAGCTAGCTCAATTTTCTATATTGTGTCAAAATTGGAGACAAAAATAGATATGGCAAACCGTACAAATAATCCAATCTATCCTGAACTACGTGATGTCATGCATTATGCTTCAATTATAAGCTTTTACTCAATGAGCAACAATGTTCAGTTAAGAATGATCACTTTAACCAGCCGATCAACTTGACATGTCTGCAATATATCATCTGTTACTTTTGCTTTAGAGCTTTTTATGACACGAATCCAATGCCACGATAAGCTAGCTCAATTTCCTATTTTGTGACAAAATTTGAGACAGGAATAGATACGACAAAGCATCTAAGTAACATAATCTATGCCGAACTGCATGATGCTATGCATTATGCTTCATTTATAACCCTTTACTCAATGAGGACCAATGATTAGTTAAGAATGATCACTTTAACTGGTTGATCAACTTGACCAGTCCGCACAAAATTGTCTGTAACTTTTGATATAGAGCTCAAAATGACACGAATCCAATGCCCACGTTAAGATAATTCAATTTTCTATATTGTAACAAAATTTGAGACAGATATAGATTCGGAAAAGCGTCTATGTAATCCAATCTATCTCGAACTACGTGATACCATGCATTATACTTCATTTTTAAACCTTTACTCAATGAGCACCAATGATCAGTTTAAAATTATCACTTTAACTGGCCGATCAACTTGACATGTCCGCACTAAATAGTCTTAAATTTATATTTAGAGGTCAGACTGGCATGAATCGAATGCCCACGTTAAAATACCTCAATTTTCTATATTATGATAAAATTTAAGACAGAAATAGATACGACAAAGCGTTCACGTAATCCAATCTATCCCGAACTGCATGATACCATGCATTATGCTTCATTTATAAGCCTTTACTCAATGAGAGGAAATGATCAGTTTAGAATGACCATTTTAACTAGCCGATCATCTTGACATGTCTGCACCAATAATCAGTTATGAATGATCACTTTAACTGGCGGATCAACTTGACATGACCGCACTTAATCGTTCGTAACTTATGAGTTAGAGCTCAGAATGATACGAATCCAGTGCCCACATTAAGCTAGCTCAATTTTCTACATTGTGAAAAAATTTGAGCCAGAAATAGATACGAAAATGTGTCCAAGTAATCTAATTTATCCCGAGCTGCGTGATGTCATGCATTATGCATAATTTATAGCCTTTAAATAATGAGAACCAATTATTGTTTAGAATGATCACTTTAACCGTCCGATCAACTTGATATGTCCACATTATATCGTGTGTAACTTTCGATTTAGAGCAAAGAAACACACGAATCCAATTCCCACGTTAAGCTAGCCCAATTTCCTATATTGTAACAAAATTTGAAATAGAACTAGATACGACAAAGCATCCAAATAATCCAATATATCCCAAACTGCGTGATGTCATGCGTTATTCTTCATTTATAAACCTTTACTCAATGAGCACCAATGATCAGTTTAGAATGATCACTTTAAATGGCCGATCAACTTGACATGTCCGCACTAAATCATCCATAACTTTTGATATAGACCTCAAAATGACACGAATCACATGCCCACGTTAAACTAGCTCAATTTTCTATATTTTGGCAAAATTTGAGACAGAAATAGAGACCCCAAAGCGTCCAAGTAATTTAATCTATCCCAAACTGCGTGACGTCATGCTTTATGCTTCATTTATAAGCTTTTACTTTATGAGCACCAATGATTAGTTTAGAGTGATCACTTTAACTGGCTGATCAACCTGACATGTCCGAAGTGCACTAAATCGTGTGTAACTTTTGATTTATAGCTCAAAATGACACGAATGCCATGCCCACGTTAAGTCAGCTCAATTTTCTATACTGTGAAAAAATTTGAGATGGAAATAGATACGACAAAGTGTCCATGTAATCCAATCTATTCTGAACTTCGTGATGTTGTGCATTATACTTCAGTTATAAGCTTTTACTGGCCGATCAACTTGACATGTCTGCACTTAATCTTTCGAACTTTTGATTTAGAGGTCACACAGGCACGAATGCAATGTCCACATTATACTAGCTCAATTTTCTATATTGTGAAAAAAAGTTGAGACAGAAATAGATACAACAAAGCGTCCAAGTAAACCAATCTATCCCAAACTGCGTGATGCTATGCATTATGCTTCATTTATAACCATTTACTCAATGAGCACCAATGATCAGTTAAACATGATCACTTTAAATGGCTGATCAACTAGACATGTCCTCACTAATTCGTCTATAACGTTTCATTTTAAGCTTAGACTGATTCGAATGGAATGCCCACGTTAATCTATCTCAATTCTTTTTACTGTGATAAATTTTAACATTAAAATTGCTTCAACCATTCCTCCAAGTATTCAAATCTTTCCAAAACTACATGATGTCATGTATTATACATCATTTATAAGCCTTTAATCAATGCGCACCAATGATTAGTTTTGAATGATCACTTTAACTGGGGGATCAACTTGACATGTCTGCACTAAATTTTCCATAACTTTTGATTTACAGCTCAAAATAATACGAATCCAATGCCCACATTAAGATAGCTCAATTTTCTATATTGTGACAAAATTTGAAACAGAACTAGATACGGAAAAGCGTTCAAGTAATCCAATCTAACCAAAATTGCATGATGCCATGCATTCTATTTCATTTACAAGCCTTTACTCAATGAGCACCAATGATCAGTTAAGAATAATCACTTTAACTGGCCAATAACCTTGACATGTTGGCACTAAATCGTACGTAACTTTTGATTTAAAGCTTAGAATGACACGAATCCAATGCCCACGTTAAGCTAGCTCAATTTTCTATATTGTTAGAAAGTTTGAGACAGAACCAGATACGCAACGCATCCAAATAATCCAATCTATCCTGAACTACGTGATGTCATGCATTATGCTTCACTTATAAGCTTTTTCTCAATGAGCACCAATGATCAGTTTAGAACGATCACTTTAACTGGGTAATCAACTAAACATGTTTGCACCAAATTTTCCACAACTTTTGATTTAGATCTCGGAATAACACGAACCCAATGCCCACGTTAAACTACCTCAATTTTCTATACTGTGAAAAAATTTAAGACAGAAATAGATACGACAAATCAATCATGTAATCCAATCTATCCCAAACTGCGTGATGCCATGCAATATGCTTCATTTATAAGACTTTACTCAATGAGCACCAATGATCTGTTAAGAATGATCACTTTAACAGGCCGATCAACTTGACATGTCCGTACTAATTTGTTAGAGCTAAGAATGATACGAATCCAATGCCCACGTTAAGGTAGCTCAATTTTCTATATTGTGACAAAATTTGAGGCAGAAAAAGATACGATAAAGCGTCCAAGTAATTCAATCTATCCCGAGCTACGTGATGTCATGCATTATGCATCATTTATAGGCTTTACTTAATGATCCCCAATGATCAGTTTAGAATGATCATTTTAACTGGCCGATCAACTTGACATGTACGTACTATATCATCCATATCTTTTGATTTAGAGTTCAGAATAACACCAAATCATTGCCCACGTTAATCTAGCTCAATTTTCTATACTGTGACAAAATTTGAGATAGAAATAGCTACGAAAAAGCGTTCAAGTAATCCAATCTATCCAGAAAAGCGTGATGTCATGTAGTATGCTTCATTTGTAAGCCTTTTACTCAATGAGCACCAATGATCAGTTTAGAATGACCAATTTAACTGGCCGATCAACTTTACATGTGCGCACTAAATCGTTCACAACTTTTGATTTAGGGCTCAGAATGCCAAGAATCCAATGCTCCGGTTATGTTAGCTCAATTTTCTATATTGTGACAAAATTTGAGACACAAACAGATACGAAAAAGCTTCCATGTAATCCAATATACCCCGAACTGCGTGATGCCATGCATTATTCTTCATTTATAAGCCATTACTCAATGGGCACAAATGATCAGTTAAGAATGATCACTTTAACTGGCCGATCCACTTGACATGTCCTCACTAAATCATCCAAACTTTTCATTTAGAGGTCAGACTTGCACGAATCCAATGCCATGTTGAACTAGCTCAATTTTCAATATTGTGACAAAATTTGAAACAGAAATAGATACGACAAAGCGTTCAAGTAAGCCAATCTATCCCGAAGTGCATGATGCTATGCATTATGCTTCATTCATAACCCTTTACTCAATGAGCACCAATGATAAGTTAAGAATGATCACTTTAATTGGCCGATCAACTTGACATGTCCGCACTAAATCGTCCGTACCTTATGATTTTTAGTTCCGAATGACACGAATCCTATGCACCCGATAAGCTAGCTCAATTTTCTATGTTGTGATAAAATTTGAGACATAAATAGATATGAAAAAGCTTCCATGTAATCCCGAACTGCGTGATGCCATGCATTATGATTCATTTATAAGAATTTACTTAATGAGCACCAATGATCAGTTAAGAATGATCACTTTAATTGGACGATCAACTTGACATTTCCGCACTAAATCGTCTGAACTTTTGATTTGGAGGTTAGACTGGCACGAATCCAATTCCCACGTTAAAGTAGTCAATTTTCTATGTTGTGACAAAATTTGAGACTGAAATAGATACGACAAAGCATCCATGTAGTCCAATCTATCCCGAACTGCGTGATGCCATGAATTATGCTTCATTTATAAGACTTTACTCAATGAGCACCAATGATCAGTTAAGAATGATCACTTTAACTGGCTGATTCACATGACATGTCCGCACTAAATCGTTCGTAACTTATGAGTTGGAGCTCAGAATGATCAAATCCAATGCCCATGTTAAGCTAGCTCAATTTTCTATATTGTGACAAAATTTGAGCCAGAAATAGATACGACAAATTGTTCAAGTAATCCAATATATCCCGAGCTGTGTGATTGTCATGCATTATGCATCATATATAGCCATTACTCAATGAGCACCAATGATCAGTTTAGAATGATCACTTTAACTAGCCGATCAACTTGACAAGTCGGTCCTAAATTATCCATAACTTTTGATTTAGTACTTAGAATGAAACGAATCTAATGCCCACGTTAGCCTAGCTCAATTTTCTATATTGTGACAAAATTTGGGACATAAATAGATACGACAAAGTGTCTATGTAATCCAATCTAACCCGAACTGCATGATGTCATGCATTATGATCATTTATAAGCATTTACTCAATGAGCACCAATGATCCGTTTAGAATGATCACTTTAACTGGTCGATGAACATGACATGTACGCACTAAATCGTCCTTAACTTATTATTTAGAGCTCAAAATGACACAAATCTAATGTCCACGTTAAGCTAGCTAAATTTTCTATATTGTGACAAAATTTGAGACAGAAATAGATACGACAAAGCGTCCAAGTAATAAAATCTATCCAGAAATGCGTGATGTTATGCATTATGCTTCATTTGTAAGCCTTTTTCTCAATGAGCACGAATGATCAGTTTAGAATGATCACTATAACTGGCCGATCAACTTGACATGTCCACACTAAATCGTCTGTAGCTTGTGATTTAGAGCTTAAAATGACACAAATCCAATGTCCACGTTAATCTAGCTCAATTTTCTATATTTTGACAAAATTTGAGACAAAAATAGATACTACAAAACATCCATGTAATCCAATCTATCCCAAACTACGTGACGCTATGCATTATGCTTCATTTATAAGCCTTTACTCAATGAGCACCAATGATCAGTTAAGAGTGATCACTTTAACTGGCCGATCAACTTGACGTGTCCGCACTAAATCGCCCGAACTTTTGATTTAGAGATCAGATTAACACGACCCCAATACCCATGTTAAACTAGCTCAATTTTCTATATTGTGACAAAATTTGAGACATAAATTGATACGCCAAAGCGTCCATGTAATCCAATATATCCCAAACTGCGTGAGTCCATGCATTATGCTTCATTTACAAGCCTTTACTCAATGAGCACAAAATCATCAGTTTAGAATGATAACTTTAACTAGGCGATCAACTTGATGTCATGTATTATGTTTCATTTATAACTCTTTACTCAATGACCACCAATGATCAGTTTAGAATGATCACTTTAAATAGCAGATCAACTTGACATGTCCGCAGTAAATCGTCCATAACTTTAAAATGGCTTCAATCAATCCTCCAAGTAATCAAATATTTCCAAAACTACGTGATGTCATGCATTATGCTTCATTTGTAAGCATTTAATCAATGCGAAGCAATAATTAGTTTAGAATGATCACTTTAACTTGGCGATCAATTAGACATGTCTGCACTAAATTGTCCATAACTTTTGATTTAGATCTCAAAATGACACGAATCCAATGCCCACATTAAGCTACGACATGCATTATGCTTCATTTATAAGCCTTTACTCAATCAGCACCAATGATAAGTTTACAATGATCACTTTAACTTGCTGATCAACTTGACATGTCTACACTAAATCGTCTATAACTTTTTATTTAGAGCTCCGAATGAGACGAATCCAATGCCCAGCTTAAGCTAGCTCAATTCTATATATTGTGACAAAATTTGAGACAGAAATAGATATGATAATGTGTCCATGTAATCCAATCTGTCCAAACTGAGTGATACCATGCATTATGCTTCATTTATAAGCCTTTACTCAATGAGCACAAATGATCAGTTTAGAATGATAACTTTAACAAGGCGATCAACGTGACATGTGTGCATTAAATCGTCCGTAACTTTTTATTTAGAGCTCAAAATAACACGAATCAATTGGCCACGCTAAACTAGCTCAATTTTCTATATTGTGACCAAAATAGATATGAAAAAGCGTTCAAGTAATCCAATCTAGCAAAAAATGCGTGATGCCATGCATTATGCTTCATTTATAAGCCTTTACTCAATGGGCACCAATGATTAGTTAAGAATGATCAGTTTAACTGGCCGATAAACTTGACATTTCCGCACTAAATCGTCTGTAACTTATGATTTAAAGCTCATGAGGACACGAATCCAATCACCATGTTAAGCTAGTTCAATTTTCTATATTGTGACAAAATTTGAGTCATGAATAGATATAAAAAAGCGTTCAGGTAATCCAATCTAGCCAAAACTGAATAATGTCATGCATTATGTTTCGTTTATAAGCCTTTACTCAATAAGCACCAATAGTCAGTTTAAAATGATCACTTTAACTACCCGATCAACTTGACATGTCCGCAATAAATCATCCCTAACTTTTCATTCAGAGCTTAGAATGACACGAATCCAATGCCCACGTTAAGCTAGCTAAATTCTCTATGTTGTAACAAAATTTGAGACAGAAATAAATACAAAAAAGAATTCAAGTAATCTAATCTAGCCAAAATTTGCACGATCCCATGCATTATGATTCATTTATAAGCCTTTACTCAATGAGCACAAATGATCAATTTAGAATGATCACCTTAACTGGACGATCAACTTGACATTTACGCACTAAGTCGTCCCTAACTTTTGATCTAGAGCTCTAAATGACACGAATCCAATGCCCACATTAAGCTTGCTCAATTTTCTATATTGTGACAAAATTTGAGTCACAAATAGATATAAAAAGCGTTTATGTAGCCAATCTAACAAAAACTCTGTGAAGCCATGCATTATGCTTCATTTATAAGCCTTTACTCAATGATGACCAATGATCAGTTAAGAATAATCACTTTAACTAGACGATCAACTTGACTTGTCAACACTATATCGTCCGTAACTTATGATTTATAGCTTAGAATGACACGAATCCAATGGCAACATTAACCTAGCTCAATTTTCTATATTGTGACAAAATTTCAGATAGAATTAGGTACGATAAATCGTCCAAGTAATCCAATCTATCCCTAACTGCGTGACGTCATGCATTATGCTTCATTTGTAAGACTTTACTCAATAAACACCAATGATCTGTTTAGAATGATCACCTTAACTGGCCGATCAACTTGACATGTCCGCACTAAATCGTACGTAACTATTGATTTAGAGATCAGAATGACATGAATCCAATGCCCACGCTAAGCTAGCTCAATTTTCTATATTGTGACAAAATTTGAGAGAGAAATAGATACGACAAAACATCGATGTAATCCAATCTATCCCAAACTGCGTGATGCTATGTGTTATGCTTCACTTATAAGTCTTTACTCAATAAGCACCAATGATCAGTTAAGAATGATCACTTTAACTAGCCGATACTTGACATGTCCGCACTAAATCGTCTGTAACTTATGGTTTAGAGCTCAGAACGACACGAATCCAATACCCACGTTAAGCTAGCTCAATTTTCTATATTGTGATAAAATTTGTCACTGAAATAGATACGACAAAGCGTACAAGTAATCCAATAAATCCCAAACTGCGTGAGTTCATGCACTATGCATCATTTATAAGCCTTTACTCAATGAGCACCAATGATCAATTTAGAATGATCACTTTAACTGGCCAAGCAACTTGACATGTCCGCACTTAATCGTCCGTAACTTTTGAGTTAGAGCTGAGAATGACAGGAATCCAATGCCCATGTTAAGCTAGCTCAACTTTTTAAATTGTGACAAAATTTGAGACAGAAATATATACGACAAAGTGACCATGTAATCCAATCTTTCCAGAACTGAATATGCTTTGCATTATGCTTTATTTATAGGCCTTTACTCAATGAGCAGAAATGATCAGTTTAGAATGATCACTTTAACGGGCCGATCAACTTGAAATGTCCGCACTAAATCGTCCCTAACTTTTGATTTAGAACTCAGGATGACACGAATCCAATGTCCACGATAAGGTAGCCCAATTTTCTATATTGTAACAAAATTTGAGGCAGAAGTAGATATAAAAAGCATTCATGTAACCAATCTAGCCAAAACTTTGCGATGCCATGCATTACGCTTCATTTATAAGCCTTTACTTAATGAGGAGCAATGATCAGTTGCAAACGATCACTTTACCTGGCAGATCAACTTGGCATGTCCGCACTAAATCGTCTGTAACTTATGATTTGTAGCTCGTAATGACACGAATCCAATGCCAATGTTAAACTAGCTAAATTTTGTTCATTGTGACAAAATTTGAGGCATAAATAGATACGTCAAAGCGTCCAAGTAATCCAATCTATCCCTAACTGCGTGACGTCATGCATTATGCTTCATTTGTAAGACTTTACTCAATAAACACCAATGATCTGTTTAGAATGATCACCTTAACTGGCCGATCAACTTGACATGTCCGCACTAAATCGTACGTAACTATTGATTTAGAGATCAGAATGACATGAATCCAATGCCCACGCTAAGCTAGCTCAATTTTCTATATTGTGACAAAATTTGAGAGAGAAATAGATACGACAAAACATCGATGTAATCCAATCTATCCCAAACTGCGTGATGCTATGTGTTATGCTTCACTTATAAGTCTTTACTCAATAATCACCAATGATCAGTTAAGAATGATCACTTTAACTAGCCGATACTTGACATGTCTGCACTAAATCGTCTGTAATTTATGGTTTAGAGCTCAGAACGACACGAATCCAATACCCACGTTAAGCTAGCTCAATTTTCTATATTGTGATAAAATTTGTCACTGAAATAGATACGACAAAGCGTACAAGTAATCCAATAAATCCCGAACTGCGTGAGTTCATGCACTATGCATCATTTATAAGCCTTTACTCAATGATCACCAATGATCAATTTAGAATGATCACTTTAACTGGCCAAGCAACTTGACATGTCCGCACTTAATCGTCCGTAACTTTTGAGTTAGAGCTGAGAATGACAGGAATCCAATGCCCATGTTAAGCTAGCTCAACTTTTTTGTGACAAACTTTGAGACAGAAATAGATACGACAAAGTGACCATGTAATCCAATCTGTCCGGAACTGAATATGCTTTGCATTATGCTTTATTTATAGGCCTTTACTCAATGAGCAGAAATGATCAGTTTAGAATGATCACTTTAACGGGCCGATCAACTTGAAATGTCCGCACTAAATCGTCCCTAACTTTTGATTTAGAACTCAGGATGACACGAATCCAATGTCCACGATAAGGTAGCCCAATTTTCTATATTGTAACAAAATTTGAGGCAGAAGTAGATATAAAAAGCATTCATGTAACCAATCTAGCCAAAAATTTGCGATGCCATGCATTACGCTTCATTTATAAGCCTTTACTTAATGAGGAGCAATGATCAGTTGCAAATGATCACTTTACCTGGCAGATCAACTTGGCATGTCCGCACTAAATCGTCTGTAACTTATGATTTGTAGCTCGTAATGACACGAATCCAATGCCAACGTTAAACTAGCTAAATTTTCTTCATTGTGACAAAATTTGAGGCATAAATAGATACGTCAAAGCGTCCAAGTAATCCAATCTATCTCGAACTGTGTGATGTCATGCATTATACATAATTTATAAGCCTTTACTCAATGAGCACCAGTGATAAGTTTAGAATGATCGCTTTAAGTGACCGATCAACTTGACCTGTCTGCACTAAATCATCCGTAACTTTTGATTTAGAGCTCAGAATGACATGAATCCAATGCCCACGTTAAGTTAGCTCAATTTTCTATATTGTGACAAAATTTGAGACAGAAGTAAATATGAAAAAATGTCCATGTAATCCAATCTATCCTAAACTAAGGGATGCCATGCATTATGCTTCATTTATTAACCTTTACTCAATGAACAAAAATGATCAGTTTAAAATGTTAACTCTAACTAGGCGATCAACTTGACATGTCCGCATTAAATCGTCCGTAACTTTTGATTTAAATCTTAGAATAACAAGAATCCAATGCCCACGTTAAGCTAGCTCCATTTTCTATATTGTGACCAAATTTGAGACAGAAATAAATATGACAAAATGTCCATGCAATCCAATCTATCCCAAAGTGAGGGATGCCATGCATTATGCTTCATTTATTAGCCTTTACTCAATGAGCGAAAATGATCAGTTTAGAATGTTAACTTTAACTAGGCGATCAACTTGACATGTCCGCATTAAATCATCCGTAACTTTTGATTTAGAGCTGAGAATAACACGAATCCAATGCCCATGTTAAGCTAGCTAAATTTTCTATATTGTGACCAAATTTGACACAAAACTAGATACGAAAAAGCGTTTGAGTAATCCAAGCTAGCCAAAATTGTGTGATGCAATGCATTATGCTTCATTTCTAAGCTTTTACTCAATGAGCTACAATGATCAGTTTAGTATGATCATTTTAAGTAGGAAATCAACTTGACATGTCCGCATTAAGTCGTTCGTAACTATTGATTTAGAGCTGAGAATAACACGAATCCAATGCCGATCTTAAGCTAGTTCAATTTTCTATATTGTGACAAAATTTGAGGCATGAATAGATATAAAAAAGCGTTCAGGTAATCCAATCTAGCCAAAACTGCATGATGCCATGCATTATGTTTCATTTATAAGCCTTTACTCAATGAGCACCAATGGTCAATTTAAAATGATCACTTTAACTGCCCGATCAACTTGACATGTCCGCAATAAATCGTCCCTAATTTTTGATTTAGAGCTAAGAATGACAGGAATCCAATGCCCACGTTAAGCTAGCTCAATTCTCTATGTTGTAACAAAATTTGAGACAGAAATATATACAAAATGAATTCAAGTAATCTAATCTAGCCAAAACTTCATGATCCCATGCATTATGCTTCATTTATAAGGCTTTACTCAATGAGCACAAATGATCAATTTAGAAAAATTACTTTAACTGGATGATCAACTTGACATGTCCGCACTAAATCGTCCCTAACTTTTGATTTAGAGCTCTGAATGACACGAATCCAACGCCCACGTTAAGCTAGCTCAACTTTCTATATTGTGACCAAATTTGACGCAAAAATAGATACAAAAAAGCGTTCAAGTAATCCAATCTATCCTAAACTACGTGATGCTATGCATTATGCTTCATTTATAAGCCTTTACTCAATGAGCACCAATGATCAGTTCAGAATAATCAATTTCACTAGGCAATCAACTTGACATGTCTGCATTAAATCATCCGTAACTATTGATTTAGAGCTGAGGATAACACGAATCCAATGCCCATGTTAAGCTTGTTCAATTTTCTATTTTGTGAGAAAATTTGAAGCAGGAATAGATATAGAAAAGCGTTCAAGTAATCCAATCTAGCCAAAACTGCATGATGTCATGCATTATGTGTCACTTATAAGCCTTTACTCAATGAGTACCAATGGTCTGTTTAAAATGATCACTTTAACTGCCCGATCAACTTGACATGTCCGCCAATAATAGAGCCATTAGATCAACCTTTATAACAATTAAAACTAAACAATTCGAAAAACAATGCCATATCTTTTTGCGATATTTGCTTCTCGGTAACAGAAAGATATTTATGCACGAAATAATTACTCATACACTGCTCACATATATCGAAGATGTGAATAAAGTAGTTACCAGCATATTTCAAAACTTTGACATGTTTCTCAAAACCCGTGGACTAACACATATGAGATTTTTGGTTTTTCGTGACAAAATAAAAGATAATTCATTCGCTAAGGATAACTATTTAAAAAACGTCCAAAAACATTCTTTCATCATAAGATCTTTGAATAAAACAGTTATTAGTATATTAGAGCTAGTAGATCAACATTTATAATAATTAAAGCTAAACAATTCGAAAAACAATGTCATATCATTTTGCGATATTTGTTTTTGGGCCAAGAAAGATATTTATGGACGAAAAAATCACTCATACACTACTCACATATATCGAAGATGTGAATAAAGTAGTTAACAATGTATTTCAAAACTTTGACATGTTTCTCAAAACCCGTGGAATAACACCTATGAGATTTTCGGTTTTTCGGGACAAAATAAAAGATAATTCATTCGACAAGTTTAACTATTTAAAAAATGTCAGAAAACATTCTTTCAACATAAAATATTTGAATAAAACAGTTATTAGTAGACTAGAGCTATTAGATCAACATTTATAACAATTAAATCTACACAATTTGAAAAACAATGCAATATACTTCTGCATATTTGTTTCTGGGCCAAGAAAGATATTTATGCACGAAAAAACCACTTATACACTGCTCACATATATCGAAGATGTGAATAAAGTAGTTAACAACATATTTCAAAACTTTTACATGTTTCTCAAAAACCGTGGACTAACACCTATGAGATTTTCGATTTTTCGAGACAAAATAAAAGATAATTAATTCGACAAGGGAAACTATTTAAAAACATCAGAAAAGATGTTGTAGCAAAATTTGAGACAGAAGTAGATACAAAAAAGAGTTCAAGTAATCTAATATAGCCAAAACTGCATGATCCCATGTATTATGCTTCATTTATAAGCCTTACTCAATGAGAACAAATGATCCGTTTAGAATGATCACTTTAACTGGAAGATCAAGTTGGCATGTCCGCACTAAATAGTCCCTAACTTTTGATTTAGATCTCTGAATGATACGAATCCAATGCCCACGTTAAGCTAGCTCAATTCTCTATGTTGTAACAAAATTTGAGACAAAAATAGATACAAAAAAGCATTCAAGTAATCCAATCTAGACAAAACTACATGATCCCAAGTATTATGCTTCATTTATAAGCCTTTACTCAATTTTCTGTATTGTGACAACATTTGAGGCAGAAATAGATATAAAAAGCGTTCATGTAGCCAATCTACCAAAACTCTGTGATGCCATGCATTATGCTTCATTTATAAGCCTTTACTCAATGATGACCAATGATCAGTTAAGAACGATCACTTTAACTGGCCGATGAACTTCACATGTCCGCACTAAATCGTTCGTAACTTATGATTTATAGCTCATAATGAAACGAATCCAATGCCCACATTAACCTAGCTCAACTTACTATATTGTGACAAAATTTGAGACATAAATAGATACGATAAAGCATACAAGTAATCATATCTATCCCTAACTGCGTGATGTCATGCAATATGCTTTATTTGTATGCCTTTACTCAATGAGAACCAATGATCTGTTTAGAATGATCACTTTAACTGGCCGATCAACTTGACATGTCCGCACTAAATCGTACGAAACTATTGATTTTGAGATCAGAATGACATGAATCCAATGCCCACGCTAAGGTAGCTCAATTTTCTATATTGTGACAAAATTTGAGACAAAAATAGATACGACAAAGCGTCCATGTAATCCAATCTATCCCAAACTGCGTGATAGCAAGCATTATGCTTCATTTTTAAGCCTTTACTCAATGAACACCAATGATCAGTTAAGAATAATCACTTTAACTAGCCGATAAACTTGACATGTCCGCACTAAATCGTCCGTAACTTATGATTTAGAGCTCTGATCAACACGAATCCAAAACTCACATTAAGCTTGCTCAGTTTTCTATATTGCGACAAAATTTGTCGCTGAAATAGATACGAAAAGCGTACAAGTAATCCAATATATCCCAAACTGTGAGATTTCATGCATTATGCATCATTTATAAGCCTTTACTCAATGAGCACCAATGATCAATTTAGAATGATCACTTTAACTGGCCGATCAACTTGACATGTCTGCACTAAATCGTCCGTAACTTTTGAGTTAGAGCTCATAATGACAGGAATCCAATGCCCACTTTAAGGTAGCTCAATTTTTTATATTGTGACAAAATTTGAGACAGAAATAGATACTACAAAGTGTCCATGTATTCCAATCTGTCCGGAACTCAGTGATGCCATACAATATGCTTCATTTATAAGCCTTTACTCATTGAGCACAAATGATTAGTTAAGAATGATAACTTTAACTACGCAATCAACATGACATGTCCGCATTAAATTGTCAGTTAAGCTAGCTCAGTTTAACTGGCTGATCAACTTGGCATGTCCACACTAAATCGTATGTAACTTATGATTTGTAGCTCATAATGATACGAATCCAATGCCCACGTTAAACTAGCTAAATTTTCTATATTGTGACAAAATTTGAGGAATAAATAGATACGTCAAAGAGTCCAAGTAATCCAATCTATCTCGAACTGCGTGATGTCATGCATTATACATAATTTATAAGTCTTTACTCAATGAGCACCTGTGATAAGTTTAGAATGATCGCTTTAAGTGACCGATTAACTTGACCTGTCCGCACTAAATCGTCCGTAACTTTTGATTT
This sequence comes from Pugionium cornutum, assembly GCA_018901935.1. Lineage (NCBI taxonomy): Eukaryota > Viridiplantae > Streptophyta > Magnoliopsida > Brassicales > Brassicaceae > Pugionium > Pugionium cornutum. The sequence goes on from JAENJI010000013.1 coordinate 12,923,959, forward strand.
AGCGCTTAGAATGACATGAATCCAATGCCCACGTTAAGCTAGCTCAATTTTCTATATTGTTACAAAATTTGCGACAGAAGTAAAAATGAAAAATGTCCATGTAATCCAATCAATCCTAAACTAAGGAATGCCGTGCATTATGCTTCATTTATTAACATTTACTCAATGAACAAAAATGATCAGTTTAAAATGTTAACTCTAACTAGGCGATCAACTTGACATCTCCGCATTAAATCGTCCGTAACTTTTAATTTTGATCTAGGAATAACACGAATCCAGTGCCCACGTTAAGCTAGCTCCATTTTCTATATTGTGACCAAATTTGAGACAGAAATAAATATGACAAAATGTCCATGCAATCCAATCTATCCCAAAGTGAGGGATGCAATGCATTATGCTTCATTTATTAGCCTTTACTCAATGAGCAAAAATGATCAGTTTAGAATGTTAACTTTAACTAGGCGATCAACTTGACATGTTTGCATTAAATCATCCGTAACTTTTGATTTAGAGCTCAGAATAACACGAATCCAATGCCCACGTTAAGCTAGCTAAATTTTCTATATTGTGACCAAATTTGACACAAAATTAGATACGAAAAAGCGTTCAAGTAATCCAATCTAGCCAAAATTGTGTGATGCAATGCATTATGCTTCATTTCTAAGCCTTTACTCAATGAGCTACAATGATCAGTTTAGAATGATCGTTTTAACTAGGTGATCAACTTGACATGTCCGCATTAAATCGTTCGTAACTATTGATTTAGAGCTGAGAATAACACGAGTCCAATGCCGATGTTAAGCTAGTTCAATTTTCTATATTGTGACAAAGTTTGAGGCATGAATAGATATAATGAAGCGTTCAGGTAATCCAATCTAGCAAAAACTGCATGATGCCATGCATTATGTTTCATTTATAAGCCTTTACTCAATGAGCACCAATGGTCAGTTTAAAATAATCACTTTAACTGCCCGATCAACTTGACATGTCCGCAATAAATCGTCCCTAACTTTTGATTTAGAGCTTAGAATGACATGAATCCAACGCCCACGTTAAGCTAGCTCAATTCTCTATGTTGTAACAAACTTTGAGACAGAAATATATACAAAAAAGAATTCAAGTAATCTAATATAGCCAAAACTGCATGATCCCATGCATTATGCTTCATTTATAAGGCTTTACTCAATGAGCACAAATGATCAGTTTAGAAAGATCACTTTAACTGGACGATCAACTCGACATGTCCGTACTAAATCGTCCCTAACTTTTGATTTAGAGCTCTAAATGAAACGAATCCAACGCCCACGTTAAGCTAGCTCAATTTTCTATATTGTGACCAAATTTGACACAAAAATAGATACAAAATAGCGTTCAAGTAATCCAATCTATCCTAAATTGCGTGATGCTATGCATTATGCTTCATTTATAAGCCTTTACTCAATGAGCACCAGTGATCAGTTTAGAATAATCAATTTCACTAGGCAATCAACTTTACATGTCCGGATTAAATCGTCCGTAACTATTGATTTAGAGCTGAGGATAACACGAATCCAATGCCCATGTTAAGCTAGTTCAATTTTCTATATTGTGAGAAAATTTGAAGAAGGAATAGATATAGAAAAGCGTTCAAATAATCCAATCTAGCCAAAACTGCATGATGTCATGCATTACGTGTCACTTATAAGCCTTTACTCAATGAGTACCAATGGTCTGTTAATATGATCACTTTAACTGCCCGATCGACTTGACATGTCCGCCAATAATAGAGCCATTAGATCAACCTTTATAACATTTAATACTAAACAATTCGAAAAACAATGTCATATCCTTTTGCGATATTTGCTTCTCGGTAAAAGAAAGATATTTATGCACGAAAAAATTACTCATACACTGCTCACATATATCGAAGATGTGAATAAAGTAGTTACCAGCATATTTCAAAACTTTGACATGTTTCTCAAAACCCGTGGACTAACACATATGAGATTTTCGGTTTTTCGTGACAAAATAAAAGATAATTCATTCGCTAAGGATAACTATTTAAAAAACGTCCAAAAACATTCTTTCATCATAAGATCTTTGAATAAAACAGTTATTAGTATATTAGAGCTAGTAGATCAACATTTATAATAATTAAAGCTAAACAATTCGAAAAACAATGTCATATCATTTTGCGATATTTGTTTTTGGGCCAAGAAAGATATTTATGGACGAAAAAATCACTCATACACTACTCACATATATCAAAGATGTGAATAAAGTAGTTAACAATGTATTTCAAAAATTTGACATGTTTCTCAAAACCCGTGGAATAACACCTATGAGATTTTCGGTTTTTCGGGACAAAATAAAAGATAATTCATTCGACAAGTTGAACTATTTAAAAACGTCAGAAAACATTCTTTCAACATAAAATATTTGAATAAAACAGTTATTAGTAGACTAGAGCTATTAGATCAACATTTATAACAATTAAATCTACACAATTTGAAAAACAATGCAATATACTTTTGCATATTTGTTTCTGGGCCAAGAAAGATATTTATGCACGAAAAAACCACTTATACACTGCTCACATATATCGAAGATGTGAATAAAGTAGTTAACAACATATTTCAAAACTTTTACATGTTTCTCAAAACCCGTGGACTAACACCTATGAGATTTTTGATTTTTCGAGACAAAATAAATGATAATTAATTCGACAAGGGAAACTATTTAAAAACGTCAGAAAATATGTTGTAGCAAAATTTGAGACAAAAGTAGATACAAAAAAGAGTTCAAGTAATCTAATCTAGCCAAAACTGCATGATCCCATGCATCAGGTCGTATGTCCAGCCAGGAGACCAAACTGGCCGACCAGGAAGTTTGCCCGAGACAGCAGGGCCATCTAGCACGCCTGCCGGCCCAAGCAGTACCGCCGGACCCTCGACCAATAGGACCAGACCAATAGGACCAGACCAACTAGCATTGCCGGCGGAGAGGCCCAAGGCCGTCGCATAGGCCGTCGACGGATATCCGATGGAATCACAATGGCCGTCAGAAATCCATCGGGCTGTAGAGTCAATAATCCGAAAAAATATTTGTACTTTTAGGATGTATTTACCAAATAGTTTATTTTATATAATTATATGTATATTAATATTTTAGATCAAACTTATAATATAAGGATATTTTTAACCAATTTCTTATAATTATATGTATATCAATTTTTAAATTAAATAAATTTTAAATAAAATAAAATATAATTATTAATATATTATATAATTTTCTAATTCACTTATTTTATCAAAATAACTCTAATTTTTGTATAACATACATATTGGTTATCTATTATTCAAATAGGACAACAATACTAAAACCCACAACTTTAACGAGATGAGTTTTCAAACCAAACAAAGGAAGTTGTTCAAAACTACACCAATCCTAGGAATAGCCAAAGCAATGTACCTTGTTAAACAAGATTTTTTGGTGGAAAAAAATATTATTATAACAAATGTAATCTGAATTTGATGAATATTCCGAATTAGCTGAATTTTGGTCGTCAAACTCGCCAATCTCTTCTTCTGAATCTTGAAACACGTTGTAATCTTCGTTCGTGGTGTCATCAACAACAAGGTTAACTTCAAGAGAAGTGTCTATTGTACCTAAGTTACCAATTGTGCTTTGTTGCATAGGCTCTTGTTCGGTAATACCACATACCATTCCTCTAGGATGTATTGAGGTCATTGTAATCCAAAGATCTTGCTTGTTTCTCACATGAGGGTATTGAATGTAACAAACCTGGTCCGCTTGTGATGCAAGTATAAAAGGATCATATTTTCGATGTCGTTTACGAGAGTGGACAGATGTAACACCGAATTCGTCTTCACGTTGACCCATGACAGGGTCATACCAGTCACAATAGAACACAATACACCTCAAATCAATCATTCCTGGATAGTGAACTTCTAATATTTCACGAAGAATACCATTGTATACAATTTCTCCCGATTGAGATGATACACCATAATTACAAGTTGTTTGTGAGTTTCCTTCGCGATGACTCTTAAAAGCATATCCATGAGTGCAGTACATTGGATAAGATTTTGCAGTAAATGTAGGACCACTCACCAACTCAACTAACCACGTGGGAAACGTTATCCCCCTAGAAGGATCTGTAGTAACCTACAAAATAATAGAATGTAGTAAATTATAAATATATATAGATATAGATATAGATATATATATATATATAATAAACTATTATTGAAAATTACATAATTGTGATAGCACTAACATAAAAATGCAACCATCTTGCAAATTCGCTTTTTTTAAGTTCGACCAACTCATTCTCGCTGTAATCTGAATAATGAACACGTATTTGTTCCATGTATATCTTGTGAATTATGAAAAAAAGTAACAATAAATTATAATAATAACTAAAAACAAAATTAAATTGAATGTACCTTTCATATTCCAAAACGTCATCGCAATTTGTTAAAATATACAAATGCAAGTGATTGTGTTCCTCCTCTGATAGGCGTCGCATCTTCCCTTTTCCACTTAAACGTCCAATTTGTGCAAATATTTCTGGCACATACACTGGATAACTTGGGTTTTCTCCTCCATCATCATGTCGTGCAGGTCGTCTATTTTTTGTTTGCACTTGCGATGTAAGATAGTAGCTGGCAAAGTTAGATGTTTCTTCATTAATACTTTGTGCGATGATTGAACCTTCAACCCTGACAAGATTTTTAACTTTTTTCTTTAGGTGGAACATATATCTCTCAGAAGGATACATCCATCGGTACTGAACAGGTCCTCCCAGCGCTGCTTCTCTAGGGAGGTGAATAGGAAGATGCTCCATAACATCAAAAAATGCTGGTGGAAATATTTTCTCAAGGTAAATGAGAACCGGTATTTTTTCCTCCCAATTTCAGATATCGTCTGCAGTAAGTGATCTTGTTCATAAATCTCGGAAAAAAGCACCAATCCCTAAACAAAATATTTTAATATCATATAATATACATAATTATGATTAGTTATATATAAAATAATGTGAACATCGTTCCTACAATTGCTCCGTGGATAATTTTAGGCAGCAGATCGCTAAAGGCAAATAGGAATAGTTTTTGCATGACAACATGACAATCATGACTTTTCATCCCTGAAAATTTACCTTCAATAGTATCGACACAATTATGAAGATTAGATGCGTATCAATCTGGAAATTTGACACTCTGCTTAATCCAGTCAAAGAATTTATCTTTTGCATGCACATCCAACCGGAATGCGGGAGACAATGATTTTTCATTTTACATTACATGTAGTTCTTTCCGGGAACAAATATCCGGAAAATCCAATCTAGCTTTCAAATTATCTTTTGTTTTTCCTTGCACATTTAGAACGGTATTCATTATGTTGTCAAAAAAATTCTTCTCAATGTGCATAACATCTAGACTATGGCGCAACAAATGGTCCTTCAAATATGGTAAATCTCAAAAAATGCTCTTCTTGTGCCAATTATGGTATTCGCCACAACCATCAACAGGATAATGTCCGTTACGTCCACATGAAGCCGTTCTCTCAGCACCAAATTCTCTAAGTTGAGTCATCATATAATTGCCGTCAAGAATAGGAGGTGGAGCATCAAAATTTTTTTGTTTTTCCTAAACAATGTCGTGCTCCGGCGATATGGATGATCTTGTGGTAGAAATCGACGATGACAATCAAACCAACTAGTCTTTCGTTTGTGTTTCAATTGGAACGTATCAGTATTATCTTGAAAATTTGGGCATGCTAATCTTCCATGCGTCGACCATCCTAATAACATACCATATGTTGGAAAATCACGTATCGTCCACATAAGTACTGCTCGCATCAAAAGTTCTATTGGTTAGAAACATCGAATGATTAGACACCATTTTCCCATAATATTTTTAACTCATGAATTAGTGGCTGCAAGAAAATATCAAGCGATCGCTTAGGATGCTCTAGGCCGGGGATGAGAATTGTTAAAAATAAAAACTCTCGTTTCATACACAAAGAAGGAGGCAAATTATAAGGTGTAACGATAACTGTCCACAATGAGTATTGCCTCCCATGCTTCCCAAAAGGGTTGAATCCATCTGTAGATAACCTGAGGTATACATTTCTAGGCTCATATGCAAAACTAGGATAAACCTATTGAAAATATTTCCATGCTTCTGCATCGGAGGGATGCACAATTTCTCCATTCGAATTATGTTCTGCATGCCATCTCATAGGTTTTGCCGTGTGTTCAGATTGATATAACCTCTTTAACCTCTCTGTTAATGGCAAATACCACATCCGTTTATGCAGAATAGGTACTCTACCGCTTGTCTCTTGAAATCAAGGTTTGTGACAAAATCGGCACTTCATGCGGTTTTTATCATTTCTCCAATAGATCATGCAGTTGTCAATACATACATCGATTATCTGATATGGCAATCCAAGACCAGATACAAGTTTTTGAACCTCGTAATATGAAGCAGGTGCAATATTATCTTCAGGTAATATATCTCTAACAAAATCAGCTATCGCATTCACATAATCTTCAGCCAAGTTGAAATCCGTCTTTATCGTCATCAACTTGCTTGCAGCAGATAAAAGCGATAATCCATCTCTACATCCTTTATACAAAGGCTGCTTGGATGCATCTAACATATCAAAAAATTTCCGGGCTTCCAAATTAGGTTCCTCTATTCTGCTAATATCTTCAATGTACGATGCTCTTTGTTCACAAAATGCATCATTCACCATCTGAACAGTACCTCCGTTTATATCAACTTTTGATGCCGGTTCCTCTATCCTAACATTAGTACTATCTATCCTTTTTGAAGTACTACCATAATATTGCTGTTGCATCACTTTCTCCATGTGAATACCAAACTTTGTAACCCGGCATAAATCCATTCCTATATAAATGATTACGTACTTCTCTAATAGAGATTAATCTATGATTTCGACATTTAATACACGGACAATACATTTTACCGTAGTCCGATGTCATGCTATTCTTTGATGCAAATGCCATGAACTCTTCAACACCTTGCGCACATTCATCAGCCAATTCCCCCGTTGTTGAATCATATCAAGGTTTATCCATCCACGATCAAAAATACTCATAAGAACCCAAAGAATACATTTTCTGAAAAAGTTTTATTCTGTTAAAATTGTGAAAGATCATAGCCTATTTATAGTGAAAATTAGATATTATCACGAATTTTTAACAGATTATTACAAATTTTTGACAGATAATTACGAATTTTAAACAGATTATTCTTCGGAATAGTCTCCTTTTCCGACGGAATTCTGACGGTTTCCGACCACAACCGGATAACCACATATTTTGAATAGACTTTATCTTCATCTCCCGTCGGATTTCCGATGGTTTCCGAGCACCGACGGATAAACACAAAATTTTAATAGATTATTCTAATGTTTCCAACGGATTGCCGACGGCATCCGACAATTGTCGGATACTTACAACAGCGTTCCGACGAAGGAGGCCGACGGATTCCTGATGGAGTGTAAACCACATATGCTGTCGGGAAGTCCTCGGAATATTACCGACGACCTTATATACGTCGGTAATTTTGTGATGGTTTCAAGAGGATATCCCAACGATTACGTCTTCGTCGGAAATTCGATGGTTTACCGTCAGGTTTTACCATTGATTTCACGACGGCCTCGCTGGCATCGGAAATTACCGATGGATCTCTGATGGTTTTAGTTCCCTCGGTAGTCCGTCGAGAAGCCGTCGCAAAATAGTCGGAAAAGTCTGACGGTTTTAGTTCCATCAGAAATGCCGTCGGAAATGTTAATATTTTCTTGTAGTTCTAAATCGTCCGTAACTTTTGATTTAGAGCTCAGAATAATACCAATCGAATGCCACGTTAAGGTAGCTTAATTTTCTATATTGTCATGAAATTTTAGACCAAAAAAGAGACGACAAAGCGTCTAAGTAATCCAATCGGTCCCAAACGTCGTGACACCATGCTTTATGCTTCATTTATAAGCATTTACTAAAAGAGCACCAATGATCTGTTTACAATGATCAATTTAACTGGCCGATCAACTTGACATGTACGCACTAAATCGTCTATAACTTTTGATTAGAGCTCTGAATGACACGAATCCAATGCCCACATTATGCTAGCTCAATTTTCTATATTGTAACAAAATTTGTGAGAGAAATAGAAACAAAAAAGCGTCCAAGTAAGCCAATCTATCCCAAACTACATGATGTCCGGCTTTGTGCTTCATTTATAAGTCTTTACTCAATGAGCACCAATGATCAATTTAGAATAATCATATTAAGTGGTCGATCAACTTGACATGTCTGCAGTAAATCGTCCATAACTTTTGATTTTGAGCTCAGTATAACACGAATCCAATGCGCATGTTAAGCTTGCTAAATGTTCTATATTATCAAAAAAATTGAGACATAAATAGATACGACAAAGCGTCCAAGTAATCCAATGTATCTCAAACTACGTGATGCAATGTTGTATGCTTCATTTAAAAGCCTTTGCTTAAAGAGCACCAATTATCAATTTCGAATGATAACTTTAAATGGCCTATCAACTTGATATGGTTGCACTAAATCGTCTGCAACTTTTGATTTAGAGCTAAGAATGACACGAATACAATGTCCATGTTAAGCTAACTCAATTTTCTATATTGTAACAAAATTTGATAAAAAAAATAAATACGACAAAGCGTCCAAGTAATCCTATCTATCCAAAACTGTATGTTGCCATGCATTATGTTATATTTATAAGCATTTTCTCAATCAGCACCAATGATCATTTTAGAATAATCGTATTAACTGGCCGATCAACTTGACATTTCCGCAGTAAATCGTTCGTAACTTTTGATTTTGAGCACAAAATGACACGAATCCAATGCCCTAGTTATGAACTTAATTTTCCATACTGTAACAAAATTTGAGAAAAAATAGATATGACAAAGCATCCAAGTAATCAAATATATCGAAACCTGTGTGATGCCATGCATTATGCTTCATTTGGAAGTCTTTACTCAATGACCACCAATGATAACTTTAAAATAATCATACTAACTAGCCGATCAACTTGACTTGTCCGCAGTAAATCTTCCGTAACATTTGATTTTGAGCTCAGAATGACACGAATCCAATGTCCACATGAAACTAGCTCAATTTTCTATATTTTGACCAAATTTGAGGTAGAAATATAGACGACAAAGCGTCCAAGTAATTCAATCTCTCCCAAACTGCGTGATGCAATGTTGTATGCTTCATTTATAAGTCTTTACTTATATAGCACCAATGATAAGTTTAGAACGATAATTTTAAATGGCCAATCTACTTGACATGTCTGCACTAAATCGTCTGTAACTTTTGACTAAGAGCTCGGAATGAAACGAATCCAATTTCCACGTTAAGCTAGCTCAGTTTTCTACATTGTAAGAATATTAAGACAGAAATAGATACGAAATAGCGTCCCATTAATACAACCTATCCAAAACTTTTTGATGTCATGCATTATGTTTCATTTATAAGCATTTACTCAATGAGCACCTATGATCAGTTTAGAACAAGCATATTAACTGCCCAATCAACTTGACATGTCCGCACTAAATCGTCCGTAACTTTCTATGTAGAGCTTAGAATGACATGAATCCAATGTCACGTTCATCTAGCTCAATTTTCTATATTGTAACAAAATTTTACACAGAAATAGATACGACAAAGCTTCCAAGTAGTCCAATTAATCCAAAATTGTGTGATGTCATGCATTATGCTTCATTTAGAAGCCTTTACTTAATGAACACCAATGATCAGTTAAGAATAATCATATTAACTGCCGATCAAGTTGAAATGTCCGCATTAAATCGTCCGTAACTTTTGATTTAGAGCTCCGAATGACACGAATCCAATACCCATGTTACGCTAGCTAAATTTTCTATATTTTGCAAAAATTTGAGGAAAAAATAGAGACGACAAATCATCCAAGTAATCCAATAAATCCAAAACTGTGTGATGCCATGCATAATGTTTCATTTAGAAGCCATTATTCAATGAGCACCAATGATCAGTTTAGAATAATCATATTAACTGACCAATCAACTTGACATGTCCGCACTAAATCGTCCATAAATATTAATTTGGAGCTTAGAATGACACGAATCCAATGCCCACGTTAATCTACCTAAATTTTCTATATTTTGCAAAATTTGAGACAGAAATAGATACAACAAAGCGTCCAACTAAGCCAATCTATCCCACACTGCATGATGTCATGCTTTATGTTTCATTTATAAGCCTTTACTCAATCAACACCATTGACCTGTTTAGAATAATCATCTTAACTGGACGATTAACGTGACAAGTCTGCACCAAATCGTCCGTAAGTTTTGATTTAGAGCTCAGAATAACACGAATCCAATGACCACGTTAAGCTAGCTCAATGTTCTATATTGTCACAAAATTTGAGAACGAAATAGAGACGAAAAAGCATCTAAGTAACCCAATCTATCCCAAACTGCGTGATGCCATGTTTTATGCTTCATTGATAAGCTTTACTTAATGAGCTCCAATGATCAGTTAAGAATGATTTCTTTAATTGGCCGATAAACTTAACATTCCTGCACTAAATCGTCCAATACTTTTGATTTAGAGCTCGGAATGACACAAATCCAATGCCCACGTTAAGCTAGCTCAATTTTCTATATTGTAACAAAATTTGCGACAAAAATATATATTAATATACGACAAAGCGTCCAAGTATTCCAATCTATCAAAAACTGTTTGATGCCATGCATTATGTTTCATTTATAAGCATTTACTCAATGAGCACCTATGATCAGTTTAGAACAAGCATATTAACTGCCCGATCAACTTGACATGTATGCACTAAACCGTCTGTAACTTTCTATGTAGAGCTTAGAATGACATGAATCCAATGTCACGTTCATCTAACTCAATTTTCTATATTGTAACAAAATTTTACACAGAAATAGATACGACAAAGCTTCCATGTAGTCCAATTAATCCAAAATTGTGTTATGTCATGCATTATGCTTCATTTAGAAGCCTTTACTTTATGAACACCAATGATCAGTTAAGAATAATCATATTAACTGCCGATCAAGTTGACATGTCCGCATTAAATCGTCCGTAACTTTTGATTTAGAGCTCCGAATGACACGAATCCAATACCCACGTTACGCTAGCTAAATTTTCTATATTTTGCAAAATTTGAGGAAAAAATAGAGACGACAAATCATCCAAGTAATCCAATAAATCCAAAACTGTGTGATGCCATGCATAATGTTTCATTTAGAAGCCATTATTCAATGAGCACCAATGATCAGTTTAGAATAATCATATTAACTGACCAATCAACTTGACATGTCCGCACTAAATCGTCCATAAATATTAATTTGGAGCTTAGAATGACACGAATCCAATGCCCACGTTAATCTACCTAAATTTTCTATATTTTGCAAAATTTGAGACAGAAATAGATACAACAAAGCGTCCAACTAAGCCAATCTATCCCACACTGCATGATGTCATGCTTTATGTTTCATTTATAAGCCTTTACTCAATCAACACCATTGACCTGTTTAGAATAATCATCTTAACTGGACGATTAACGTGACAAGTCTGCACCAAATCGTCCGTAAGTTTTGATTTAGAGCTCAGAATAACACGAATCCAATGACCACGTTAAGCTAGCTCAATGTTCTATATTGTCACAAAATTTGAGAACGAAATAGAGACGAAAAAGCATCTAAGTAACCCAATCTATCCCAAACTGCGTGATGCCATGTTTTATGCTTCATTGATAAGCTTTACTTAATGAGCTCCAATGATCAGTTAAGAATGATTTCTTTAATTGGCCGATAAACTTAACATTCCTGCACTAAATCGTCCAATACTTTTGATTTAGAGCTCGGAATGACACAAATCCAATGCCCACGTTAAGCTAGCTCAATTTTCTATATTGTAACAAAATTTGCGACAAAAATATATATTAATATACGACAAAGCGTCCAAGTATTCCAATCTATCAAAAACTGTTTGATGCCATGCATTATGTTTCATTTATAAGCATTTACTCAATGAGCACCTATGATCAGTTTAGAACAAGCATATTAACTGCCCGATCAACTTGACATGTATGCACTAAACCGTCTGTAACTTTCTATGTAGAGCTTAGAATGACATGAATCCAATGTCACGTTCATCTAACTCAATTTTCTATATTGTAACAAAATTTTACACAGAAATAGATACGACAAAGCTTCCATGTAGTCCAATTAATCCAAAATTGTGTTATGTCATGCATTATGCTTCATTTAGAAGCCTTTACTTTATGAACACCAATGATCAGTTAAGAATAATCATATTAACTGCCGATCAAGTTGACATGTCCGCATTAAATCGTCCGTAACTTTTGATTTAGAGCTCCGAATGACACGAATCCAATACCCACGTTACGCTAGCTAAATTTTCTATATTTTGCAAAATTTGAGGAAAAAATAGAGACGACAAATCATCCAAGTAATCCAATAAATCCAAAACTGTGTGATGCCATGCATAATGTTTCATTTAGAAGCCACTATTCAATGAGCACCAATGATCAGTTTAGAATAATCATATTAACTGACCGATCAACTTGACATGTCCGCACTAAATCGTCCGTAAATATTAATTTGGAGCTCAGAATGACACAAATCCAATGCCCACGTTAATCTACCTAAATTTTCTATATTTTTCAAAAGTTGAGACAGAAATAGAGACAACATAGCATCCAACTAAGCCAATCTATCCCACACTGCATGATGTCATGCTTTATGCTTCATTTATAAGCCTTTACTCAATCAACACCATTGACCTGTTTAGAATAATCATCTTAACTGGACGATTAACTTGACAAGTCTGCACCAAATCGTTCGTAAGTTTTGATTTAGAGCTCAGAAAGACACGAATCCAATGACCACGTTAAGCTAGCTCAATTTTCTATATTGTCACAAAATTTGAGAACGAAATAGAAACGAAAAAGCATCTAAGTAACCCAATCTATCCCAAACTGCGTGATGCCATGTTTTATGCTTCATTGATAAGCTTTACTTAATGAGCTCCAATGATCAGTTAAGAATGATTTCTTTAATTGGCCGATAAACTTAACATTCCTGCACTAAATCGTCCAATACTTTTGATTTAGAGCTCGGAATGACACAAATCCAATGCCCACGTTAAGCTAGCTCAATTTTCTATATTGTAACAAAATTTGCGACAAAAATATATATTAATATACGACAAAGCGTCCAAGTATTCCAATCTATCAAAAACTGTTTGATGCCATGCATTATGTTTCATTTATAAGCATTTACTCAATGAGCACCTATGATCAGTTTAGAACAAGCATATTAACTGCCCGATCAACTTGACATGTATGCACTAAACCGTCTGTAACTTTCTATGTAGAGCTTAGAATGACATGAATCCAATGTCACGTTCATCTAACTCAATTTTCTATATTGTAACAAAATTTTACACAGAAATAGATACGACAAAGCTTCCATGTAGTCCAATTAATCCAAAATTGTGTTATGTCATGCATTATGCTTCATTTAGAAGCCTTTACTTTATGAACACCAATGATCAGTTAAGAATAATCATATTAACTGCCGATCAAGTTGACATGTCCGCATTAAATCGTCCGTAACTTTTGATTTAGAGCTCCGAATGACACGAATCCAATACCCACGTTACGCTAGCTAAATTTTCTATATTTTGCAAAATTTGAGGAAAAAATAGAGACGACAAATCATCCAAGTAATCCAATAAATCCATAACTGTGTGATGCCATGCATAATGTTTCATTTAGAAGCCACTATTCAATGAGCACCAATGATCAGTTTAGAATAATCATATTAACTGACCGATCAACTTGACATGTCCGCACTAAATCGTCCGTAAATATTAATTTGGAGCTCAGAATGACACAAATCCAATGCCCACGTTAATCTACCTAAATTTTCTATATTTTTCAAAAGTTGAGACAGAAATAGAGACAACATAGCATCCAACTAAGCCAATCTATCCCACACTGCATGATGTCATGCTTTATGCTTCATTTATAAGCCTTTACTCAATCAACACCATTGACCTGTTTAGAATAATCATCTTAACTGGACGATTAACTTGACAAGTCTGCACCAAATCGTTCGTAAGTTTTGATTTAGAGCTCAGAAAGACACGAATCCAATGACCACGTTAAGCTAGCTCAATTTTCTATATTGTCACAAAATTTGAGAACGAAATAGAAACGAAAAAGCATCTAAGTAAACCAATCTATCCCAAACTGCGTGATGCCATGTTTTATGCTTCATTGATAAGCTTTACTTAATGAGCTCCAATGATCAGTTAAGAATGATTTCTTTAATTGGCCGATAAACTTAACATTTCTGCACTAAATCGTCCAATACTTTTGATTTAGAGCTCGGTATGACACAAATCCAATGCCCACGTTAAGCTTGCTCAATTTTCTATATTGTAACAAAATTTGCGACAGAAATATATATATATATATATATATATATATATACGACAAAGCGTCCAAGTATTCCAATCTATCAAAAACTGTGTGATGCCATGCATTATGCTTCATTTATAAGCCTTTACTCAATGAGCACCAATGATCAATTTAGAATAGTCAAATTAATTGGTCGATGAACTTGACATGTCCGCACTGAATCGTCCGTAACTTTAGATTTTGCGCTTAGAATGACACGAATGCAATTCCACGTTCAACTAGCTAAATTTTCTATATTTTGAAAGATTTTAGACAGAAATAGAGACAACAAAGCGTCCAAGTAATCTAATATATCCCAAACTGCGTGATGCCATGCTTTATGCTTCAATTGTAACCTTTACTTAAAAAGCACCAATGATCAGTTTAAAATGACCTCTTTAACTAGCCGATCAACTTGACATCTTCGCACTAAATCATCTGTAACATTTTATTTAGGGATCAGAATGACATGAATCCTATGCCCATATTAAGTTAGCTCAATTTTCTATATTATAACAAAATTTGAGACAGAAATAGAGACGACAAAGCATCCAAGTAATCCAATCTATCCCAAACTGCGTGATGCAATGTTGTATGCTTCATTTATAAGCCTTTACTTAAAGAGCACCAATGATCAGTTTAGAATGATAACTTTAAATGGCCGATCTACTTGACATGTCTGCATTAAATCGTCCATAAGTTTTGACTTAGAGCTCAGAATGACATGAATCCAATATCCACGTTAAGCTAGCTCAATTTTCTATATTGTAATTAAATTTGAGACAGAAATAAATACGACAAAGCATCCAAGTAATCCAATCTATACAAAACTCTGTCATGCGATGCATTATGTTTCATTGACAAGCATTTACTCAATGAGCACCAATGATCAATTTACAATAATCATATTAACTGGCCAATCAACTTGACATAACCGCACTAAATCGTCCGTAACTTTTGATTTAGAGCTTAGAACGACACGAATCCAATACCATGTTAAGCTAGCTCACTTTTCTATATTGTAAATAATTTGAGACCAAAATAGATACGACAAAGCTTCCAAGTAATCCAATAAATCCAAAACTATGTGATGACATGCATTACGGTTCATTTAGAAGTCTTTAAAAATGAACACTATAATCAGTTTAGAATAATAATATTAACTAGCCGATCAACTTGAAATGCCGCACTAAATCGTCAGTAAATTTTGATTTAGAGCTATGAATGACACGAATCCAATGCCCACGTTAAGCTAGCTAAATTTTCGACATCTAAAAAATTTTGGGACAAAAATAGAGACAACAAGGCATCTAGTAATCTAATAAATCCAAAACTGTGTGATGCCATGCATTATGCTTCATTTAGAAGCGTTTACTCAATGAGCATCAATGATCAGTTTAGAATAACCATATTAACTGGCCGATCAACTTGACATGTCCACACTAAATTGTTAGTAACTTTTAGTTTAGAGATCAGAATGACACGAATGCGATGCCCACGTTAAACTAGTAAATTTTCTATATTTTGCAAAAATTTGAGACAGAAATAGAGACAAATTGCGTGATGCCATGTTTTATGTTTCATTTATAAGCCTTTACTCAATCAGCACTATTACCCAATTTAGAATACTCATCTTAACAAGCCGATTAACTTGAAATGTCTCCACCAAATCGTCCGTAATTTTTGATTTAGAGATAAGAATGACACGAATCCAATGCCTACGCTAAGCCAGCTCAATTTTCTATATTGTGACAAAATTTGAGATATAAATAGAGACAAAAAAGCGTCTAAGTAACCCAATCTATCCCAAACTGCGTGATGTCATGCTTTATCCTTCATTTATAAGCCTTTACTTAATGAGCTCCAATGATTAGTTTAGAATGATTACTTTAATTGACAGATAAACTTGATATATCCGCACTAAATCGTCTATAACTTTTGATTTAAAGCAAAGAATGACACAAATCCAATGCCCACGTTAATCAAGCTCAATTTTCTATATTGAAACAAAATTTGCGACAGAAATATATAAACGACAAAGCGTGCAAGTATTCCAATCTATCCAAAACTCTGTGATGCCATGCATTATGCTTCATTTATAAGCCTTTACTTAATGAGCAGCAATGATCAATTTAGAATAATCATATTAATTGGCCGATGAATTTGACATGTCTGCACTAAATCGTCCGTAACTTTTGATTTTGAGCTCAGAATGACACGAATCCAATGCCCACATTAAGCTAGATAAATTTTCTATATTTTATCAAAATTTGAGACAAAAATACAGATGACAAAGCATCCAAGTAATCCAATCTATCCATCACTTTGTGATGTCATGCATTGCGCTTCATTTTTAAGCCTTTACTCAATGAGCACCAATGATCAATTTAGAATAATCATATTAATTGGCCGATGAACTTGACATGTCCACACTAAATCATCCATGACTTTTGATTTAGAGCTCAGAATGATACGAATCCAATGCCCACGTTAGGCTTACTCAATTTTCTATAACTGAACACAATTTGAGACAGAAATATATATACAACAAAGCGTCCAAGTCTTCCAATCTATCCAAAACTGTGTGATGCCATGCATTATGCTTCATTTATAAGCCTTTACTGAATGAGCACCAATGATCAGTTTAGAATAATCATATTAACTGGCCGATCAACTTGATAAGTCGGCACTAAATAGTCCGTAACTTTCGAGTTATAACTCCGAATGACACGAATTCAATGCCCACATTAAACTAGTTCAATTTTCTATATTGTGGAAAAAATTGAGATAGTAATAGATACGACAAAGCGCCCAAGTAATACAATCTATCCCAATCTGAGTGAATCCATGCATTATGATTCATTAATAAGCCTTTACTCAATGAGCACCAATGATCAGTTTTGAATAATCATATTAACTGGCCGAAAAACTTGACATGTCCGCACTAAATCATTCGTAACTTTTGATTTAGAGCTTAGAATGAGACAGATCCAATGCCCACATTAACCTAGCCCATTTTCTATGTTATAACAAAATTTGAGACAGAAATAGATACGAAAAAGCGTCCAAGTAATACAATCTATCCTAAACTGCGTGAATCCATGCATTATGCTTAATTTATAAGCCTTTGCTCAATGAGCACCAATGATCACTTTAAAATAATCATATTAACTGGTCGATCAACTTGACAAGTCCGCACTAAATCATCCATAAATTTTGATTTACAGCTCAGAATGACACGAATCTAATGTCCATGATAAGTTAGCTCAATTTTCTATATTTTGACAAAATTTGAGACAGAAATAGATACGACAAAGCATCCAAGTAACCCAATCTATCCCAAACTGCATGATTTTATGCATTACTCTTCATTTTATAAGCTGTTACTCAATGAACACCAATGATCAGTTTTGAATAATCTTACTAACGGGCTGATCAACTTGACATGTCTGCCCTATATTATCCGTAAATTTTGATTTAGAGCTTCGAATGACATGAGTCCAATGCCCACATTAATCTAGCTCAAATTTCTATATTTTTATAAAATTTGAGAACGCAATAGATACGAAAAAGCGTCCAAATAATTCAATCTATACAAACTGCATGATGCCATGCATTATGCTTCATTTATAAGCCTTTACTCAATGAGCACCAATGATCAATTTACAATAATCATGTTAACTGGCCAAAGAACTTCACATGTCCGAACTAAATCGTCCATAACTTTTAATGTAGAGCTCAGAATGACACGAATCCTATGCCCAGATTAAGCTAGCTCAATTTTCTATACTGTGGCAAAATTTGAGGCAGAAATAGATACAAAAAAGTATCCAAGTAATCCAATCTATAACAAACTGCGTGATTACATGCATTATTCTTCATTTATAACCTATTACTGAATGAGCACCAATGATCAGTTTAAAATGACCATTTTAACTAGGCGATAACCTTGACATGTCTGCACTAAATCGTCCGTAACTTTTGGGTGATAACCCACAATGACATGAATCCAATGCCCACGTTAAGCTAGTTTAATTTTCTAATATGTGACAAAATTTGAGACACAAATCGATATGACAAGGCGTCGAAGTAATCCAATATATCCCAAACTGCATGATGCCAGGCATTATGCTTCATTAATAAGCCTTTACTCAATGAGCACCAATGATCAGTTTAGAATAATCATATTAACTGGTCGATAACCTTGACATGTCCGCACTAAAACGTGCATAAATTTTGATTTGGAGCTCACAATGACACGAATGCAATGCCCACATTAAGCTAACTCAATTTTCTATATTTTGACAAAATTTGATACACAAATAGAGATGACAAATCGTCTAAGAAATCCAATCAATCCAAACTGCTTGATGTCATGCTTTATGATTCGTTTATAAGCCTTTACTTAATGAGCACCAATCACCATGTTAGAATGATCACTTTAACAGGCCGATCAACTTGACATGTCTGCATTAAATCGTCTATCAATTTTAATTTAGCGCTCAGAATGACACGAATTAAATGCCAACGTTAAGCTAGCTCAATGTTCTATATTGTCACAAAATTTGAGATAGAACTAGATAAGGTAAAGCATCCAAGTAATCCAATCTATCCCAAAATGCGTGATGCCATGCATTATGTTTCATTTATAAGCATTTACTCAATGATCACCAATGATCTGGCCGATCAACTTCACATATCAGCACTATATCGTCTGTAACTTTTGATTTAGAGCTCAGAATGACATGAATCCAATGGTCACTTTCAGGTAGCTCAATTTTCTATATTTTGAAAAATTTTGAGACAGAAATAGAGATGACAAAGCATCCAAGTAATCCAATCTATCCAAACTGCTTGATGCCATGCATTATTCTTCATTTATAAGATTTTACTCAATGAGCACCAATGATCAGTTTAAAATGATCATTTTAACTGGCCGATCAACTTCACAAGTATACACTAAATCATCTGTACCTTTTGAGTTATAACTCATAATGACACGAATTCAATGTCCACGTTAAACTAGTTCAGTTTTCTATATTGTGAAAAAAATTGAGACAGAAATAGTTACGACAAAGGGTCCAAGTAATACAATCTATCCCAAACTTCGTGAATCCATGCATTCTGCTTCATTAATAAGCCTTTACTCAAGGAGCACCAATGATCAGTTTAGAATAGTCATATTAACTGGTCGATCAACTTAACAAGTCTGCACTAATTCATCAGTAACTTTTGATTTACAGCTCAGAATGACACGAATCCAATGCCCATGATAAACTAGCTCAGTTTTCTATATTTTAACAAAATTTGAGACAGAAATAGATAAGACAAAGCATCCAAGTAACTTAATTTATCCCAAACTGCGTGATTTCATGCATTATTCTTCATTTATGAGCTATTACTCAATGAACACCAATGATGAGTTTTGAATAATCATACTAACTGGCTGATCAACTTGACATGTCCGCCCTATATTATCCGTAGTTTTTGATTTAGAGCTCTGAATGACACGAATCGAATGCCCACGTTAAGCTAGCTCAATTTTCTATATTTTGATAAAATTTGAGACCGTAATAGATACGACAAAGCGTCCAAATAATTCAATCTATCCAAACTGCATGATGCCATACATTATGCTTTATTTATATGCCTTTACCCAATGAGCACCAATGATCAATTTACAATAATCATGTTAACTGGTCGAACAACTTCACATGTCTGAACTAAATCGTCCATATCTTTTAATATAGAGTCAAAATGACACGAATCCAATGCCCACGTTCAGCTAGCTCAATTTGCTATACTGTTGCAAAATTTGAGACAGAAATATATACGAAAAAGCATTCAAGTAATCCAATCTATAACAAACTGCGTGATTACATGCATTATTCTTCATTTATAACCTATTACTCAATGATCACCAATGATCAGTTTAAAATGACCATTTTAACTAGGCGATCGACTTGACATGTCTGCACTAAATCGTCTGTAATTTTTGCGTGATAAGTCACAATGACACGAATCCAATGCCCACATTAAGCTAGTTCAATTTTCTATAATGTGACAAAATTTGAGACATAACTCGATACGACAAGGCGTCCAAGTAATCCAATCTATCCCAAACTGCATGATGCCAGGCATTATGCTTCATTAATCAGCCTTTACTCAATGAGCACCAATGATCTGTTTAGAATAATCATATTAACTGGTCAATATCCTTGACATGTCCACACTAAATCGTCCATAAATTTTGATTTGGAGCTCACAATGACACAAATGCAATGCCCACGTTAAGCTAACTCAATTTTCTAATTTTTGACAAAATTTGAGACACAAATAGAGATTACAAGTCGTCTAAGAAATCCTATCAGTCCAAACTGCTTGATGTCATGCTTTATGATTCATTTATAAGCCTTTACTTAATGAGCACCAATCACCATGTTAGAATGATCACTTTAACAGGCCGATCAACTTGACATGTATGCATTAAATCGTCCATCAATTTTAATTTAGCGCTCAGAATGACACGAATTAAGTGCTAACGTTAAGGTAGCTCAATGTTCTATATTGTCACAAAATTTGAGATAGAACTAGATAAGGCAAAGCGTCCAAGTAATCCAATCTATCCCAAAATGCGTGATGCCATGCATTATGTTTCATTTATAAGCATTTACTCAATGATCACCAATGATCTGGCCGATCAACTTCACATATCAGCACTATATCGTCTGTAAATTTCGATTTAGAGCTCAGAATGACATGAATCCAATGGTCACTTTTAGCTAGCTCAATTTTCTATATTTTGAAAAAATTTGAGACAGAAATAGAGATGACAAAGCATCCAAGTAATCCAATCTATCCAAACTGCTTGATGCCATGCATTATTCTTCATTTACAAGATTTTACTCAATGAGCACAAATGATCAGTTTAAAATGATCATTTTAACTAGCCGATCAACTTCAAAAGTATACACTAAATCGTCTGTACCTTTTGAGTTAAAAATCATAATGACACGAATTCAATGTCCACGTTAAAGTAGTTCAGTTTTCTATATTGTGAAAAAATTGAGACAGAAATAGATACGACAAAGCGTCCAAGAAATACAATATATCTCAAACTTCGTGAATCCATGCATTCTGCTTCATTAATAAGCCTTTACTCAATGAGCACTAATGATCAGTTTAGAATAGTCACATTAACTGGTCGATCAACTTGACAGGTCTGCACTAATTCATCAGTACCTTTTAATTTACAGCTCAGAATGACACGATGCCCAAGCCCATGATAAACTAGCTCAGTTTTCTATATTTTAACAAAATTTGAGAAAGAAATAGATAAGACAAAGCATCTAAGTAACTTAATTTATCCCAAACTGCGTGATTTCATGCATTATTCTTCATTTATGAGCTATTACTCAATGAACACCAATGATGAGTTTTGAATAATCATACTAACTGGCTGATCAACTTGACATGTCCGCCCTATATTATCCGTAGTTTTTGATTTAGAGCTCCGAATGACACGAATCCAATGCCCACGTTAAGCTAGCTCAATTTTCTATATTTTGATAAAATTTGAGACCGTAATAGATACGACAAAGCATCCAAATAATTCAATCTATCCAAACTGCATGATGCCATACATTATGCTTTATTTATACGCCTTTACCCAATGAGCACCAATGATCAATTTACAATAATCATGTTAACTGGTCGAACAACTTCACATGTCTGAACTAAATCGTCCATATCTTTTAATATAGAGCTCAGAATGACACGAATCCAATGCCCACGTTAAGCTAGCTCAATTTGCTATACTGTTGCAAAATTTGAGACAGAAATAGATACGAAAAAGCATTCAAGTAATCCAATCTATAACAAACTGCGTGATTACATGCATTATTCTTCATTTATAACCTATTACTCAATTATCACAATGATCAGTTTAAAATGACCATTTTAACTAGGCGATCGACCTGACATGTCTGCACTAAATCGTCTGTAACTTTTGGGTGATAACTCACAATGACCCGAATCCAATGCCCACGTTAAGCTAGTTAAATTTTCTATAATGTGACAAAATTTGAGACATAACTCGATACGACAAGGCGTCCAAGTAATCCAATCTATCCCAAACTGTATGATGCCAGACATTATGCTTCATTAATAAGCCTTTACTCAATGAGCACCAATGATCTGTTTAGAATAATCATATTAACTGGTCACTATCCTTGACATGTCCGCACTAAATCATCCATAAATTTTGATTTGGAGTTCACAATGACACAAATGCAATGCCCACGTTAAGCTAACTCAATTTTCTAAATTTTGACAAAATTTGAGACGCAAATAGAGATGACAAGTCGTCTATGAAATCCTATCAATCCAAACTGCTTGATGTCATGCTTTATGATTCATTTATAAGCCTTTACTTAATGAGCACCAATCACCATGTTAGAATGATCACTTTAACAGGCCAATCAACTTGACATGTCTGCATTAAATCGTTCATCAATTTTAATTTAGCGCTCGGAATGACACGAATTAAATGCCAACATTAAGCTAGCTCAATGTTCTATATTGTCACAAAATTTGAGATAGAATTAGATAAGGCAAAGCGTCCAAGCAATCCAATCTATCCCAAAATGCGTGATGCCATGCATTATGTTTCATTTATAAGCATTTACTCAATGATCACCAATGATCTGGCCGATCAACTTCACATATCAGCACTATATCGTCTGTAAATTTCGATTTAGAGCTCAGAATGACATGAATCCAATGGTCACTTTCAGCTAGCTCAATTTTCGATATTTTGAAAAAATTTTAGACAGAAATAGAGATGACAAAGCATCCAAGTAATCCAATCTATCCAAACAGCTTGATGCCATGCATTATTCTTCATTTACAAGATTTTACTCAATGAGCACCAATGATCAGTTTAAAATGATCATTTTAACTGGCCGATCAACTTCATAAGTATACACTAAATCGTCTGTACCTTTTGAGTTATAACTCATAATGACACGAATTCAATGTCCACGTTAAACTTGTTCAATTTTCTATATTGTGAAAAAATTGAGACAGAAATAGATACGACAAAGCGTCCAAGAAATACAATATATCTCAAACTTCGTGAATCCATGCATTCTGCTTCATTAATAAGCCTTTACTCAATGAGCACTAATGATCAGTTTAGAATAGTCACATTAACTGGTCGATCAACTTGACAGGTCTGCACTAATTCATCAGTAACTTTTAATTTACAGCTCAGAATGACACGAATCCCATGCCCATGATAAACTAGCTCAGTTTTCTATATTTTAACAAAATTTGAGACAGAAATAGATAAGACAAAGCATCCAAGTAACTTAATTTATCCCAAACTGCATGATTTCATGTATTATTCTTCATTTATGAGCTATTACTCAATGAACACCAATGATGAGTTTTGAATAATCATACTAACTGGCTGATCAACTTGACATGTCCGCCCTATATTATCCACAGTTTTTGATTTAGAGCTCCGAATGACACGACTCCAATGCCCACGTTAAGCTAGCTCAATTTTCTATATATTGATAAAATTTGAGACTGTAATAGATAAGACAAAGCGTCCCAATAATTCAATCTATCCAAACTGCATGATGCCATACATTATGCATTATTTATACGCCTTTACCCAATGAGCACCAATGATCAATTTACAATAATCATGTTAACTGGTCGAACAACTTCACATGTCCGAACTAAATCTTCCATATCTTTTAATATAGAGCTCAGAATGACACGAATCCAATGCCCACGTTAAGCTAGCTCAATTTGCTATATTGTGGCAAAATTTGAGACAGAAATAGATACGAAAAAGCATTCAAGTAATCCAATCTATAACAAACTGCGTGATTACATGCATTATTCTTCATTTATAACCTATTACTCAACGATCAGCAATGATCAGTTTAAAATGACCATTTTAACTAGGCGATCGACTTGACATGTCTGCACTAAATCGTCTGTAACTTCTGGGTGATAACTCACAATGATACGAATCCAATGCCCACGTTAAGCTAGTTCAATTTTCTATAATGTGACAAAATTTAAGACATAACTCGATACGACAAGGCGTCCAAGTAATCCAATCTATCCTAAACTGCATGATGCCAGGCATTATGCTTCATTCATCAGCCTTTACTCAAGGATCACCAATGATCTGTTTAGAATAATCATATTAACTGGTCAATATCCTTGACATGTCCGCACTAAATCGTCCATAAATTTTGATTTGGAGCTCACAATGACACAAATGCAATGCCCACGTTAAGTTAACTCAATTTTCTAAATTTTGACAAAATTTGAGACACAAATAGAGATGACAAATCGTCTAAGAAATCCAATCTATCCAAACTGCTTGATGTCATGCTTTATGATTCATTTATAAGCCTTTACTTAATGAGCACCAATCATCATGTTAGAATGATCACTTTAACAGGCCGATCAACTTGACATGTCTGCATTAAATCGTCTTCAATTTTGATTTAGCGCTCAGAATGACACAAATTCAGTGCCAACGTTACTCTAGCTCAATGTTCTATATTGTCACAAAATTTGAGATAGAACTAGATAAGACAAAGGGTCGAAGTAATCCAATCTATCCCAAACTGCATGATGTCATGGATTATGC
>JAENJI010000013.1:12949715-13066635 GCA_018901935.1 Pugionium cornutum
TCGCACTAAATTGTCCGTAACTTCTGATTTAGAGCTGAGAATAACATGAATCCAATGCCCATGTTAAGCTAGCTCAATTTTCTATATTGTGACAAAATTTGAAACAGAAATAGATACGACAAAGCGCCCAAGTAAGTTACTCTATCCCGAACTGCGTGGTGTCATGCATTATGATTCATTGATAAGCCTTTACTCAATGCTCACCAATGATCAGTTTAGGATGATCCCTTTAACTGGCTGATCAACTTGACATGCCCGCACTAAATCGTCCGTAACTTTTGATTTAGAGTTCAGCATGACACAAATCCAATGCCCACGTTAAGCTACTTTAGTTTACTATATTTTGACAAAATTTGAGATAGAAATAGATATGAAAAAGTCTTCAAGTAATCCAATCTATCCAAAACTGCGTGATGCCATGCATAATGCTTCATTTATAAGCCCTTACTCAATGAGCACCAATGATCAGTTTAGAATGATCACGTTAACTAGGCAATCAACTTGACATGTCCGCAATAAATCATCCGTAACTATCTATTTAGAGTTCAGAATATCACGAATCCAATTCCCGTATTAAGCTAGGTCATTTTTTTTATTGTGAAAAATTTTGACAGAAAAATAGATACGACAAAGCGTCCAAGTAATCCAATCTCTCCCAAACTGCGTGATGTCATGCATTATGCTTCATTTATAAGCCTTTACTCAATGAGCCCCAATAAACAGTTTAGAATGATCACTTTAAGTAGGCGATCAACTTGACATGTCTGCCCAAAATCGTCCGTAACTTTTGATTTAGATCTCAGAATAATACGAGTCCAATGCCCACGTTAAGCTAGCTCAATTTTCTATATTGTGACAAAATTTGAGACATAAATAGATACAAAAAAGTGTTCAAGTAATCCGATCTACGCAAAACTGCATGATGCCATGCATTATGCTTCTTTTATAAGCCTTTATTCAATCAGCACAAATGATCAATTTTAAATGATCACTTTAACTAGGCGTTAAACTTGACATGTTTGCACTAAATCATCTGTATCTTCTGATTTAATGCTCAAAATAACACGAATCCAACACCCACGTTAAGCTAGCACAATTTTCTATATTGTGACAAAATTTGAGACAAAAATAGATACTAAAAAGCATTCAAGTAATCCAATCTAACCAAAACTGCGTGATGCCATGCATTATGCTTCATTTCTAAGCCTTTACTCAATGAGCACCAATGATCTGTTTTGATTTATAATTTTAACTGGCCAATCAATTTGAAATGTCTGCACTAAATCGTCCATAACTTTTGATTTGGAGCTCATAATGACACGAATCCATTGCCCACGTTAAGCTAGCTTAATTTTCTATATTGTAATAAAATTTAAGACTAAATATGCTTCGCCAAGTCCTCCAAGTAATCAAATCTATCCAAAATTGTGTGATGTCATGCCTTATGTTTCATTTATAAGCATTTACTCAATGAGTACCAATGATCAGTTTAAAATGATCATTTTAACTCGCCGTTCCACTTGGCATGTCTGCACTAAATCGTCAATAACTTTTGATTTATAGCTCATAATAACACGAATCCAATGCCCACGTTAAGCTAGTTAAAATTTCAATATTGAGACAAAATTTGATACAATAATAGATACGACAAAGCGTCCGAGTAATCCAATCTATCCCAAACTACGTGATGCCATGCTTTATACTTCGTTTGTAAGTGTTTACTTAATGAGCACCTATGATCAGTTTAGAATGATTACTTGAACTGGCCGATCAACTTGACATGTCCGCACTAAATCGTCCGTAACTTATGATTTAGAGCTCAGAATGACACAAATCCAATGGCCACGTTAACCTAGCTCAATTTTCTATATTGTGAAAATATTTGGGACAGAAACAGATACGAAAAATATTCCAAATAATCCAATCTATCCCAAACCGCGTGATGCCATGCATTATGCTTGATTTATAAGCCTTTACTCAATGAGTACGAATGATCAGTTAAAAATGATCATTCTAACTGACTGATCAACTTGACATGTCCGCACTAAATCGTTTGTAACTTTTGATTTAGACCTCAGAATGACACGAATCCAATGTCCACGTTAAGCTAGCTTATTGTTTTATATTGTGATATAATTGAAGACAAAAATTGCTTCGACAAGTGCTCCAAGTTTAGAATAATCAATTTAACTGGGCGATCAACTTCACATGTTTGTACTAAATCATCCATAACTATTGATTTATAGATCATAGTGACACAAATCAAATGCCCACGTTAAGCTAACTAAATTTTCTATATTGTCACAAAACTTGAGACAGAAAATATGAAAAAGCTTTCAAGTAATCCAAGCTAGCCAAAACTACGTGATGTCATTCATTTTGCTTCAGTTATAAGTCTTTACTCAATGAGCACCAACGATCAGTTTAGAAGGATAGCTATAACTGGCCGATCAACTTGACATGAACACACTAAATCGTCAGTAACTTATATTTTATAGCTCGGAATGACACGAATCCAATGCCCACATTAAGGTAGCTCAATTTTCTAAATTTTGACAAACATTTGAGACAAAAATAGATACGACAAAGCGTCCTTGTAATCCAATCTATCCCGAACTGCGTGATACCATTCATTATGTTTCATTTATATGCCTCTACTCAATGAGCACTAATGATCAGTTTAGAATAATCACTTCAACTGGCCGATCAAGTTGACATGTTCGCACTAAATTGTCCGTAACTTTTGATTTAGAGCTGAGAATAACATGAATCCAATGCCCATGTTAAGCTAGCTCAATTTTCTATATTGTGACAAAATTTGAAACAGAAATAGATACGACAAAGCGCCCAAGTAAGTTAATCTATCCCGAACTGCGTGGTGTCATGCATTATGATTCATTGATAAGCCTTTACTCAATGCTCACCAATGATCAGTTTAGGATGATCCCTTTAACTGGCCGATCAACTTGACATGCCCGCACTAAATCGCCCGTAACTTTTGATTTAGAGCTCAGCATGACATAAATCCAATGCCCATGTTAAGCTACTTTAGTTTACTATATTTTGACAAAATTTGAGATAGAAATAGATATGAAAAAGTGTTCATGTAATCCAATCTATCCAAAACTGCGTGATGCCATGCATAATGCTTCATTTATAAGCCTTTACTCAATGAGCACCAATGATCAGTTTAGAATGATCACGTTAACTAGGCAATCAACTTGACATGTCCGCAATAAATCGTCCGTAACTATCTATTAGAGTTCAGAATATCACGAATCCAATTCCCGTATTAAGCTAGGTCATTTTTTTTATTGTGAAAAATTTTGACAGAAAAATAGATACGACAAAGCGTACAAGTAATCAAATCTATCCAAAATTGCGTGATGTCATGCCTTATGTTTCATTTATAAGCATTTACTCAATGAGTACCAATGATCAGTTTAAAATGATCATTTTAACTCACCGATCCACTTGACATGTCTGCACTAAATTGTCCATAACTTTTGATTTATAGCTCATAATGACACGAATCCAATGCCCACGTTAAGCTAGTTAAAATTTCAATATTGAGACAAAAATTTGATACAGTAATAGATACGACAAAGCGTCCGAGTAATCCAATCTATCACAAACTACGTGATGTCATGCTTTGTGCTTCATTTATAAGCATTTACTCGATGAGTACCAATGATCAGTTTAGAATGATCATTTTAACTCGCCGATCCACTTGACATGTCTACACTAAATTGTCGGTAACTTTTGATTTATAGCTCAGAATGACACGAATCCAATGCCCACGTTAAGCTAGTTAAAATTTCAATATTGAGACAAATTTTGAGAATGTAATAGATACGACAAAGGGTCCAAGTAATCCAATCTATCCAAAACTGTGTGATGTCATGCAATATGCTTCGTTTATAATCTTTTACTCAATGAGCACCAATGATTAGTTTTGAATGATCATGTTAACGGCTGATCAACTTTATATGTCCCCACTAAATCGTCCATAATTTCTAATTTAGAGTTGAGAATAACACGAATCCAATGGTTACGTTATGATAGCTTAGTTTATTATATTTTGACGAAATTTGAGATAGAAATGGAGACGACAAAGTCTCCAAATAATCCAATGTATCATGAACTGCGTGATGCCATGCATTATGCTTCATTTATAAGCTTTTACTCAATAAGCACCAATGATCTGTTTTGATTGATAATTTTAACTGGCCAATCAATTTGAAATGTCTGCACTAAATCGTCCGTAACTTTTGATTTGGAGCTCATAATGACACGAATCCATTGCCCACGTTAAGTTAGCTGAATTTTCTATATTGTGATAAAATTTAAGACTAAATATGCTTCGCCAAGTCCTACAAGTAATCAAATCTATCCAAAATTGCGTGATGTCATGCCTTATGTTTCATTTATAAGCATTTACTCAATGAGTACCAATGATCAGTTTAAAATGATCATTTTAACTCGCCAATCCACTTGACATGTCTGCACTAAATCGTCCATAACTTTTGATTTATAGCTCATAATGACACGAATCCAATGCCCACGTTAAGCTAGTTAAAATTTCAATACTGAGACAAAATTATATATAGTAATAGATACGACAAAGCGTACAAGTAATCCAATCTATCACAAAGTGCGTGATGTCATGCCTTGCTTCATTTATAAGCATTTACTCGATGAGTACCAATGATCAGTTTAGAATGATCATTTTAACTCGCCGATCCACTTGACATGTCTACACTAAATTGTCCGTAACTTTTGATTTATAGCTCAGAATGACACAAATCCAATGCCCACGTTAAGCTAGTTAAAATTTAAATATTGAGACAAAATTTGAGACAGTAATAGATACAACAAAGCATCCAAGTAATCCAATCTATCCAAAACTTTGTTATGTGATGCATTATGCTTATTTTATAATCTTTTACTCCATGAGCACCGATGATCAGTTTAGAATGATCATATGACCGGCTGCTCAACTTGAAATGTCTCCACTAAATCGTCTGTAACTTCTAATTTGGAGCGCTGAGTAATACAAATCCAATGCTCATGTTAAACCTGCTCAGTTTATTGTACTGTGACAAAATTCTAGACAGAAATGGAGACGATAAAGCGTCCAAGTAATCTAATCTATCCCAAACTGCGTTATGCCATGCATTGTGCTTCCTTTATAAGCTTTTAGTCAATGAGCACTAATGATCACTTTCGATTGGTAATTTCAACTGGCCAATCAACTTGACATGTCTGCACTAAATCGTATGTAACTTTTGATTTATAGCTCAGAATGTCACGAATCCAATGCCCACGTTAAGATAGTTCAAATTTCTATATTGAGACAAAATTTGAGACAGAAATAGATATGACAAAGCGTCCATATAATCCAATATATCCAAAACTGTGTGATTTTATGCATTATGCTTCGTTTATAATCTTTTACTCAATGAGAACCGATGATCAGCTTAGCATGATCATATTAACGGCTGATCAACTTGATATGTCCCCACTAAATCGTCTGTAACTTCTAATTTAGGGCTGAGAATAACACGAATCCAATGATCACGTTAAGCTAGCTCAGTTTATTATATTGTGACAAAAGTTTAGACAGAAATGGAGACGACAAATCGTCCAAGTAATCCAATCTATCCCAAACTGCGTGATGCCATGCATTATGCTTCATTTATAAGTTGCTCCCAATATCTGTTTTGCATGATAATTTTAACTAGCCAACCAACTTGACATGTACGCACTAAATCGTAAGTAACTTTTGATTTAAACCTCAGAATGACACGAATCCAATACCCACATTAATCTAGCTCAATTTTGTATATTGTTTTAAAATTTTAGACTAAAATTGGTTCGAAAAGTCTTCCAAGTGATAAAATCTATCCAAAACTACGTGATGTCATGCCTTATACTTCATTTATAAGCCTTTACTCCATGAGAACCAATGATCAGTTTAGAATGATCATTTTAACTAGCCCGTCAAGTTGACATATCTGCACTAAATCGTCTGTAACTTTTGATTTAAAGCTCATAATGACACGAATCCAACAGCCACATTAAGCTAGCTCAATCTTCCATATTGTGACAACATTTCAGACTGAAATAGATATGACAAAGCATCCAAGTTATCCAATCTATCCAAAACCGCGTGATGTCATGCATTATGCTTCATTTATAAGCACTTACTCAATGAGCACCAATGATCAGTTTAGAATGATCATATTAACTGCCCGATCAACTTGACATGTTTGCACTAAACCGTCTCTAACTTTTGATTCAGAGCTCAGAATGACATGAATCCAACAGCCACATTAAGCTAGCTCCATTTTCTATGTTGTGAGAAAATTTAAGACATAAATAGATACGATAAAGTGTCCAAGTAATCCAATCTATCCAGACTGTGTGATGCCATGCATTATTGTTCATTTATAAGCTTTTACTCCATGAGCACCAGTGATCAGTTTAGAATGATCATTTTAACTGGCTGATCAACTTGACAAGCCTGCACTAAATCGTTCGTAACTTTTGATAAAGATCTCAGAAGCACACTGATGAGGACATCAGGTCGTACATCCAGCCAGGAGACCAGACTGGCCGACCAGGAAGCTTGCCCGAGACAGCAGGACCATCCGGCGCGCCTGCCGGACTAGACAGTACCGCCTGACCCTCGACCTATAGGACCAGACTGGTCAACATTGCCGGCGGAGAGGCCCAAGCTTCCGGTACACTTGGTGGGGAGGTGAATGACACCGCCGGTCCCTCTGATGACACCGCCGACTCCGGGATCAACTTGGCCGGTCCTGAAGTCATTCCGGCCAGTACCGCGCACAGTCCAGCCGGTACAGGCGATCCAGCCGAGTACACGCGCACTTCCACTTCTACACAAGAGGACTCGGACCAAATGAGCTATCAGCTCCAGGACATGCACTTAGAGGAAGTCTCAAATTCAGCCTATGGGTCAACAAGCTTCTAGAAGAAGATCGACTAAGGACAATGGGCCAAAAATACAAGGAAGAGTCCAATAGCTTCTCAGCAACACAAGGGACATCAGAGACTTGGGGTTTAGTGGCAAGAGAGGTCAAGGCCCAGAGATTTGTAACCCTACTCCAAGTCGAAGACTAGGAGCAAGGCGCGTGCGTGGCACAAGGACGGCCACCTTCCATTTCTTGGCCGTGAGGTGAGTTAAGGTAAGTTTACATTCGAATATATGCCTCTTTCTGTTTTGCAGGGTAGGATCTAGTTGCTTTACATTTTTGAGTCAAGAACATTTTAGGAATAGGTCCTTTTTCGGTTATGCACTTTTGTATCTTTTCCTTTTGTGCACTTTTTTAAACTTTCCTTTTCTTTATTTGTGTCGACCCTAGAAGGTCAAGCTGTCGAGCATATTAATAAGGCTCCTTCCAGCATTGTAGTTCGACAACCTTTTTGATTATTAATAAAGTAGAACTTTTTCCTACAAGCTTTCTCTCAAAAGAGACTTGTGCGCTTAGAACCTAGTTGAGACCAGCCCTCCTAGCTCTAAGTTTGTGATTTATCACGAGGTTCATCACCCCTCGTGTGGTTCACTTCACCCTTCCATCGTTTACCAACCATAAAACCCCTATCCAGAAGCCTAAGGTTGAGTTTCTCACCTAATCTTCTACAAACAGCCCACGCGCATACATCCTTGAATCAAGGCTTGTATCACACACGAATCCAATGCCTACGTTTGGCCAGCTGAATTTTCTATAGTGTAACAAAATTTGAGACAGAAATAGATACAACAAAGCGTCCAAGTAATCTAGTCTATCCATAACTGTGTGATGCCATGCATTATACTTCATTTATAAGCCTTTACTCAATGAACACCAATGATCAGTTAAGAATTATCACTTTACCTGGCCGATCAACTTGACATATCCGGGCTAAATTGTCCTTAACTTTTGATTTAGAGCTTAGAATGACACGAATCCAATGCACACTTTATGCTAGTTCAATTTTCAATGTTGTGACAAAATATGATACATAACTAGATACGACAAAGCATCCAAATA
Organism: Pugionium cornutum; assembly: GCA_018901935.1. Taxonomy (NCBI): domain Eukaryota; kingdom Viridiplantae; phylum Streptophyta; class Magnoliopsida; order Brassicales; family Brassicaceae; genus Pugionium; species Pugionium cornutum. Next base: position 12,957,773 of record JAENJI010000013.1, read on the forward strand.
ATCCAATATATCCCAAACAGCTTGATTCCATAGATTATGCTTCATTTACAAGCCTTTACTTAATGAGTACCAATGATCAGTTTTGAATAATCATATTAACTGGTCGATCCACTTGACATGCTCGCACTAAATCGTCCGTAAATTTTGATTTAGAGCTCAGAATGAGACGAATCTAATGCCCACGTTAAGCTAGCTCAATTTTCTATATTTTGACAAAAGTTTAGACTAAATTTGCTTCGAAAAGTCCTCCAAGTAATCAAATCTATCCAAAACAGTGTGATGTCAAGCATTATACTTGATTTATAAACCTCTACTCAATGAGCACCAATGATCAGTTTAAAATGATCAATCTAACTGACCGATAGACTTGACATATCTGCACTAAATCGTCCTTATCTTTTGATTTATAGCTCATAACGACAAAAATCCAATGCCCACATTACGCTAGCTCAATTTTCTATATTGTGACCAAATTTAAGATAGAAATAGATACGACAAAGCATCCAAATAATCCAATCTATCTCAAACTGCGTGATGCCATGCATTATGATTCATTGATAAACCTTTACTCAGTGAGGACCAATGATCAGTTTAGAATGATCATTTTAATAGGCCTATCAACTTGACATGGCTACACTAAATCGTTTGTACGTTTTGATTTATAGCTAAGAATGACACGAATACAATGCTCATGTTAAGCTAGTTCAATTTTCTATGTTGTGTCAAAATTGGAGACATAACTAGATATGAAAAGGCGTCAAAGTAATCCAATGTATCCTAAGCCGCATGATGACATAGATTATGCTTCATTTATAAGCGTTTACTAAATGAGTATCAATAATCAGTTTAGAATAGTAATATTAACTAGTCGATCCACTTGACATTTACATACTAAATCATCTGTAAATTTTGATTTAGAACTCAGAATGACACGAATCCAATGCCCACGTTTTAGCTCAATTTTCAATAGTTTGACAAAATTTGAGACAGAACTAGATATGACAAAGCGTCCAAGTAATCTAATGTATCCAAAACTGCGAGATGCCATGCATTATGTTTCATTTATAAACCCTTACAAAATAAGAACCAACGATCAGTTTAGAGTGATCATTTTCACTGGCCGTTCAACTTACATTGCACTAAATCATCCGTAACTTTTGATTTATAGCTTAGAATGACACGAACCCAATGCCCACGTTAAACTAGTTCAATTTTTTATTTTATAACAAAATTTGAGACAAAACTAGATTCAACAAAGCGTCCAAGAATTCCAATATTTCTCAAAGTGCGTGATGCCATGCATTATCCTTCATTTATAATCCTTCACTCCATGAGCACGAATGATTAGTTTAGAATAATTATATTGACTGTGGATCAACTTGAAATGTCCGCACAAAATCATCCATAACTTTTGATTTATAGCTCAAAATGACACGAATCCAATGCCCACATTAAGGTAGCTCAATTTTCTATATTAAGAAAATTTTGGAGATAGAAATCGATACGACAAAGCGTCCGAGTAATCCAATCTATCCCAAACTGCGTGATGCCATGCATTATGCTTCATTGATAAAGCTTTACTCAATGAGCACCAAGGATCAGTTTAGAATGATCATTTTAACTGGCCAATCAACTTGACATGCCTACACTAAATCGTACGGAACTTTTGATTTATAGCTCAGATTGACACGAATCCAATGCCCATGTTAAGCTAGTTCAATTTCCTATATTGTGACAAACTTTGAGACAGAACTAGAGACGACAAAGCATCTAAGTAATCCAATATATCCCAAACTACGTGATGCCATGCATTATACTTCATTTATATATAAGCCTTTACTTAATGAGCACCCACGATCAGTTTAGAATGATCATTTTTGCTGGCCGATCAACTTGATATGTCTACACTAAATCGTCCATAACTTTTGATTTATAGCTCAGAACGACACGAATCCAATGCCTATGTTAAGCTAGTTCAATTTTCTATATTGTGACACAATTTAAGATAGAACTAGATACAACAATGCGTCTATGTTATTCAATATATCCAAAACTGAGTGATGCCATGCATTCTGCGTTATTTATAAGCCTTTACTCAAGGAGAACCAATGATCAGTTTAAAATGATCACTTTAACTGGTCGATCAACTTGACATGTCCGCACTAAAGGGTCTGTAACTTTTGATTTAGAGCACATAATGACACGAATCCCGTGCTGATGTTAAGCTAGTTCAATTTTCTATATTGTGACAAAATTTGAGAGAAAACTAGATACCACAAAGCATTCAAATAATCCAATCTATTCCAAACAGCTCGATGCTATAGATTATGCTTCATTTATTAGCCTGTACTCAAGGAGTACCAATGATCGGTTTTGAATAATCATATTAACTTGTCGATCCACTTGACATGTCCGCACTAAATCATTCGTAAATTTTGATTTAAAGCTCCAAATGACACGAATCCAAAGCCCACGTTAAGCTAGCTCAATTTTCTATATTTTGATAAAATTTAAGACTAAATTTGCTTCGAAAAGTCCTCCAAGTAATCAAATCTATGTAAAACTGTGTGATGTTATGCATTATTTTTCATTTATAAGCCTTTACTCAATGAGTACAAATGATCGGTTTTGAATAATCATATTAATTGGTCGATTCACCTGACATGTCTGCACTAAATCTTCTTTAAATTTTGATTTAGAGATCAGAATGACACGATTCCAATGCCCACGTTAAGCTAGCTCAATTTTCTATATTTTAACAAAATTTAAGACTAAATTTGCTTTGAAAGTCCTCCAAGTAATCAAATCTATCCAAAATTGTGTGATGTCATTCAATATGCTTCATTTATAAGCCTTTACTCAATGTGCACCAATGATCAGTTTAAAATGATAATTCTAGCTTGCCGATGAACTTGATATATCTGCACTAAATCGTCCGTAACTTTTGATTTATAGCTCATAATGACACAAATCCAATGCCCACGTTATTCTAGCTCAATTTTGTATATTGTGACAAAATTTAAAATCGAAGTAGATACGACAAAGGATCCAAGTAATCCAATCTATCCCGAACTGCGAAATGCCATGCATTCCTTTACTCAATAAGCACCAATGATCAGTTTACAATGATCATTTTAACTGGCCGATCAACTTGACATTTCTGCACTAAATCGTTTGTAACTCTTGATTTATAGCTTAGAAAGACACGAATCCAATGCCCACGAAAAACTACTTCAATTTTCTATATTGTGACAAAATTTGAGATAAAACTAGGTACGACAAAGCATACAAGTATTGCAATCTATCCCATACTGTGTGATGCCATGCATTATACTTCATTTATAAGCGTTCATCACTCAATGAGCACCAATGATAAGTTTGGAATAATCATATTAAGTGGCTGATCAACTTGACCTATCCACACTAAATCGTCTGTAACTTTTGATTTATAGCTCAAAATGACACGAATCCAATGCCCATGTTAAGCTAGCTCAATTTTCTAAATTAAGACAGAAATAGATAAGACAAAGCGTCCAAATAATCCAATCTATCCCAAACTGCGTGATGCCATGCATTATGTTTCATTGATAAATATTTTCTTAATGAGCACCAATGATCAGTTTAGAATGATCATTTTAACTGGCCGATCAACTTGACATGGCTACACTAAATCGTCCGTAACTATTGATTTATAGCTCAGATTGGCACGAATCCCATGCCTATGTTAAGCTAGTTCAATTTTCTATATTGTGACAAAATTTGAGGCAGAATTAGATACGAAAAAGCGTCCAAGTAATCCTATATATCACAAACCACGCGATGCCATAGATTATGCTTCATATATTAGGGCTTACTAAATAAGTACCAATGATCACTTTAGAATAGTATATTTAACTGGTCAATCCACTTGCCATGTACGCACTAAATCATATGTTAATTTACATTTAAAGCTCAGAATTACATGAATCCAACGCCCACGTTTTAGCTCAATTTTCAATACTTTGACAAAATTTGAGACAGAACTAGATCTGACAAACCGTCCAATTAATCCAATCTATCCAAAACTACGTGATTCCATGCATTGTTTTTCATTTATAATGCTTTATACAATAAGCATCAATTATCAGTTTAGAGTGATCATTTTAACTGGTCGATCAACTTTACATTTCTGCACTAAATCGTTCGTAACTTTTGATTTATAGCTTTGAATGTCACAAATCCAATGCCCACGTTAAACTAGTTCAATTTTCTATTTTATGAAAATATTTGAGACAAAACTAGATACAACAAAGAGTTGAAGTTTTCCAATATATCTCAAACTGCGTGATGCCATGTATTATGCTTCATTTAAAAGCCTTCACTCAATGATCAGTTTAGAATAATCACATTAACTGGCCGATAACCTTGACATGTCCGCACAAAATCGTCTGTAACTTTTGATTTATAGCTCAGAATGAAACGAATCCAATGCCCACTTTAAGCTAGCTCAGTTTTCTCTATTGAGGGAAAATTGAGACAGAAATAGATACGACAAAGCTTTGAGTGATCATTTTAACTGGTCGATCAACTTTACATTTCTGCACTAAATCGTCTGTAACTTTTGATTTATAGCTTTGAATTTCACGAATCCAATGCCCATGTTAAACTAGTTCAATTTTTTATTTTATGACAATATTTGAGACAAAACTAGATACAACAAAGAGTTGAAATTTTCCAATATATCTCAAACTGCGTGATGCCATGTATTATGCTTCATTTATAAGCCTTCACTCAATGAGCACCAATGATCAGTTTAGAATAATCACATTAACTGGCCGATAACCTTGACATGTCCGCACGAAATCGTCTGTAACCTTTGATTTATAGCTCAGAATGAAACGAATCCAATGCCCACTTTAAGCTAGCTCAATTTTCTATATTGAGAGAAAATTGAGACAGAAATAGATACGACAAAGCGACCAAGTATTCCAATCTATCCCAAAGTGCGTGATGTCATGCATTATGCTTCATTTATAAGCCTTTACTCAATGAGCACGAATGATAAGTTATGTATGATATTTTTAACTTGCCGACTAATTTGATATTTCTGCACTAAATTGTCTGTAACTTTTGATTTATAGCTCAAAATGACACGAATCCAATGCCCACATTAAGCTAGTTGAATTTTTTATATTGAGACAATTTGGATAGATATAGATACGACAAAGCATCCAAGTTATCCAAGCTATCTAAAAATGCGTGATGTCATCATTATGCTTCGTTTATAAGCATTTACTCAATGAGCACCAATGGTCAGTTTATAATGATCATATTAGCTGACCGTTCAACTTGACATGTTTGCAGTAAATCGTCCGTAACTTTTGATTTATAGCTCATAATGATAGTAATCCAATGCCCACGTTAAGCTAGTTCAATATTCTATATTGGGACAAAATTTAGATAGAAATAGATACGACAAAGCATCCAAGTAATCCAATATATCCCAAACTGCGTGATGCCTTGCATTATTCTTCATTAATAAGCTTTTACTCAATGAGCACCAATGATCAGTTTAGAATGATCATTTAAACTGGCCGATCAACTTGACATGGCTGCACTAAATAATCCGTAACTTTTGATTTAAAGCTCAAAATGACACGAATCCAATGCTCACGTTAAGCTAGTTATTTTTTCTATATTGTGACAAATTATGAGACAGAACTTGATATGACAAAGCATCCAAGTAATCCAATCTATCGCAAACCGCGTGATGTCATGTTTTATGCTTCATTTATAAGCCTATACTCAATGAGTACCCACGATCAGTTTAGTATAATCATTTTAACAGGCAATCCACTTGACATGTCCACACTAAATCGTCTTTATATTTTGATTTAGAGCTCAGAATGAAACGAATCCGATGCCCACGTTAAGCTACCGCAATTTTCTATATTTTGACAAAATTTGAGACAGAACTAGATATGGAAAAACATACAAGTAATCCAATCTATCCCAAACCGCGTGTTGCCATGCATTATGCTTCATTTATAAGCCTTTACTCAATGAGAACCAATGATCAGTTTTGAATAATCATATTAACTCGCCGATCCACTTGACATGTCCGCACTAAATCGTTCGTAAATTTTGATTTAGAACTTAGAATGACATGAATCCAATGCCCACGTTAACCTAGCTCAATTTTCTATATTTTGACAAAATTTGAGACAGAAAAAGAGACGACAAAGCGTCCAAGTAACCGAATCTATCCAAACTGCTTGATACCATGCTTTATGCTTCATTTATATGCCTTTACTTAATGAGCACCAATGATAAGTTTAGAATGATCACTTAACTGGCTGATCGACTTGACATTAGAAATAAAATGACCTGAATCAAATGCCGACGTTAAGCTAGCTCAATTTTCTATATGGTGACAAAATTTGAGACATAAATAGATACGACAAAGCATCCAAGTAATCCAATCTATCCTAAACCGCGTGATGCCATGCATTATGCTTCATTTATCAGCCTTTACTCAATGAGTACCAATGATCAGTTTTGAATAATCATATTAACTTGCCAATCCACTTGACATGTCCGCACTAAATCGTCTATAAATTTCGATTTAGAACTCAGAATGACACAAATCCAATACCCACATTAATCTAGCTCAAATTTCTATATTTTGACAAAATTTGAGAACGAAATAGAGACGGCAATGCATCCAAATAATCCAATCTATCCCAAACTGTGTGATGCCACGCTCTATGCTTCATTTATAAGCCTTGACTTAATGAGCACAAGTGATCAGTTTAGAATGATCACTTTAACTGGCCGATCAACTTGACATGTACGCACTAAATCATCCATAACTTTTGATGTAGAGCTCAGAAACACACAAATGGAATGCTCACCTTAAGCTAGCTCAAATTTCTATATTGTAACAAAATTAAAGACACAATTTAAAACAAAGCGTTCTAGTAATTCAATTTATCCCAAACTGCACGATGCCATGCATTATTCTTAATTTATAAGCCTTTCCACAATGCGTACAATTGATCAGTTCAGAATAATCATTTAACTAGCCGATCCACTTGACTTGTCCCCACTAAATAATCTGTAAATTTTGATTTAGAGCTTAGAATGATACGATTCCAATGCCCACGTTAATCTAGCTCAAATTTCTATATTTTGACAAAATTTGAGACGGAACTAGATACAGCAAAGCGTCCAAGTAATCCAACCTATCTCAAACCGCGTAATGCCATGCATTATCCTTCATTTATAAGACTTTACTCAAACAGTACCAATGAGCCGTTTTGATTAATCATATTAACTGGCTGATCCATTTGACATGTCTGCACTAAATCGTCAGTAAATTTTGATTTTGAGCTCAGAATGACACGAATCCAATGCCCACATTAATCTAGCACAATTTTCAATATTCTAACAAAATTTGAGGCAGTAATAGATACGAAAAAGCATCCAAGTAATCCAATCTATCCTGAACTGCATGATGCTATGCATTATGCTTTATTTATAAGCCTTTATTCAATGAGCACCAATTATAAGTTTAGAATGATCATTTTAACTGGCAGATCCACTTGACATGGTTTCTCTAAGTCATCCGTAACTTTGTTTTATAGCTCATAATGACACGAATCCAATGCTCACGTTAAATTAGTTCAATTTTCTATATTGCAACAAAATTTGAGACAGAGTTATGTACGACAAAGCGACCAAGTAATCCATCTATCCCAAACCGCTATATACCATGCATTACGCTTTATTTATAACCCTTTACACAATGCGTATCGACGATCAGTTTAGAATAATCATAATAACTGGCCGATCCACTTGACAGGTCTGCACTAAATCGTTGATAAATTTTGATTTAGAGCTCAGAATGACATGAATCCAATGGCCACGTTAATCTAGCTCCAATATTTAAATTTTGAAAAACATTGAGAGAGAACTAGATACGGCAAAGCGTCCAAGTAATCCAACCTATCCCAAACCCCGTGATGCCATGAATTATCCTTCATTTATAAGCCTTTACTCAATGAGTAACAATGATCGGTTTTCAATAATAATATTAATTGGTCGATCCACTTGACATGAATGCACTAAATCATACGTAAATTTTTATTTAAAGCTCAGAATTACACAAATCCAACGCCCAAAATGACACGAATAATCATAATAACTGGCCGATCCCCTTATTATGATCAGTTTAGAATAATCATAATAACTGGCTGATCCACTTGACAGGTATGCACTAAATCGTCGTTAAATTTTGATTTAGAGCTCAAAATGACACGATTCCAATGGCCACGTTAATCTAGCTCCAATATTTAAATTTTGAAAAACTTTGAGAGAGAACTAGATACGGCAAAGCGTCCAAGTAATCAAACCTATCCCAAACCGTGTGATGCCATGCATTATCATTCATTTATAAGCCTTTACTCAATGAGTAACAATGATCGGTTTTGAATAATCATATTAACTGGTCGATCCACTTGACATGTACGCACTAAATCATACGTAAATTTTAATTTAAAGCTCGGAAGTACACGAATCCAACGCCCACGTTTTAGCTCAATTTTCAATACTTTGACAAAATTTGAGACAGAACTAGATCTGACAAAGCATCCAATTAATCCAATCTGTCCAAAACTGTGAGATGCCATGCATTGCTTTTCATTTATAATTATTTATACAATAAGCACCAATGATCAATTTAGAGTGATCATGTTAACTGGTCGATCAACTTTACATTTCTGCACTGAAACGTCCGTAACTTTTGATTTATAGCTTTGAATGTCACGAATCCAATGCCCACGTTAAACTAGTTCAATTTTCTATTTTATGACAATATTTGAGACAAAACTAGATACAACAAAGAGTTGAAGTTTTCCAATATATCTCAAACTGCGTGATGCCATGTATTATGCTTCATTTATAAGCCTTCAGTCAATGAGCACCAACAATCAGTTTAGAATAATCACATTAACTGGCCGATAACCTTGACATGTCTGCACGAAATAGTCCGTAACTTTTGATTTATAGCTCAGAATGAAACGAATCCAATGCCTACTTTCAGCTAGCTCAATTTTCTATATTGAGAGAAAATTGAGACAGAAATAGATAGGACAAAGCGTCCAAGTATTCCAATCTCTCTCAAAGTGTGTGATGCCATGCATTATGCTTCATTTATAAGCCCTTACTCAATGAGCACCAATGATAAGTTATGTATGATAATTTTAACTTGCCAACTAATTTGATATTTTTGCACTAAATTGTCCGTAACTTTTGATTTATAGCTCAAAATGACACGAATCCAATGCCCACATTAAGTTAGTTCAATTTTCTATATTGGGAAAAATTGGACAGATATAGATACGACAAAGCATCCAAGTTATCCAAGCTATCCAAAAATGCGTGATGTCATCATTATGCTTCGTTTATAAGCATTTACTCAATGAGCACCAATGATCAGTTTATAATGATCATATTAACTGACCGTTCAACTTGACATATTTGCACTAAATCGTCCGTAACATTTGATTTAGAGCTCAGAATGATACTAATCCAATGCCCACGTTAAGCTAGGTCAATGTTCTATATTGGGACAAAATTTGAGATAGAAATAGATATGATAAAGCGTCCAACTAATCCAATATATCCCAAACTGCGTGATGCCTTGCATTATTCTTCATTAATAAGCTTTTACTCAATGAGCACCAATGATCAGTTTAGAATGATCATTTAAACTGGCCGATCAACTTGACATGGCTGCACTAAATCATCCGTAACTTTTGATTTATAGCTCAAAATGACACGAATCCAATGCCCATGTTAAGCTAGTTATTTTTTCTATATTGTGACAAAATATGAGACAGAACTTGATATGACAAAGCATCCAAGTAATCCAATCTATCTAAAACCGCGTGATGCCATGCTTTTTGCTTCATTTATAAGCCTATACTCAATGAGTACCCACGATCAGTTTAGTATAATCATTTTAACAGGCGATCCACTTGACATGCCCACACTAAATCGTCTTTATATTTTGATTTAGAGCTCAGAATGAAACGAATCTGATTCACGTTAAGGTACCTCAATTTTCTATATTTTGACAAAATTTGAGACAGAACTAGATATGAAAAAGGGTCCAAGTAATGCAATCTATCCCAAACCGCGTGGTGCCATGCATTATGCTTCATTTATAAGCCTTTACTCAATGAGAACCAATGATCAGTTTTGAATAATAATATTAACTCGCCGATCCACTTGACATGTCCGCACTAAATCGTTCGTAAATTTTGATTTAGAACTTAGAATGACACGAATCAAATTCCAACGTTAACCTAGATCAATTTTCTATATTTTGACAAAATTTGAGACAGAAATAGAGACGACAAAGCGTCCAAGTAATCGAATCTATCCAAACTGCTTGATACCATGCTTTATGCTTCATTTATATGCCTTTACTTAATGAGCACCAATGATAAGTTTAGAATGATCTCTTAACTGGCTGATCGACTTGACATGTCCGCCCTAAATCGTGCGTAACTTTTGATTTAGAACTCAGAATGACCTGAATCAAATGCCGACGTTAAGCTAGCTCAATTTTCTATATTGACAAAATTTGATGCATAAATAGATACGACAAAGCGTTCAAGTCATCCAATTTATCCCAAACTGCGCAATGGCATGCATTATTCTTAATTTATAAGCCTTTCCACAATGCGTACAATTGATCATTTCAGAATAATCATTTTAACTAGCCGATCCACTTGACATGTCCCCACTAAATCATCTGTAAATTTTGATTTAGAGCTTAGAATGATAAGATTCCAATGCCCACGTTAATCTAGCTCAAATTTCTATATTTTGACAAAATTTGAGATAGAACTAGATACAGCAAAGCGTCCAAGTAATCCAACCTATCTCAAACCGTGTGATGCCATGCATTATCCTTCATTTATAAGCCTTTACTCAATCAGTACCAATGATCCGTTTTGATTAATCATATTAACTGCCTGATCCATTTGACATGTCCGCACTAAATCGTCGGTAAAGTTTTATTTAGAGCTCAGAATGATACGAATCCAATGCCCACATTAATCTAGCACAATTTTCAAAATTGTAACAAAATTTGAGGCAGTAATAGATACGAAAAAGCATCCAAGTAATCCAATCTATCCTGAACAGCGTGATGCTATGCATTATGCTTCATTTATAAGCCTTTATTCAATGAGCACCAATGATAAGTTTAGAATGATCATTTTAACTGGCCGATCCACTTGACATGGTTGCACTAAGTCGTCCGTAACTTTGCTTTATAGCTCTGAGTGACACGAATCCAGTGCTCACGTTAAGTTAGTTCAATTTTCTATATTGTGACAAAATTTGAGACAGAGTTATATACGACAAAGCGTCCAAGTAATCCATCATTACGCTTTATTTATAACCCATTACACAATGCGTATCAACGATCAGTTTAGAATAATCATATTAATTGGCCAATCCACTTGATAGGTCCGCACTAAATCGTCTGTAAATTTTGATTTAGAGCTCAGAATGACACGAATCCAATGGCCACGTTAATCTAGCTCAAATATTTAAATTTTGAAAAAATTTGAGAGAGAACTAGATACGGCAACGCGTCCAAGTAATCCAACCTATCCCAAACCGCGTGATGCCATGCATTATCCTTCATTTATAAGCCTTTACTCAATGAGTAATAATGATCGGTTTTGAATAATCATATTAACTAGTCGTTCCTCTTGACATGTCCGCAATAAATCGTACATAAATTTTGATTTAGAGATCCGAATAACAGGAATCCAATGCCCACGTTAAGCTAACTCAATTTTCTATATTTTGACAAAATTTGAGACAAAAATAGATATGACAAAGCGTCCAATCGCTTGATGCCATGCTTTATAGTACCAATGATCAGTTTAGAATATTCACTTTAAATGGCCAATCAACTTGACATCTCCACACGAAATCGTGTGTAACTTTGATTTAGGGCTCCGAAACAAACGAGTTTAATGTACACGTTATGCTAGCTCAATTTTCTATAGTGTAACATAAATAGATATGACAAAGCGTCCAAGTAATCCAATCTAACCAAAACCGTGTGAAGTCATGCATTATGCTACATTTATAAGCCATTACTCAATGAGCACCAATGATCAGTTTACAATGATCATTTTAACTGGCCGATCAACTTGTCATGTCTGCATTAAATCGTCCATAACTTCTGATTTATAGCTCAGAATGACACGAATCCAATGCCTACATTTAACTAGCTCAATTTTCTATAATTTAACAAAATTTGAGACATAAATAAAGACCAAAAAGCATCCAATTAATCCCATCTATCCCAAACTGCATGATGCCATGCTTTATTTTTCATTTATAAGCTTTTACTTAATGAGCACTAATGATCATCTTAAAATGATCCTTTTAACGGGCCGATCAACTTAACTTGTCTGCACTAAATCGTCCATAACTTTTGATTTATAGCTCCGAATGACACGAACCAAATCCCTACATTAAGCTTAATCAATTTTCTAAATTGTGACAAAATTTGAAACATAACTAGACACGAAAAAACGTCCAGGAAATCCAATATAACTCAAACTACGTAATGCCATGCATTATGCTTCATTTATAAGCATTTACTCAATTAGCAACAATGATCAGTTTAGAAAAATTACTTTAACTAGCCGAACAACTTCACATGTCTGCACTAAATTGTACGTATCTTTTGATATAGAGCTCAGAATGAAACGAATCCAATGGCCATGTTAAGCTAGCTCAAATTTCTATATTGCGACAAAATTTAAGTTAGAAATAGAGAAGATAAAGAATCCAAGCAATCCAATCTATCCAAACTACTTGCTGCCATGCTTTATGCTTCATTTATAAGGCTTTACTTAATGAGTACCAATGATCTGTTTAGAATAATCACTTTAACTGGCCACTCAACTTCACATGTCCATACTAAATCGTCCGTAACTTTTGATTTAGAGATTAGGATGACACGAATCCAATGCCCACATTCAACTAGCTCAATTTTCTATATTCTGACAAAACAATTGAGACAAAAATAGAGGCGACAAAGCATCCAAGTAATCCCATATATCCAAACTACTTGATATCCTGCTTTATGCTTCATTTATAAGCCCTTACTTAATGAGCACCAATGATCTTTTTAGAATGATCACTTTAACTGGCCACTCAACATGACATGTCCGCACTAAATTGCCCGTAATTTGTTATTTAGAGCTCCGAATGAGACGAATCCAATGCCCTCGTTAAGGTAGCTCAATTTTCTATATTTTTACAAAAAATTTGAGACGGAAATGGAGACGGCAAAGCTTCCAAGTAATCCAATCTATCTCAAATTGCATGATGTCATGCATTATGCTTCATTTATAAGCTTTTACTCAATGAGCACCAATGATCAGTTTAGAATGATCATATTAACTGGCCGATCAACTTGACATGTCCGCACTAAATCGTCCGTCACTTTTGATTTAGAGCACAGAAACATACGAATATAATGCACACGTTAAGCTAGCTCAATTTTCTATACTTTTCAAAATAGAAGACAGAAATAGATACGACAAAACGTCCATGTAATCCATTCTATCCCAAACTGCGTGAGGCCATGCATTATACTTCATTTATAAGCCTTTACTTAATCAACACCAATGATCAGTTTAGAATGATCACTTTAACTCATAGATCAACTTGACATGTCCACACTAAATAGTCTGTAACTTTTGATTTAGGCTCGGAAACACACGAATCCTATGCCCATGTTAAGCTAGCTCTGTTTTCTCTACTTTTTCAAAATTTGAGACAGAAATAAAGATGACTAAGCGTCCAAGTAATCCAATCTATCCCACACTGCGTGATGCCATGCTTTATGCTTCATTTATAAGGCTTTACTTAATAAGCACCAAAGATCAGTTTAGTGTGATCATTTTAACTCGCCGATCAACTTGACATGTCCGCACTAAATCGAACGTAACTTTTTATTTAAAGCTCAGAAACACACGAATCCAATACCCACGTTAAGTTAGCTCAATTTTCTATAGTGAAAAAAATTTGAGACAGAAATAGATACGACAAAGCGTCCAAGTAATCCAATCTATCTAAAACTGTGTGATGCCATGCACTATGCTTCATTTTTAAGCATTTATTTAAAGAGCACCAATGATCAGTTCAGAATGATCACTTTAACTGGCCGATCAACTTGACATATCCGCATTAAATTGGCAATAACTTTTCATTTAGAGCTCAGAATGATAGGAATCCAATGCCCACATTAAGCTAGCTCATTTTTTATATTTTTACATAATTTGAGACCGAAATAGAGACGACAAAGCGTCCAAGTAATCTAATCTATCCAAAACTGCGTGATGCCATGTTTTATGCTTCATTTATAAGCACCAATTATAAGTTTAGAATGATCATTTTAACTCACCGTTCAACTTGACATGTCTACACTAAATCGTCCATAACTTTTGATTTAGAGCTCAGAAACACATGAATCCAATGCCCACGTTAATCTAGCTAAATTTTCTATAGTGTAACAAAATGTGAGATAGAAATAGATATGACAAAACATCCAAGTAATCCAATCTACCCATAACTGTGTGATGCCAGCCATTATGCTTCACTTATAAGCCTTTACTCAATGACCACCAATGATCACTTTCAAATGATCTCTTTAACTAGCCCATCAACTTGATATGTCCACACTAAATCATCCGTAACTTTTGATTTAGAGCTTAGAATGAAATGAATCCAATTTCCACGTTATACTAGCTCAATTTTCTATATTTTGAGATAGAAACAGGGACAAAAAGCGTCCAAGTAACCCAATCTATCAAAAACTGTGCAATGGCATGCATTATGCTTCATTTATTAGCCTTTACTTAATGAGCACCAATGATAACTTTAGAATGATCACTTTAACTTGCCAATCAATTTGACATGTACGCACTAAATCGTCCGTAACTTTTGTTTTATTGCTCAGTATGACACCAATCAAATGCAAAAGATAAGGTAGCTCAATTTTCTATATTGTGACAAAATTTGAGATAGAAATAGATACGACAATGCGTCCTAGTAATTCAATCCATCCGAAAATTGTGTAATGCCATGCATTATGCTTCATTTATAAGTTTTTACTCAATGAGAAATAATGATCAGTTTAGAATAATCACTTTAACTGGCAGATAAACTTGACATGTCCGCACTCAATCGTCCTTAACATTTGATTTAGAGCTCAAAATGACACGAATTCAATGCCCATATTAATCTAGGTCAATTTTCTATATTGTGACAAAATTTGAGACAACAATAGATACGACAAAGCGTCCAAGTAATCCAATCCATTTCAAACTGCGTGATGCCATGCATTATTTTTCATTTATAAGCTTTTACTTAGTGAGCACCAATCATCAGTTTAGAATGATCATTTTAACTAGCCGATCAACTTTTCATGTCTTCACAAAATCATCCATAACTTTTAATTTATAGCTAAGAATGACATGAAACCAATGCCTACATTAAGAAAGGTCAATTTTCTATATTGTGACAAAATTTGAAATAGAATTAGATACGACAAAGCATCCAAGTAATCCAATATATCCCAAAATGCGTGTTGCCATGCATTATGCTTCATTTATAAGCCGTTTAACCTGACCAGTTTAGAATAATCACTTTAACTGGCCGATCAACTTGACATGTCCGTACTAAATCGTCCGTAACTTTTGATTTAGAACTCAGAATGACACAATCCAATGCCCACGTTAATCTAGCTCAATTTTCTATATTGTGACAAAATCTGAGACAGAAATAGATACAACAAAACATCCAACTAATCGAATCCATCCCAAACTGCGTGATGCCATGCGTTTACTCATTGGGCACCAATGATCAGTTTAGTATGATCATTTTAACTGGCCAACCAACTTGACATGTCTACACTAAATTGTCCATAACTTTTGATTTATAGCTCTGAATGACATGAATCCAATGCCCACTTTAATCTAGTTCTGTTTTGTATATTGCGACAAAGTTTGAGACAGAACTAGATATGACAAAGCGTCCAAGTAATCCAATCTATCCCAAACTGCGTCATGTCATGCATTATGGTTCATTTATAAGACTTTACTCAAAGAGCACCAATGATTAGTTTAAAATGAGCACTTTAACTGGCTAATCAACTCTACATGCCCGCACTAAATCATTTGTAAATTTTTATTTAGAGCTTAGAATGACACCAATTCAATCCCCACGTTAAGCTAGCTCAATTTTCTATATTGTGACAAAATATGTGATAGAAATAGACACGACAAAGCGTCCAAGTAATCCAATCCATCCAGACTGGGTGTTGCCATGCATTATTTTTTATTTATAAGCTTTTACTCAATTAGCACAAATGATCAGTTTAGAATGATCATTTTAACTGGCCGATCAACTTGTCATGTCTGCACTAAATCGTCCATAACTTTTGATTTATAGCTCAGAATGATACGAATCCAATGCCTGCATTAATCTAGTTCAATTTTCTGTATTGTGACAAAATTTTAAACGGAACAAGATACAACAAATCGTCCAAGTAATGCAATATATCCCAAACTAGGTGAGGCCATGTATAATTCTTCATTTATAAGCTTTTACTCCATGAGCACCAATGATCAGTTTAGAATGACCATTTTAAGTAACCGATCAACTTTTGATTTATAGCTCAAAATGACACAAATTAAATGCCCACATTAGGATAGTTCAATTATCTATATTGTGACAAAATTTGAAACAAAACTAGATACGACAAAGCTCCCACGTAATCCAATATAACCCAAACTGCATGCTGTCATGCATTATGATTCATTTATAAGCTTTTACTCTATGACCACCAATGATCAGTTTAGAATGATCACTTTAACTAGCCGATCAACTTGACATGTCCGCACTAAATCGTCCGTAACTTTTGGTTTAGATCTCAGAATGATGACACGAATCCAATGCCCAAGTTATGCTAGCTCAATTTTCTATATTGTGACAAAATTTTAGACAGAAATAGATACGATAAAACGTCAAAGTAATCCAGTCCATCCAAACTGCGTGATGCCATGCATTATTTTTCATTTGTAAGCTTTTACTCAATGAGCACCAATGGTCAGTTTAGAATGATCATTTTAACTGGCCGCTCAACATAACATTTGTTCACTAAATTGTCCATTCCTTTTTATTTATAGCTCATAATGACACCAATCCAGTGCTCACATTAAGCTACTTTAATTTTCTATATTGTGACAAAATTTGAAACAAAACTAGATACAACAAAGCTTCCAAGTAATCCAATATAACTCAAACTGCGTGATGTCATGCATTATGCTTTAATTATAAGCCTTTACTCAATGAGCACCAATGATCAGTTTAGAATGATAACTTTAACTGGCCGATCACTTGACATGTCCGCACTAAATCATCTGTAACATTTGATTTAGAGCTCACAATGCCACGAATCCAATGCCCACATTAAGCTAGTTTAATTTTCTATATTGTAATAAATTTGAAACAAAGCTAGATAAGAAAAAGCTTCCAAGTAATCCAATATAACCCAAACTGTGGGATGCCATGTATTAGGCTTCATTTGAAAGCCTTTATTCAATGAGCACCAATGATCTGTTTAATGATTACTTTAACTGGCCGATCAACTTGACATGTCCGCACTTCGTTCTTAACATTTGATTTTGAGCTCAGAATGACACGAATCCAATGCTCACATTAAGCTCACTCAATTTTCTATATTGTAACAAAATTTTAGACCGAAATAGATATGAAAAAATGTCCTAGTAATCCAACCAATCCAAAACTGTGTGATGCCATGCATTATGCTTTATTTATAAACCTTTACTAAATGAGAACCAATGATTAGTTTAGAATAATCATATTAACAGGCCGAACAACTTGACATGTCAACACTAAATCGTCCGTAACTTTTGATTTTGTGCTCAGAATGACACGAATCCAATGCCCACGTTAAGCTATATAAATTTATAATATTTTGACAAAATTTGTAACAGAAGTAGAGACGACAAAGCGTCCAAGTATCCAATCTATCCCAAACTGAGTGATGCCATGCTTTATGCTTCATTTATAAGCCTTTACTTAATGAGCACCAATGACCAGTTTCGAATGATCACTTAAATGGCCGATCAACTTGACATGTCTGCACTAAATCGTTCGTAACTTTTGATTTAGAGCTCAGAATGACACGAATCCAATGATCACGTTAAGGTAGCTCAATTTTCTATATTGGGACAAAACTTGAGACACAAATAGATACGAGAAAGCATCCAAGTAATCTAGTCCATCCCAAACTGCGTGATGCCATACATTATTCTTCATTTATAAGCTTTTCCTCAACGAGCACCAACGATAAGTTTAGAATGATCATTTTAAATGGCCGATCAAATGGACATGTCTGCACTAAATCGTCCGTAAATTTTGATTTAGAGCTCAGAATGACACGAATCAAATACCCACATTAAGCTAGTTCAATTTTCTATATTGTTACAAAATTTGAGACAAAACTAGCTCGATTAAACGTCCCAGTAATCCAATCTATCCCAAACTGCGTGATGCCATGCTTTATGCTTCATTTAGAAGCCTTTTGTCAATGAGCACTAATGATCAGTTTAGAATAATCATATTAACTGACCGATCAACTTGAATTGTCCATTTTAAATCAACCGTAACTTTTGACTTAGAGCTCCGAATGACACGAATCAAATGCCCACGTTAAGGTAGCTCAATTTTCTATATTTTTACAAAATCTGAGACAGAAATAGAGACATCGACAAAGCGTCAAAGTAATCCAATCTATCCAAACTACTTGATGCCATGCATTATGCTTTATTATAAGCGTCTACTTAATGAGCACCAATGATCTGTTTAGAATGATCACTTTAACTGGCCACTCAACTTGACATGTTCGCACTAAATTGTACGTAACTTTTGATTTAGAGCTCAGAATGATGCGAATCCAATGCCCACATTAAGCTAGTTTAGTTTTCTATATTGTGACAAAATTGAAGAAAAACTAGAGATGACAAAGCATCCAAGTAATCCAATCTATCCAAACTACTTGATGCCATGCTTTATGCTTCATTTATAAGCGTTTACTTAATGAGCACCAGTGATTTGTTTAGAATGATCACTTTAACTGGTCACCCAATTTGACATGTCCAAACTAAATCGTGTGTAACTTTTGATTTAATGCTCAGAATGACACGAGTCCAATGCCCACGTTAAGCTACCTCAATTTTCTATATTGTAACAAAATTTGAGACATAAATAGATATGACAAAGCATCCATGTAATCCAATCTATCCAAAAATATGTGATGGCATTCATTATGGTTCATTTATATAAAAGTATTTGCCCAACTTGAACTGTCCTCTCTAAATCGTCCGTAACTTTTAACTCAGAGCTCATAATGAAACGAATCCTATGCCCACGTTCTAGCTCAATTTTCTATATTTTGAAAAAATCTGATACCGAACTAGATACGACAAAATGGCCAAGTAATCCAATCTATCCTAAACTGTGTGATGCCATGCATTATGCTTCATTTATTAGCCCTTACTCAATGAGCACCAATGATCAGTTTAGAGTAATCATATTAACTGACCGATCAATTTAACATGTCCACACTAAATAGTCCGTAACTTATGATTGACACGAATCTAATGCCCACGTTAAACTACCTCAATTTTCTATATTTTGACAAAACTTGAGACAGAAATATAGACAACAAAGTTTCCAAGTAATCCAATATATCCAAACTACTTGATGCCATGCTTTATGCTTGATTTATAAGCATTTACTTAATGAGCACCAATGACTTGTTTAGAATGATCACTTTAACTAGCTACTCAACTTGACATGTCCACACTAAATCATTTGTAATTTTTGATTTAGAGCTCAAAATGACACGAATCACATGCCCACGTTAAGCTAGCTCTATTTTCTATATTTTGACAAAATTGAAGACAAAATAGAGATGACAAAGCGTCCAAGTAATCCAATCTATCCAAACTACTTGATGCCATGCTTTATGTTTTATTTATAAGCGTTTACTTTATGAGCACCAATGATCTTTTTAGAATGATCACTTCAACTGGCCACTCAATTTGAAATTTCCAAACTAAATTGTGTGTAACTTTTAATTTAAACCTTAGAATGACATGTATCTAATGCCCACATTAAGCTACCTCAATTTTCTATATTGTAATAAAATTTGAGACATAAATAGATACGACAAAGCGTCCAAGTAGTCCAATCTATCCAAAAATGTGTGATGCCATTCATTATGGTTCATTTGTAAGTATTTACACAATTAGAACCAACGATAAGTTTAGAATGATCATTTTAACAGATCGATCAACTTGACATTTTTGCACTAAATCGTCCAAAACGTTTTGATTTATAGCTGAGAATAACATGAATCCAATTCCCACATTACGCAAATTCTATTTTCTACATTGTGAAAAAATTTGAAGCTGAACTAGATACAACAAAGCGTCCAAGTAATCCAATCTATCCAAAATTGTGCGATACTATGCATTATGCTTCATTTATAAACCTTTACTCAATGAGCACCAATGATCATTTCAGAATGATGACCATAACTACCCGATCAACTTGACATGTCCGCAATAAATTGTCTGTAACTTTTGATTTATAGCTCAGAATGACACGAATCCAATGTCCACTTTAAGCTAGCTCAATTTTCTATATTGTGACAAAAGTTTAGATAGAAATAGATACAACAAAGCATCGAAGTAATCCAATCCATCCCAAACTGAGTGATGCGATGCATTATATTTTATTTATAAGTTTTTACTCAATAAGCACCAACTATCAGTTTAGAATGATCATTTCAACTGGCCTATCAACTTGACACGGCTACACTATATCGTCCATAACTTTTGATTTATAGCTCAGAATGATACGAGTCAATTGCCCACATTATGCTAGCTCAATTTTCTATATTGTGACAAAATTTGAGATAGAAATAGATAAGACAAAGCGTCCAAGTAATCCAGTCAATCCCAAACTGCGTGATGCCATGCATTATTCTTCATTTATAAGCTTTTTCTCAATAAGCACAAGCGATCAGTTTAGAATGATCAATTTAACTGGCCGATCAATTTGACATGTTTGTAGTATATCATCCATAACTTTTTATTTATAGCTCAGAATGACACGAATCAATTGCCCACATTATGCTAGTTCAATTTTCTATATTGTGACAATATTTCAAATAGGATAAGATACGACAAAATGTCCAAGTAATCCAATCTATCCCAAACTGCATGATGCCATGCATTATGCTCCATTTATAATCCTTTACTTAATGAGCAACAATGATCAGTTTAGATAGATCACTTTAACTAGCCGATCAACTTGACATGTTCGCAAGAAATCATCCGTAACTTTTGATTTATAACTCAAAATGACAGAAATCCAATGCTCACGTCAAGTTAGTTCAATTTTATAAAATGTGACAAAATTTGAAACAGAAGTAGGTACAACATAGCCTCCAAGTAATCCAATCTATCCCAAACTATGTGATGCCATGCATTATACTTTATTCATAAGCCTTTACTCAAGCAGCACCAATGATCAGTTTAGATTGATCACATTAACTGGCCGATCAACTTGACATATCCGCATTAAATTGTTTGTAACTTTTGATTTAGATCTCGGAATGACAAGAATCCAATGCCCACGTCAAGCTAGCTCAATTTTCTATATTGTGACAAAATTTGAGACATAAATAGATACAACAAACAGTCCAAGTAATCCACTCGATCCCAAACTGTGTGATGTCATGCATTATTCTTCATTTATAAGCCTTTACTCGATGAACACAAAGGATCAGTTTAGAATGATTATTTTAACTAGCCGATCAACTTGACATGTCCGTAACTTTTGATTTAGAGCTCAGAATGACACAAATCCATTGCCCACGTTAAGCTAGCTCAATTTTCTATATTTTGACAAATATTTTACAAAATAAGAGAGGACAAAGCATCCAAGTTATCCAATCTATCCAAACTACTTGATGCCTTGCTTTATGCTTCATTATAAGCCTTTTCTTAATGAGCACCAATGATCTGTTTTGAATGATCACTTTAACTGGCCACTCAACTTGACATGTCCGCACTAAATCGTCCGTAACTTTTGATTTAGAGCTCAAAATGACACGAATCCAATGCCCACTTTAATCTAGCTCAGTTTTCTATATTGTAACAAAATTTGAGACAGCAATAGATACGACAAAGTGTCCAAGTAATCCAGTCCGTCCCAAACTGTGTGATGCCATGCATTATTCTTCATTTATAAGCTTCTACTCAATAAGCACAAGCGATCAGTTTAGAATGATCATTTTAACTAGCCGATCAATTTACATATCTGCAGTATATCGTCCATAACTTTTGATATATAGCTCAGAATGACACGAATCAATTGCCCACATTATGATAGTTCAATTTTTTATATTGTGACAATATTTGAGACAGGACAAGATACGACAAAGCGTCCATGTAATCCAATCTATCCCAAACTGTGTGATGCCATGCGTCCATTTAAAAAACTTTACTCAATGAGCATCAATGATCAGTTTAGATAGATCACTTTAACTTGCCGATCAACTTGACATGTTCGCAAGAAATCATCCGTAACTTTTGATTTATAACACAAAATGACAGAAATCCAATGCTCACGTCAAGTTAGTTCAATTTTATATAATGTGACAAAATTTGAAACAGAAGTAGGTACGACATAGCCTCCAAGTGATCCAATCTATCCCAAACTACGTGATGCCATGCATTATACTTTATTCATAAGCCTTTACTCAAGCAGCACCAATTATCAGTTTAGATTGATCACATTAACTGGCCGATCAACTTGACATATCCGCATTAAATTGTTTGTAACTTTTGATTTAGATCTCGGAATGACAAGAATCCAATGCCCACGTCAAGCTAGCTCAATTTTCTATATTGTGACAAAATTTGAGACATAAATAGATACAACAAACAGTCCAAGTAATCCACTCGATCCCAAACTGTGTGATGCCATGCATTATTCTTCATTTATAAGCCTTTACTCAATGAACACAAAGGATCAGTTTAGAATGATTATTTTAACTAGCCGATCAACTTGACATGTCCGTAACTTTTGATTTAGAGCTCAGAATGACACAAATCCAATGCCCACGTTAAGCTAACTCAATTTTCTATATTTTGACAAAATTTTATAAAATAAGAGATGACAAAGCATCCAAGTTATCCAATCTATCCAAACTACTTGATGCCTTGCTTTATGCTTCATTATAAGCCTTTACTTAATGAGCACCAATGATCTGTTTTGAATGATCACTTTAACTGGCCACTCAACTTGACATGTCCGCACTAAATCGTCCGTAACTTTTGATTTAGAGCTCAAAATGACACGAATCCAATGCCCACTTTAATCTAGCTCAATTTTCTATATTGTAACAAAATTTGAGTCAGCAATAGATACGACAAAGTGTCCAAGTAATCCAGTCCGTCCCAAACTGTGTGATGCCCTGCATTATTCTTCATTTATAAGCTTCTACTCAATAAGCACAAGCGATCAGTTTAGAATGATCATTTTAACTAGCTGATCAATTTTACATATATGCAGTATATCGTCCATAAATTTTGATTTATAGCTCAGAATCACACGAATCAATTGCCCACATTATGATAGTTCAATTTTTTATATTGTGACAATATTTGAGACAGGATAAGATACGACAAAGCGTCCATGTAATCCAATCTATCCCAAACTGTGTGATGCCATGCGTTATGCTCCATTTAAAAACCTTTACTCAATGAGCACCAATGATCAGTTTAGATAGATCACTTTAACTAGCTGATCAACTTGACATGTCTGCACTAAATCGTTCGTAACTTTTGATTTAAAACTCAAAATGACAGAAATCCAATGTTCACGTCAAGCTAGTTCAATTTTATATATTATGACAAAATTTGAAACAAAACTAGATACGACAAAGCATCCAAGTAATCCACTCTATCCCAAACTATGTGATGCCATGCATTATACTTCATTTATAAGCTTTTACTTAATGAGCACTAATAATCATCTTAAAATGATCCTTTTAACGGTCCAATCAACTTAACATGTCTGCACTAATCGTCCATAACTTTTGATTTATAGCTCTGAATGACACGAATCCAATGCCTACATTAAGCTAGTTCAATTTTCTATATTGTGACAAAATTTGAAACAGAACTAGACACGAAAAAATGTCCAGGAAATCAAATATAACTCAAACTACGTAATGCCATGCATTATGCTTCATTTATAAGCCTTTACTCAATTAGCAACAATGATCAGTTTAGAATGATTACTTTAACCGGCCGATCAACTTGACATGTCCGCACTAAATTGTCGTATCTTTTGATATAGAGCTCAGAATGAAACGAATCCAATGGCCATGTTAAGCTAGCTCAAATTTCTATATTGTGACAAAATTTGAGTTAAAAATAGAGAAGATAAAGCATCCAATCTATCTAAACTACTTGCTGCCATGCTTTATGCTTCATTTATAAGGCTTTACTTAATGAGTACCAATGATCTGTTTAGAATAATCACTTTAACTGGCCACTCAACTTCACATGTCCATACTAAATCGTCCGTAACTTTTGATTTAGAGATTAGGATGACACGAATCCAATGCCCACATTTAACTTGCTCAACTTTCTATATTCTGACAAAAAATTGAGACAAAAATAGAGACGACAAAGCGTCCAAGTAATCCCATATATCCAAACTACTTGATGTCATGTTTTATGCTTCATTTATAAGCCCTTACTTAATGAGCACCAATGATCTTTTTAGAATGATCACTTTAACTGGCCATTCAACATGACATGTCCGCACTAAATTGTGCGTAATTTTTGATTTAGAGCTCCGAATGAGACGAATCCAATGCCCTCGTTAAGGTAGCTCAATTTTCTATATTTTTACAAAACATTTGAGACAAAAATGGAGACGGCAAAGAGTCCAAGTAATCCAATCTATCCCAAATTGCATGATGTCATGCATTATGCTTCTTTTATAAGCCTTTACTCAATGAGCACCAATGATCATATTAACTGGCCGACAAACTTGACATGTCCGCACTAAATCGTCCGTAACTTTTGATTTAGAGCACAGAAACATACGAATATAATGCACACGTTAAGCTTGCTCAATTTTCTATACTTTTTCAAAATTTGAGACAGAAATAGATACGACAAAACGTCCAAGTAATCCATTCTATCCCAAACTGCGTGAGGCCATGCATTATGCTTCATTTATAAGCCTTTACTTAATCAACACCAATGATAAGTTTAGAATGATCACTTTAACTCATCGATCAACTTGACATGTCCACACTAAATCGTCCATAACTTTTGATTTAGGCTCGGAAACACACGAAACCAATTCCCATGTTAAGCTAGCTCAGTTTTCTCTACATTTCAAAATTTGAGACAGAAATAAAGATGACTAAGCGTCCAAGTAATCCAATCTATCCCACACTGCGTGATGCCATGCTTTATGCTTCATTTATAAGCCTTTACTTAATAAGCACCAATGATAAGTTTAGTGTGATCATTTTAACTCGCCGATCAACTTGACATGTCCGCACTAAATCATATGTGCTCAGAAACACACGAATCCAATTCCCATGTTAAGTGAGCTCAATTTTTCTATAGTGTAACAAAATTTGAGACAGAAATAGATATGACAAAGCGTCCAAGTAATCCAATCTATCTAAAACTGTGTGATGCCATGCACTATGCTTCATTTTTAAGCATTTACTCAAAGAGCACCAATGATCAGTTCAGAATGATCACTTTAACTGGCCGATAAACTTGACATATCTGCACTAAATTGGCAATAACGTTTGATTTAGAGTTCAGAATGATAGGAATCCAATGCCAACATTAAGCTAGCTAAATTTTTTATATTTTTACATAATCTGAGACCGAAATAGAGACACGAATCAATTGCCCACATTATGATAGTTCAATTTTTTATATTGTGACAATATTTGAGACAGGAAAAGATACGACAAAGCGTCCATGTAATCCAACATATCCCAAAATGTGTGATGCCATGCGTTATGCTCCATTTATAAACCTTTACTCAATGAGCACCAATGATCAGTTTAGATAGATCACTTTAACTAGCTGATCAACTTGACATGTCCGCACTAAATCGTCCGTAACTTTTGATTTAAAACTCAAAATGACAGAAATCCAATGCTCACGTCAAACTAGTTCAATTTTCTATATTATGACAAAATCTGAAACAAAACTAGATATGACAAAGCGTCCAAATAATCTAATCTATCCCAAACTGCGTGTGTCATTCCTTATGCTTCATTTATAAGCCTTTAATCAATGAGCACCAATAATCAGTTTAGAATGATAACTTTAACTCGCCGATCAACTTGACATGTCCGCACTAAATCGTCCGTAACTTTTGATTTACAGTTCTGAATGACACGAATCCAATGCCCATGTTAAGATAGCTAAATTTTCTATATTTTGAAAAAATTTGAGACAAAAATAGAGATGAAGCAGTGTCCAAGTAATCCAATCTATCCAAATTGCTTGATGTCATGCATTATGATTCTTTTATAAACCTTAACTTAATCAACACCAATGATTAGTTTAGAATGATCACTTTAACTAGCCACACAACTTGACATGTCCGCACTAAATCGTCCATAACTTTTGATTTAGAGCTTGTAATGACACGAGTTCAATGTCCATGTTAAGCTAGTCAATTCTCTATATTGAAACATAAGTTGAGACAGAAATAGATAAGACAAAGCGTCCAAGTAATCCAATCTATCCCAAACTACTGATGACATGCCTTATGGTACATTTATAAGACTTTACTCAATGAGCACCAAAGATCAGTTTAGAGTGATCACTTTAACTAGCCGATCAACTTGACATGTTCACACTAAATCGTCTGTTACTTTTGATTTTGAGGTCAGAATGACATGAATACAATGCCCAAGTTAGCTCAATTTTCTATATTTTGACAAAATTTGAGACAAACATAGAGACGACAAAACGTCCAAGTAATCCAATCTATCCAATCTCCTTGATGCCATGCTTTATGCTTCTTTTATAAGCATTTAATTAATGACCACCAATGATCATTTTAGAATGATCACTTTAACTGGCCGATCAATTTGACATGTCCGTACTAAATCGTCCGTAACTTTTGATTTAGAGTTCTGAATGACACGAATCCAATGCCCATGTTAAGATAGCTAAATTTTCTATATTTTGAAAAAATTTGAGACAAAAATAGAGACGAAGAAGTGTCCAAGTAATCCAATCTATCCAAATTGCTTTATGCCATG
Source organism: Pugionium cornutum (assembly GCA_018901935.1). Classification (NCBI taxonomy): domain Eukaryota; kingdom Viridiplantae; phylum Streptophyta; class Magnoliopsida; order Brassicales; family Brassicaceae; genus Pugionium; species Pugionium cornutum. Next base: position 12,985,287 of record JAENJI010000013.1, read on the forward strand.
CATTATGATTCTTTTATAAGCCTTAACTTAATCAGCACACCAATGATTAGTTTAAAATGATCACTTTAACTAGCCACACAACTTGACATGTCCGCACTAAATGTTCCATAACTTTTTATTTAGAGATTGGAATAACAAGAATCCAATGTCCATGTTAAGCTAGTTAATTCTCTATATTGAAACAAAATTTTTGACAGAAATAGATAAGACAAAGCATCCAAGTAATCCAATCTATCCCAAACTGCGTGATTACATGCCTTATGGTTCATTTATAAGCCTTTACTCAATGAGCACCCATGATCAGTTTAAACTGATCACTTTAACTAGCCGATCAACTTGACATGTTCGCACTAAATCGTCCGTTAATTTTGATTTTGAGGTCAGAATGACACGAATACAATGCCCAAGCTAGCTCAATTTTCTCTACTTTGACAAAATTTGAGACAAACATAGAGACGACAAAACGTCAGAGTAATCCAATCTTTCCAATCTCCTTGATGCCATGCTTTATGCTTCTTTTATAAGCCTTTATTTAGTGACCACCAACGATCAGTTTAGAATGTCTATTTTGAAACAAAATTTGAGACAGAAATAGATAAGACAAAGCATCCAAGTAATCCAATCTATCCCAAACTGCGTGATGACATGCCTTATGGTTCATTTATAAGCTTTTACTCAATGAGCACCAATTATCAGTTTAGTCTGATCAGTTTAACTAGCCAATCAACTTGACATGTTCGCACTAAATTGTCCGTTACTTTTGATTATGAGGTCAGAATGACACGAATACAATGCCCAAGCTTGCTCAATTTTCTATATTTTGACAAAATTTGAGATAAACATAGAGACGAAAAAACGTCCAAGTAATCCAATCTATCCAATCTCCTTGATGCCATGCTTTATGCTTCTTTTATAAGACTTTACTTAATGACCACCAATGATCAGTTTAGAATGATCACTTTAACTGGCCGATCAACTTGACATGTACGCACTAAATCATTTGTAACTTTTGATTTGGAGATCATAAGCACATGAATCCAATGCACACGTTGAGCTAGATCAATTTTCTATATTGTGGCAAAATTTGAGACCGAAATAGATACGAAAAAGCGTCAAAGTAATCAAATCTATCCAAAACTGTGTGATGTCATGCATTATGCTTCATTTATTAGCCTTAACTCAATAAGCACAAATGATCAGTTTAAAATGACCACTCTAACTCCCCGATCAACTTGACATGTCCGCACTAAATCGTCTGTAACTTTTGATTTAGAGCTTAGAATGATATGAATACAATGCCCATGTTAAGCTAGCTCAATTTTCTATATTTTGACAAAATTTGAGACAGAAATAGAGATGACAAATCGTCCCAGTAATCCAATCAATCAAAACTGCTTGATGCCATGCATTATGCTTCGTTCATAAGTCTTAGCTTAATCAGCACCAGTGATTAACTTAGAATGATCACTTTAACCTGCCATGAAACTTGACATGTCCGCACTAAATCGTCCATAACTTTTGATTTAGAGCTTGGAATGACACGAATCCAATGTCCATGATAAGCTAGTCAATTCTCTATATTGAAACAAAATTTGAGATAGAAATAGATAAGACAAAGCATCCAAGTAATTTAATCTATCCCAAGCTGCATGATGACATGCCTTATGGTTCATTTATAAGCCTTTACTCAATGAGCACCAATGATCGGTTTACACTGATCACTTTAACTACCCGATCAAATTGACATGTTCTCACTAAATCGACCTTTACTTTTGAATTTGAGGTCAGAATGACACGAATACAATGCCCAAGCTTGCTCAATTTTCTATATTTTGATAAAATTTGAGACAAACATAGATATGAAAAAACGTCCAAGTAATCCAATCTATCCAATCTCCTTGATGCCATGATTTATGCTTCTTTTATAAGCGTTTACTTAATGACCACCAATGATCAGTTTAGAATGATCACTTTACTGGCCGATTAACTTGACATGTCCGCACTAAATCGTTTGTAACTTTTGATTTAGGGATCAGAAGCACATGAATCCAATGCCCACGTTGAGCTAGAACAATTTTCTATATTGTGGCAAAATTTGAGACTGAAATAGATACGACAAAGCGTCCAAGTAATCTAATCTATCTTCCGTAACTTTCGTGTCTGCACTAAATCGTCCGTAACTTTTGATTTAGAGCTCAGTGTTCTACATTTTGACAAATTTGAGTCAAAAATAGAGACAATAAAGCGTTCAAGTAATCCAATCTATCCAAACTCCTTGATGCCATGTATTATGCTTCATTTTTAAGTCTTTACTTAATGAGCACCAAAGATCAGTTTAGAATGATCACTTCAACTGCCCGATGAACTTGAAATGTCCGCACTAAATCGCCCGTAAGTTTTAAGTTAGAGCTCATAATGACACGAATTCAATGCCCGCATTAAGCTTAGTCAATTTTCTATATTGTGAAAAAATGTGAGACAGAAATAGATACGACAAAGCGTGCAAGTAATCCAATCAATCCCAAACTGCGTGATTCCATGCATTATTTTTCAATATTAAGATTTTACTAAATGAGCACCAATCAGTTTAGTCATTTTAACTGGCCGATCAACTTGTCATATCTCCACAAAATCGTCCATAACATTTGATTTATAGCTCAGAATTACATGAATCCAATTCCCACATTAAGCTAGTTCAATTTTTTATATTGTGACAAAATTTGAGACATAACTAGGTACGACAAAGCCTCCAAATAATCCAATGTATCCCAAACTGCGTGATGCCATGGCGTATGCTTAATTTATAAGTCTTTACTCAGTGAGCACCAATGACCAGATTAAAATGATAACTTTAACTGGCCGATCAACTTGACATATCCGCACTAAATCGTTTGTAACATTTTATTTAGAGCTAAGAATGACCGAATCCAATGCCCACATTAACTAGCTCAAGTTTCTATATTTTGACAAAATTTGAGACAGAAGAGACGACAAACTGTCCAAGTAATCAAATCTATCCAAACTAGTTGATGCCATTCATTATGCTTCATTTATAAGCCTTAGCTTAATCAACACCAATGATCAGTTTAGAATGATCACTTTACCTGGCAGCTCAATATAACATGTCCGCACTAAATAGTCCGTAACTTTTCATTTAGAGCTTAGAATGATATGAATCCGATGCCCACGTTAAGCTAGCTCAATTTTCTATATTGTAACAAAATTTGAGACAGAAATAGAGACAACAAAGCGTCCAAGTAATACAATCTATCCAAACTCATTGATGCCATGTATTATGCTTCATTTATAAGCCTTTACTTAATGAGCATCAATGATCATTTCAGAATAATCATATTAACTTGCAGATCAACTTGACATGTGTGCAACAAATCGTCCGTAACTTTTGATTTTTAGCTCAGAATCACACGAGTCTAGTGCCTCGTTAATCTAGATAAATTTTCTTAATTTTGACAAAATTTGAGACAAGAGTAGAGACGATAAAGCATCCAAGTAATCCAATCTATCCTAAATTCCGTGATGCCATATATTATGCTTCAGTTATAAGTCGTTACTCAATAAGCACCAATGATCAGTTTTGAATAATCATATTATCTGGACGATCAACTTGACAAGTCCGCACTAAATCGTGTGTAACTTTTGATTTAGAGCTCAGAAAGAAAAAAATCCAATGCCCATGCTAAGCTAGCTCAATTTTCAATATTTTGACAAAATTTGAGACATAAATAGAGACGACAAAGCTTCCAAGTAATCTAATCTATCCAAACTCATTGATGCCATGCATTATGTTTCTTTTATAAGGCTTTACTTAATGAGCACCAATGATCACTTTAACTTGCTGATCACCTTGAAATGCCTAGACTAAATACTCTATAACTTTTGATTTATAGCGCCGAATTACAGGAATCCAAAGCCCACGTTAATCTAGCTCAATTTTCTATAGTGTGACAAAATTTGAGATAGAAATAGATACGACAAAGCGTCCAAGAAATCCAATCCATCCCAAACTGTGTGTTGCCATTCATTATTTTTCATTATTAAGCTTTTACTTAATGACCACCAATGATCAGTTTAAAAGATCATTTTAACTGCAAAATCAGCTTGTCATGTCTGCACTAAATCGTTCATAACATTTGATTTATAACTAAAAATGACATGAATCAAATGCCCATATTAACCTAGCTCAATTTTCTATATTTTGAAAAAAATTGAGACAAAAATAGAGACAACAAAGCATCCAAGAAATCCAATCAATACCAAATTGCTTGATGCCATGCGTTATGCTTCATTTATAAGCCTTTACTTAATTAGCACCAATGATCTGTTTAGATTGATCAATTTAACTGGCCGATGAACTTGACTTTTTTACACTAAATCGTCTGTATCTTCTGATTTAGAGCTCGGAATGACACCAATCCAATGCCTACGCTAAAATAGCTAAATTTTCTATATTGTGACAAAATTTGAAAAAAAAATAGAGACGACAAAGCGTCCAAGTAAATCAATCAATCCCAAACTGCGTGATGCCATTCTTTATGCTTCATTTATAAGCCTTTACTAAATGAGCACCAACGATCAGTTTAGAATGATAAATGTAACTGGTCGATCAACTTGACATGTCCACACTAACTCGTCTAAGAGTTTTGATTTCGAGCTCCGAATGACACGAATCCAATGCTCACAATAAGCTACCTCAATTTTCTATCTTGTAACAGAATTTGAGACATAAATAGAGACGACGAAGCGTCCAAGTAATCCAATCTATCCCAAAATGCGTGATGCCATGCTTTATGGTTCATTTATAAGCCTTTACTTAATGAGCACCAATGATCAGTTTGGAATGATCACTTAAACTAGCCACTCAACTTGACATATCCGCACTAAATCATCCCTAACTTTTGATTTAGAGTTTGGAAAGACACGAATCCAACACCCACGTTAAGCTCATTGATGCCATGCATTATGCTTCATTTATAAAGCTTTACTTTATGAGCACCAATAATCAGTTTAGAATGATCACTTTAACTTGCTGATCAACTGGAAATACCTGGACTAAATCCTCTATAACTTGTGATTTATAGCGCATAATTACAGGAATCCAATGCCCGCGTTAAGCTAGCTCAATTTTATGTAGTGTGACAAAATTTGAGATAGAAATATATACGACAAAGCGTCCAAGTAATCCAATCCATTCCAAACTGCGTGATGCCATTCATTATTTTTCATTATTAAGCTTGTACTTAATGACCACCAATGATCAGTTTAAAAGATCAATTTAACTGCCCAATCAACTTTTCATGTCTACACTAAATCGTCCATAACTTTTGATTTATAACTCAAAATGACATGAATCAAATGCCCACATTAACCTAGCTCAATTTTCAATATTTTGACAAAATTTGAGACAGAAATAGAGACGACAAAGCATCCAAGTAATCCAATCAATCCAAAAGTGCTTGATGCCATGCACTATGCTTCATTTATAACCCTTTACTTAATGAGCACCAATGATCTGTTTAGATTGATCAATTTAACTGGCCGATCAACTTGACTTTTCTGCACTAAATCTTTTGTATCTTCTGATTTAGAGCTCAGTATGACACGAATCCATTGCCTACGCTAAGCTAGCTCAAGTTTATATATTGTGACAAAATTTGAAACAGAAATAGAGACGATAAAGCGTCCAAGTAATCCAATCAATCCCAAACGGCGTGATGCAATTCTTTATGCTTCATTTATAAGCCTTTACTTAATGAGCACCAATGATCAGTTTGGAATGATCAATTTAACTGGTCGATCAACTTTACATATCTGCACTAACTCGTCCGTGAGTTTTGATTTAGAGCTCCGAATGACATGAATCCAATGCCCACGTTAAGCTACCTCACTTTTCTATATTAAACAGAATTTGAGACATAAATAGAGATGACGAAGCGTCCAAGTAATCCAATCGATCCTAAAATGCTTGATGCCATGCTTTATGGTTCATTTATAAGCCTTTACTGAATAAGCACCAATGATCAGTTTAGAATGATCACTTTAACTACCACTCAACTTGACATATCCGCACTAAATCATCCCTAACTTTTGGTTTATAGCTCAGAATGACACGAATCCAACGCCCACGTTAATCTAGCTCAGTTTGCTATATTGTAACAAAATTTGAGACAGAAGTAGAGACGACAAAGCATCCAAGTATTCCAATATATCCCAAACTGCGTGATGCCATGCATTATGCTTAATTTATAAGCCGTTACTCAAGAAGCACTAGTGATCAGTATAGAATAATCATATAAACTGGCCGACCAACTTGACATTTCCACACTAAATCGTTTGTAAATTTTGATTTAAAGCTCAGAATGACACGAATCCAATGCCCACGTTAAGCTAGCTCAATTTTCTATATTTTGACAAAATTTGTGATAGAAATAGAGACGACAAAGCTTCCAAGTAATCCAAACTATCCTAAGCTCCTTGATGCCATGCATTATTCTTCATTTATAAGGCTTTACTTAATGAGCACCAATGATCAGTTTAGAATTATCACTTTAACTGGCTGATCAACTTGAAATGTCGGCACTAAATCCTCCTTAGCTTTTGATTTAGAGCTCCGAATTACATGAATCCAATGCCCACGTTAAGCTAGCTATATTTTTATATTGTGACAAAATTTTAGATAGAAATATTTTCGACAAGGCGTCCAGGTAATCCAATCCATCCCAACTGCGTGATGCCATGTATTATTTTTCATTATTTAGCCTTTACTTAATAAGCACCAATGATCAGTTTAAAAGATCATTTTAACTGGCAAATCAATTTGTCATGTCTGCACTAAATGTTCCTTAGCTTTTGATTTATAACTCAGAATGACATGATTTATAACTCAGAATGACATGATTTATAACTGGCCGATCAACTTGACATCTCCGCACTATATTGTCCGTAATTTGTGACAAAAATAGGCATTAAGATATCTCAATATTCTCAATATTCTCAAATCGTCCGAATCGTCCACATTAAGATATCTCAATATTCTATATTGTAACAAAATTTGAGACAAAAATAGGCATCACAAAGCTTCCAAGTAATCCAATCTATCCAAAACTGTGTGATGCCATACATTATGCCTCTTTTACAAGCCTTTACTCAATGAGCAGCAATGATCAGTTTATAATAATCATATTAACTGGCCGATCAACTTGACATGTCCACACTAAATTATCCATTACTTTTGATTTTGAGATCAGAATGACACGAATCTAATGCCCATGTTAAGCTAGATAAATTTTATATATTTTGACAAAATTTGAGACAAAAGTAGAGACGACAAAGCGTCCAAGTAATCCAATCTATCACAAACCGCATGATGCAATACCTTAGGCTTCATTTATAAGCCTTTGCTAAATGAGCACCAATGATCATTTTAGAATGATCATTTTAACTGGCCGATCAACTTGACATGTCCGCTCAGAATCATCTATAACTTTTGATTTAGAGCTCAGAATGACACGAATATAATGCCCACGTTAAGCTAGCTCAATTTCTATGGTTTGAAAGAATTTGAGACAGCAATAGAGACGACAATGTGTCCAAGTAATCCAATCTATCCAAAACAACCTGAAGCCATGCTTTATACTTCATTTATAAGCCTTTACTTAATGAGCACCAATGATCAGTTTAGAATGATAACTTTATTTGGCCGTTCAACTTGACATGTCCTCACTAAATCGTCTGTAACTTTTGATTTAGCGCTTCGAAACACACGAATCCAATGTCCACGTTAAGCTCGCTCAATTTTCTATATTGTAGCCAAATTTGAGAAAGAAATAGATATGATAAAGTGTCCAAATTATCTAATCTATCCAAAACTGTGTTATTCCATGCACTATGCTTCATTAATAAGCCTTTACTCAATGAGCACCAATGATCAGTTTACAATGATCACTTTAACTGGCCAATCAACTTGACATGTCTGCACTAAATCGTCCATAACTTTTGATTTAGAGCTTAGAATGACACGAATCCAATGCCCATGTTAAGCTAGCTCAATTTTCTATATTGTGACAAAATTTGATAGAGAAACAGATACAACAAAGCGTACAATTAATCCGATGTATTCAGAACTGTGTGATGTCATGCATTATTTTTTATTTATAAGCTTTTACTCAATGAGCACCAGTGATCAGTTTGGAATGATCACTTTTACTGGCCACTCAACTTGACATGTCCGAACTAAATCGTCCGTAATTTTTGATTTAGAGCTCAGAATAACACGAATCTAATGCAATTGTTAGACAAAAAATTGTAACACAATTTTTCTATATTGTAACAAAATTTGACAAAAAATTAGAAACGACAAAGCTTCCAAGTAATCCAATCTATCCCAAACTGTGTGATGCCATATATTATGCTTCTTTGATAAGCCATTATTCAATGAGCACCAATGGATCACTTTAACTGGCCGATCAACTTTACATGTTCGCACTAAATCGTTCGTAACTTTTCATTAAGAGCTTAGAATGACACGAATCCATTGTCCATGTTAAGCTAGCTCATTTTCTATATTTTGACAAAATATTAGATAGAAAGAAAGAAGACAAAGCGTCCAAGTAATCAAATCTATCCCAAATTCTGTGATGCCATGCTTTATGCTTCATTTATAAGCCTTGAATTAATGAGCACCAATAATCAGTTTAAAATAATCACTTTAACTGGTCGATCAGCTTGACATGTCCGCACTAAATCTTCTATAACTTTTGATTTAGAACTCCGAAACACACGAATCCAATCCCCATATTAAGCAATCTCAATTTTCTATATTGTAATCAAACTTAAGATAGAAATAGATATGACAAAGTGTCCAAGTAATCCAAAACTGTGTGCTCATTTTAACTAAGTGATGAACTTTACATGTCCGCACCAAAAATCGTCCCTAACTTTTGATTTAGAACTCAGAATGACACGAATCCAATGCCCATGTTAAGCTAACTCAATTTCATATATTGTGACAATATTTGAGACAGAAATAGATACGACAAGATGTCCAAATAATCCAATCCATCCCAAACTGCGTAATGCCATGCATTATTTTTCATTTTTAAGCTTTTACTCAAGGAGCACCAATGATCAGTTTGGAATGATCATTTTAACTGGCCGATCAACATGTCATGTATGCACTAAATCGTCCATAACTTTTGAGTAATACCTCAGAATTACACGAATCCAATGCCCACATTAAGCTAGTTCAATTTTCTATATTGGGAAAAAATTTGAGACAGAACTAGATATGAAAAAGCATCCAAGTAATCTAATCTATCCAAAACTGTGTGATGCCATGCATTATGCTTCCTTTTTCAGCCTTTACTCAATGAGCACCAATGATCAGTTTAGAATGATCACTTTAACTGATCGATCAACTTGACATGTACGCACTAAATCATCCATTACTATTGATTTAGAGCTCATAATGTCACGAATTGAAAGCCCACGTTAAGCTAGTTCAATTTTCTATATTCTGGCAAAATTTTAGACACAAATAGAGAAGTCAAAGCATCCAAATAATCCAGTCTATCCAAACTGCTTGATGCCATGCATTATGCTTCATTTATAAGCCTTTACGTAATGAGTACCAATGATTAGTTTAGAATGATCACTTTAACTGGACGATCAACTTGACATGTCCGTACTAAATCATCTGTAGCTTTTGATTTATAGCTCAGAAACACAAGAATGCAATGCCCACGTGTAGCTAGCTCAATTTCCTATAATGTAACAAAATTTGAGACAGAAATACATATGATAAAGTGCCAAGTTATCCAATCTATCCAAAACTGTCTGATGCCTTGAATTATGCTTTATTTATAACCCTTTACTAAATGAGCACCAATGATCAGCTTAGAATGATCACTTTAACAGCCTTATCCTTCATTTATAAGCCATTGCTTAATGAGCACCAACGATCGTTTTAGAATGATCATATTAACTGGCCGATCAACTTGACTTGTCCTCACTAAATCGTTTCTAACTTTTGATTTAGAGCTCAGAATGACACGAATCCAATACCCACGATAACATACCTCATTATTCTATAGTTTGACAAATTTTGATACAGAAACACAGATGACAATACGTCCAAGTAATCCAATCTATCCCAAACTACGTGATGCCATGTTTTATGCTTAATTTATAAGCCTTTACTTAATGAGCACCAAGTATAACTTTAGAATGATCACTTTAACTGGCCGATGAACTTGTCATGTATGCACTAAATAGTCCGTTACTTTTTATTTAGAGCTTAGAATGAGACGAATCCAATGCCCACGTTAAGCTAGCCCAAGTTTCTATATTTTGACAAAATTTGAGACAGAAATAAAGACGACAAATCATCCAACTAATCCAATCTATCCAAACTGCTTAATGCCATGCATTATGTTTCACTTATAAGTCTTTAATTAATAAGCACCAATGATCCGTTTAGAATGATAAATTTAACTGGCCACTCAACTTAACATGTCCGTACCAAATCGTCCCTAACTTTTGATTTAGAGGTTGGAATGACACGAATCCAATGCCCACGTTAAGGTTGGTCAATTTTCTATATTGTAACAAAATTTGAGACTGAAATAGACACGACAAAGCATCCAAGTAATCCAATCTATCCAAAACTGTGTGATGCCAAGAATTATGCTTCATTTATAAGCCTTTACTCAATGAGTTACAATGATCAGTTTAGAATAATCATATTAACTGGCCAATCAACTTGACATGTCCGCACTAAATTGTCCGTAACTTTTGATTTTGAGCTTAAAATGACACGAATCCAATGTCCACGTTAATCTAGCTCAATTTTCTATATTTTGACAAACTTTGGGACAGAAAAAGAGACGACAAAGCGTCCAAGTAATCCAATCTATTCTAAACTTCGTGATGCCATGCTTTATGCTTCATTTACAAGCCTTTACTTAATGAGCACCAATGATCAGTTTAGAATGATCACTTTAATTGGCAAATCAACTTGACATGTCCGCACTAAATTTGTTTGTAACTTTTGATTTAGAGCTTACAAACACACGAATCCAATTCCCACGTTGAGCTAGCTCAATTTTCTATATTGTAACAAAATTTGAGATAGAAATAGATATGACAAAGCGTCCAAGTAAATCAAATCCATCCCAAACTACGTGATGTCATGCATTATTGTTCATTTATAAGCTTTTACTCAATGAGCATTAATGATCAGTTTAGAATGATTATTTTAACTGGTCGATCAAATTGACATGTCTGCACTAAATCGTCCATAACTTGTGATTTATAGCTCAGAATGACACGAATCTAATAGATTCCCACATTAAGCTAGTTCAATTTTCTATACTGTGACAAAATTTGAAACAGAACTAGATACGAAAAAGCATCCACGTAATCCAATCTATCCCAAACTGCGTGATGCCATGCATTATCCTTCATTTGTTAGCCTTTCCTCAATGAGCACCAATGACCAGTTTAGAATGATCACTTTAACTGGGCGATCCACTTGAGATGTCCACACTAAATCGTCCGTAACTTTTGATTTAGAGCTTAGAATGACACGAATCCAATGTCCACGTTATGCTAACTCAATTTTCAATATTGTGAAAAAATTTGAGACATAAATAGATACGACAAATCGTGCAAGTAATCCAATCCATCCCAAACTGCGTGATGCCATGCATTATTATTCATTTATTAGCCTTTACATAATGACCACTAATGATCAGTTTAGAAGGATCACTTTAACTGGCGATCACCTTGACATGTCCTCACTAAATAGTAGGTAACTATTGATTTAGACCTCAGAATGACACTAATCCAATGCCCACGTTAAGCTAGCTCAATTTTCTATATTTTAACAAAATTTGAGACAGAAATAGATATGACAAAACATCCAAGTAATCCAATCTAGACAAAACTTTGTGATGCCATGCATTATGCTTCATTTATAAGCCTTTACTGAATGAGCATCAATGATGAGTTTATAATGATCATTTTAGCTGGCCGATCAACTTGACATGTCTGCATTAAATCATCCACAATTTTTGATTTATTGCCCATAATGTCACGAATCTAATACCCACATTAATCTAGTTGAATTTTCTAGACTGTCACAAAATTTGAAACAGAACAAGAATCGACAAGCTTACAAGTAATCCATTCTATCCGAAACTGCGTGATGTCATGCATTATGCTTCATTTATTAGCCTTTCCTCATTGATCACCAATGATCATATTAGAATGATCACTTTAACTGGCTGATAAACTTGACATCTCCACACTAAATCATCCGTATCTTTTGATTTAGAGCTCAAAATGACACGAATCCATTGTCCATGTTAAGCTAGTTTAAATTTCTATATTTTGACCAAATTTGGGACCGAAAAAGAGACGACAAAGCGTCCAAGTAATCAATTTATCCCAAACTGCATGATGCCATGCTTTATGCTTCATCTGTAAGCATTTACTAAATGAGCATCAATTGTAACATTAGAATGATCACTTTAGTTGGCCAATCAACTTGACATGTCCGCACTAAATCAACATTAACTTTTGATTTAGAGCTCACAAACACAAGAATCCAATGCCCACCTTAAGGTAGCTAAATTTTCTATATGGTAACAAAATTTGGGACAGAAATAGATACGACAAAGTGTCCAAGTAATCCAATCTATCCAAACTAATTGATACCATGCTTCATGCTTCTTTTATAAGCCTCTACTTAATGTGCACCAATGATCAGTTTACATTGATCACTTTAACTAGCCGATCAACTTGAAATGTCCGCTATAAATCGTCCGTAATTTTTGATTTAGTGCTCAAAAACACACGAATTCAATGCCCCCGTTAAGTTAGCACAATTTTCTATATTGTAGCAAAATTTAAGACAGAAATAGATACGATAAAGCGTCCAAGTAATCTAATCCATCCGAAACTGCGTAATACCATGCATTATTGTTCATTTATAAGCTTTTATTGAATGACCACCAATGATTAGTTTAGAATGATCATTTTAACTGGCCAATCAACTTGACATGTTTGCACTAAATCGTCCAAAACTTTTGATTTATAGTTCAGAATTACACGAATCCAATACCTACGTAAAGCTAGTTCAATTTTCTATATTGTGACAAAATTTGAGAAAGAACTAGATTCGACAAAGCGTCCAAGTAATCCAATTTATCCTGAACTCCGTGATGTCATGCATTATGCTTCATTTATAAGCCTTTACTCAATGAGCACCAAGGATCAGTTTAGAATGATCACTTTAACTAACCGATCAACTTGACATGTCCACACTAAATCGTCCGTAACTTTTGATTTAGAGCTCAAAATGACACATATCCAATGCCCACGCTAAGCTAGCTCAATTTTCTATATTTTGACAATATTTGAGATAGAAATAGAGACGACAGTGTTCAAGTAATCCAATCTATCCAAACCGCTTGATGCCATGTTGTATGCTTCATTTATAAGACTTTACTTAATGAGCACTAATGATCTGTTTAGAATGATCATTTTAATTTGCCCGTCACCTTGACATGTCCGCACTTAATCGTTCGTAATTTTTGATTTAGATCTCAGAATGACACGAATCCAATGTCCACGTTAAGCTAGCTCTATTTTCTATGTATTAACAAAATTTGAGACACAAATAGATATGAGAAAGCATCCAAGTAATCCACTATATCGAAAACTGTGTGATGCCAAGCATTATGCTTCATTTATAAGCCATTACTCAATGACCAGCAATGATGAGTTCAAAATGATCATTTTAACTGGCCGATCAATTTGACATGTGTGCACTAAATCGTCAATAACTTTTGATTTATAGCTCCGAATGACACGAATCCAATACCCAGATTAAGCTATTTCATTTTTCTATATTTTGAAAAAAATTGAGACAGAAGTAGATATAAAAAAGCATCCACGTAATCCAATCTATCCCAAACTGTGTGATGCCATGCATTATACTTCATTTATAAGACTTTATTCAATGAGCACAAATGATCAGTTTAGAATGATCACTTTAACTAGGCGGTCAACTATACATGTCCGCACTAAATCGTCCACAACTTTTGATTTAGAGTGCAGAATAACATGAATCCAATGCCCTTGTTAAGCTAGCTCAATTTTCTATATTGTGGCAAATTTTCAGACAAAAATGGATACAGAAAAGCATTCAAGTAATCCAATCTATGCAAAACTGCATGATGCCATGCATTATGTCTCATTTATAAGCCTTTACTCAATGAGCACAAATGATCAGCTTTGAATGATCACTTTAACTAGGCGATCAACTTGACATGTCCGCACTAAACCGTTCGTAACTTTTGTTTTAGAGCTCAGAATAACGCGAATCCATAGCCCAAGTTAAGATAGCTCAATTTTCTATATTGTGAGACAATCTGAGACAAAAATATATACGAAAAAGCGTTCAAGTAATCTAATTTAACCAAAACTGCGTGATGCCATGCATTATGCTTCATTTCTAAGCCTTTACTCAATGAGCACCAATGATCAGTTTAGAATGATCACTTTAACTGGGCGATCAACTTGACATTTCTGCACTAAATCGTCCTTAGCTTATATTTTAAAGCTCAGAATGACACAAATCCAATGCCCACTTAAGTTAGCTCAATTTTCTATATTGTGACAAAATTTGAGACATAACTACATACGAAAAAGCATCTAAGTAATCCAATATATCCCGAACTCCGTCATCCCATGATTTTTGCTTCATTTATAAGCGTTTACTTAATGAGCACCAATGATAAGTTTAGAATGATCAGTTTAGAATGATCACTTTAACTAGGTGATCAACTTGACATGTCTACAGTAAATCGTTCGTAACTTTTTATTTAGAGCTCACTATAACACGAATCCAATGCCTATGTTAAGGTAGCTCAATTTTCTATATTGTGACAAAATTTGGGACAAAAATAAATACGAAAAAGCGTTCAAGTAATCCAATCTAGCCAAAACTGTGTGATGCACTACATTATGACTTTAACTGGCCGATAAAATAGACATGTCTGCACTAAATCATCACTAACTTTTGATTTAGAGCTCAGAATGACACGAATCCAATGCCCACGTTAAGCTAGCTCAATTTTCTATATTGTGACACAATTTGAGACTGAAACAGATACAAAAAAGCATTCAAGTAATCGAATCTAGCCAAAACTGTTTGATGCCATGAATTATGGTTAATTTATAAGCATTTACTCAACGACCACCAATGATCAGTTAAGAATGATCGCTTTAACTGGCCGATCAACTTCACATATCCACACTAAATGTCCGTAACTTATGATTTAGAGCTCTGAATAACATGAATCCAATGCCCACGTTGAGCTAGCTCAATTCAATAGTAAAACCAAATTTGAGACAGAAATAGATAAGACAAAGCGTCCAAGTAATCCAATCTATCCCTAACTGCATGATGTCATGCATTATGCTTCATTTATAAGCCTTAACTCAATGAGAACCAATTAGAATGATCAGTTTAATTGGCCGATCAACTTGACATGTTTTCACTAAATCATCCGTAACTTTTGATTTAGAGCTCCGAATGACAGGAATCCAATGGCCACGTTAAGCTAGCTCAATTTTCTATATTGTGACAAAACATGACACATAAATAGATACAAAAAACCATTCAAGTAATCCAATATAGTGAAAACTGCATGATTCCATGCATTATGCTTCACTTATAAGTCTTTATTCAATGAGCACAAATGATTAGTTTAGAATGATCGCTTTAACTAGGCGATCAACATGACATGTCTGCACTAAATTTTCCTTAACTAATTATTTAGAGCTCAGAATAACAGAAATCCAATGTGCATGTGAAGTTAGCTCAATTTTCTATATTGTGACAAAATATGAGACAAAAATATATACGAAAAAGCGTTCAAGTAATCCAATATAACCAAAACTGCGTGATGCCATGCATTATGGTTCATTTCTAAGCCTTTACTCAATGAGAACCAATGATTAGTTTAGAATGGACACTTTAACTGGCCGATCAACTTGTCATGTACGCACTAAATCATCCCTAACTTTAGAGCTCAGAATGACACGAATCCAATGCCTACGTTAAGCTAGATCAATTTTCTAAATTCTTACAAAATTTGAGACAAAAATAGATACGAAAAAGTGTTCCAATAATCCAATCTAACAAAAAATGTGTGATGCCATGCAATATAATGCCTTTCTAAGCTTTTACTCAATGAGCACCAATGATCAGTTCAGAATAATCACTTTAACTGGCCGATCAACTTGACATGTCCGCACCAAATCATCCCTAACTTTTGATTTAGAGTTCAGAATGACACGAATCCAACGCCTAACTTAAGCTAGCTCAGTTTTCTATATTGTGACAAAATATGAGACAAAAATTTATATAAAAATCATTCAAGTAATCCAATCTAACCAAAACTGCGTGATACCTTGCATTATGCTTCATTTATAAGACTTTATTCATTGAGCACAAATGATCAGTTTAGAATGATCACTTTAACTAGGCGGTCAACTAGACATGTCCGCACTTAATTATCCATAACTTTTGATTTAGAGCTCAGAATAACATGAATCCAATGCCCACGTTAAGCTAGCTCAATTTTCTATATTATGGTGAATTTTGATACAAAAATAGATACAGAAAAGCATTCAAGTAATCCAATCTATGCAAAACTGCATGATGCCATGCATTATGCATCATTTATAAGCATTTACTCAATGAGCACAAATGGTCAGTTTCGAATGATCACTTTAACTAGACGATCAACATGACATGTCCGCACTAAATCGTTCGTAACTTTTGTTTTAGAGCTCAGAAAAATGCGAATCCAAAGCCGAAGTTAAGATAGCTCAATTTTCTATATTGCGATAAAATTTGAGACAAAAATATATACGAAAAAGCATTCAAGTAATCCAATTTAACCAAAACTGCGTGATGCCATGCATTATGCTTCATTTCTAAGCCTTTACTCAATGAGCACCAATGATCAGTTTAGAATGATGACTTTAACTGGCCGATCAATTTGACATGTCTGCACTAAATCGTCCTTAACTTAATTTTTAAAGCTCAGAATGACACAAATCCAGTGCCCACGTTAAGTTAGCTCAATTTTCTATATTGGGACAAAATTTGAGACAGAAGTAGATACGAAAAAGCGTCCAAGTAATCCAATCTATCCCAAACTCCATGATCCCATTATTTTTCCTTCCATTTATAAGCGTTTACTTAATGAGCACCAATGATCAGTTTAGAATGATCACTTTAACTAGGTGATCAACTTGACATGTCTGTAGTAAATCATCCGTAATTTTATTTAGAGCTCAGTATAACACGAATCCAATGCATACGTTAAGGTAGCTCAATTTTCTTTTTTGTGACAAAATTTGGGACAAAAATAAATACGAAAAAGCGTTCAAGTAATCCAATCTAGCCAAAATTGTGTGATGCCATGCATTCTGCTTCATTTATAAGCCTTTACTCAATGAGCACCAATGATAAGTTTACAATGATCACTTTAACTGGCCGATAAAATAGACATGTCTGCACTAAATCATCACTAACTTTTGATTTAGAGCTCAGAATGACACGAATCCAATGCCCACGTTTAGCTAGTTCAATTTTCTATGTTGTGATACAATTTGAGAAAGAAACATATGCAAAAAAGCGTTCAAGTAATCCTATCTAGCCTAAACTGCGTGATGCCATGAATTTTGCTTAATTTATAAGCATTTACTGAATGACCACCAATGATCAGTTAAGAATGAACACTTTAACTAGCCGATCAACTTGACATATCTGCCCTAAGTGTCCGTAACTTTTGATTTAGAGCTTTGAATAACACGAATCCAATGCCCACATTAAGCTAGCTCAATTCAATATTAAAACCAAATTTGAGACAGAAATAGATAAGACAAAGCGTCCAAGTAATCCAATCTAACCACAACTGTGTGATGTCATGCATTATGCTTCATTTATAAGCCTTAACTCAATGAGCACCAATGATCAGTTTAGAATGATCAGTTTAATTGGCCGATCAACTTGACATGTCTGCACTAAATCATCCATAACTTTTGATTTAGAGCTCAGAATGACACGAATCCAATGGCCACGTTAAGCTAGCTAAACTTTCTATATTGCAAAATTTGAGACGAAAATAGATACGAAAAAGCGTTCAAGTAATCCAATCTAACCAAATCTGTGCATGCCATGCATTATGCTTTATTTCTAAGCCTTTACTCAGTGAGCACCAAAGATCAGTTTAGAATGATCACTTTAACTAGCTGATCAACTTGACATGTCCACACCAAATCATCCTTAAATTTTGATTTAGAGCTCAGAATGGCACGAATCCAATGGCTACATTAAACTAGCTCAATTTTCTATATTGTTACAAAATTTGAGACAAAAATCTATACGAAAAAGCATTGAACTAATCCAATCTAACAAAAATTGCGTGATGCCATGCATTATGCTTCATTTCTAAGCCTTTACTCAATGAGCACCAATGATCAGTTTAGAATGATCACTTTACTTGGCCGATCAACTTGACATTTCTGCACTAAATCATCACTAACTTTTGATTTAGAGCTCCGAATGACACGAATCCAATGCCTATGTTAAGCTAACTTAATTTTCTATATTGTGAAAGAAATAGATATAAAAAGCGTTCAAGTAATCGAATATAACCAAAACTGCGTGATTCCATGCATTATGCTTCCTTTATAAGCCTTTTCTCAATGAGCACCAATGATTAGTTAAGAATGATCACTTTAACTGGCCGGTCAGCTTGACATGTCCACATTAAATCGTTTGTAACTTATTATAGTGAGCTCAAAATGACATGAATCCACTGCCCACGTTAAGCTAGCTCAATTTTCTATATTGTGACAAAATTTGAGATAGAAATAGATGCAAAAAAGCGTTCATGTAATCCAATCTATGCAAAACTGCAGGATGCCATGCCTTATGCTTCATTTTTAAGCCTTTAATAAATGAACACAAATGATCAGTTTAGAATGATCACTTTAACTGGCCTATCAACTTGACATGTCCGCACTAAATCGTCTGTAACATATGATTTAGAGCTCATAATGACACGAATCCAATGCCCACGTTAAGCTAGCTTAATTTTCTATATTGTGAAAAAATTTGAGACAGAACTAGAATACAAAAAAGCGTTCAAGTAATCCAATCTATGCAAAACTGCATGATGGCATGCATTATGCTTCATTTATAAGCTTTTACTCAATGAGCACAAATGATCAGTTTAGAATGATCACTTTAACAGGCCGATCAACTTGACATTTCTGCACTAAATCGTTTGTAACTTATGATTTAGAGTTCATAATGACAAGAATCCAATGCCCATGAGAAGTTAGATCAATTTTCTATATTGGGACAAAATTTGAGACAAAAATAGATACGAAAAAGCGTTTAAGTAATCCAATATAACCAAAACTGCGTGATGCCATGCATTATGCTTCATATCTAAGCCTTTAATCAATGGGAACCAATGATCAGTTTAGAATGATCACTTTAACTGGCCGATCAACTTGACATGTCCGCACCAAATCTTCCCTAATTTTTGATTTAGAGCTCAGAATGACACGAATCCAATGTCTACGTTAAGCTACCTAAATTCTCTAAATTGTGACAAAATTTGAGACAAAAATAGATACGAAAAAAGAGTTTTAGTAATCCAATCTAACCAAAACTGCGTGATACCATACATTATGCTTCATTTCTATGCCTTTACTCAATGAGCAGCAATGATCAGTTTAGAATGGTCACTTTAACTGGCCGATCAACTTGACTCTTCCGCACCAAACCATCCCTAACTTTTGATTTAGAGCTTCGAGTGACACGAATCCAATGCCTACGTTAATCTAGCTCAATTTTCTATATTTTGAAAAAAATTGAGACAAAAATTATATACGAAAAAGCGTATAAATAATCCAATCTAACCAAAATTATGTGTTGCCATGCATTATGCTTCATTTCTAAGCCTTTACTCAATGAGCACCAATGATCAGTTTAGAATGATCACTTTAACTGGCCGTTCAACTTGACATGTCTGCACTAAATCGTCTGTAACTTTTGATTTAGAGCTCCGAATGACACGAATCCAGTGCCTACGTTAAGCTAGCTCAATTTTCTATATTGTGACATAAATAGATATAAAAAAGCGTTCAAGTAATAGAATATAACCTAAACTGCGTGATGCCATACATTATGGTTCATTTATAAGCCTTTACTCAATGAGCACCAATGATTAGTTAAGAATGATCATTTTAACAGGCCAATAAACTTGACATGTTCGTCCTAAATCGTCCGTAATTTATGATTTATAGCTCATAATGACATGAATCATGTGCCCATGCTAAGCTAGCTCAATTTTCTATATTGTGACAAAATTTGAGACAGAAATAGATACAAAAACCGATCAAGTAATCTAATCTATGCAAAACTGCATGATGCCATGGATTATACTTCATTTCTAAGCCTTTACTGAATGGGAACAAATGATGAGTTTAGAATGATCACTTTAACTGGCCTATCAACTTCACATGTCTGCACTAAATCATACCTAACTTTTGATTAGAGCTTAGAATGACACGAATCCAATGCCTACGTTAAACTAGCTCAATTTTCAATATTGTGATAGAAATAGATGTAAAAAAGCGTTCAAGTATAAGTTAGCTCAATTTTCTATACTGTTACAAAATTTGAGGCATAAATAAATACAAAAAGCGTTTAAGTAATCCAATCTAGCCAAAACTGCTTTGTGTCATGCATTATGTTTCATTTATAAGCCATTACTCAATGAGAACCAATGATCAGTTTCGAATGATACTTTAACTGTCTGATCAAATTGACATGTACGCACTAAATCATCCCTATCTTTTGATTTAGAGCTCAGAATGACACGGATCCAATGCCTACGTTAGGCTAGATCAATTTTCTAAATTGTAACAAAATTTGAGACGAAAAGAAATACGAAAAAGTTCTCAACTAATCCAATCTAGCCAAAACTTTGTGATCTCATGCATAATGCTTCATTTGTAAGCCTTTACTCAATGACCGCCAATGATCAGTTTAGAATTATCATTTTACCTATACGATCAACATGACATGTCCGCCCTAAATCGTCCGTAACTTATGATTTACAGCTCAGAGTGAAACTAATCTAATGCCCACATTAACCTAGCTAAATTTTCTATATTGTGACAAAATTTGAGACAAAAATAGATAAGGAAAATTGTCCATGTAATCCAATCTAGCCTGAACTGCGTGATGCCTTGCATTATGATTCATTTATAAGCCTTTACTTAATGAGCAAAAATGATCAGTTTAGAATGATAACTTTAACTAGGCAATCAACTTGACATGTCTGCACTAAATCATCCATAACTTTTAATTTAGAGCTCAGAATAACACGAATCCAATTCCCATGTTAAGCTAGCTAAATTGTTTTTATATTGTGACAAAATTTGAGATAGAAATAGATACGAACAAGCATCCATGTAATCCAATCTATCCCGAACTATGTGATTTCATGCATTATGCTTCATTTATTAACCTTTACTCAATGAGCACCAATGACCAGTTAGGAATGGTCACTTTAACTAGCCGATAAACTTGACATGTCTACACTAAATCATTCGTAACTTATGAGTTAGATCTTAGAATGATATGAATCTCGTGCCCACGATAAGCTAGCTCAATTTTCTATATTGTGACAAAATTTGAGGAAGAAATAGATACAACAAAGTGTCCAAGTAACCCATTCTATCCCGAGCTGCGTGATGTCATGCATTATGTATCATTTATAAACTTTACTCAATGAGCACTAATGATCAGTTAAGAATGAACAATTTAACTGGATGATCAAATTGACATGTCTGCACTAAATCCTTCGTAACTTATGAGTTAGAGCTTAAAATGATACGAATCCTGTGCGCCCACGTTAAGCAAGCTAAATTTTCTATATTGTGACAAAATTTGAGGCAGAAATAGATATGCTAAAGCACCAAGTAATCCAATCTATCCCAAACAGCGTGATGTCATACATTATGCATCATTTATAAGCATTTACTCAATCAGCACCAATGATTACTTTAGAATGATTAGTTTAACTGGGAGATACACTTGACATGTTTGCACTAAATCGTCCATAACTTTTGATTTATAGCTCATAATGAGAGGAATCCAATGCCCGCGTTAAGCTAGCTCAATTTTCTATATTGTGAAAAAAATTGTGATACAAATAGAAACGAAAAAGCGTTCAAGTAAGCTAAGCTAGACAGAACTTTGTAATGCCATGCATTTTGCTTCATTTATATGCCTTTACTCAATGAGCACCAATGATCAGTTTGGAATGATTACTTTAACTGGCCGATTAACTTGACATGTCCGCACTAAGTCGTACCTAACTTTTGATTTAGAGCTCAGAATGACATGAATCCAATACCAACGAAGGTAGCTCAATTTTCTATATTTTGACAAAATTTTAAACAGAAATAGATTAAAAAAAGCGTTCAAGTACTCCAATCTACTAAAACTGCTTTATGTTATGCATTATGCTACATAGCCTTTACACAATGACCGCCAATGATCAGTTTAGAATGATCATTTTACCTAGCCGATCAACTTGACATGTCCGCCCTAAATCATCCGTAACTTATGATTTAGAGCTCAAAATGAAATGAATCCAATGCCCACGTTAAGCTAGCTCAATTTTCTATATTGTGACAAACTTTGAGACAAAAATAGATACGGCAAAGTGTCCCTGTAATCCAATCTAACCCAAACTGCGTGATGCCATGCATTATCGTTCATTTATAAGCATTTACTCAATGAGTACAAATGATCAGTTTAGAATGATAACTTTAACTAGGCGATCAATTTGACATGTCCGCACTAAATCATTCGTAACTTTTGATTTAGAGCTCCGAATAACACGAATCCAATGCTCATGTTAAGATAGCTAAATTTTCAATATTTTGACAAAATTTGAGAAAGAAATAGGTACGACCAGTAGTCCATGTAATCCAATCTATCCCGAACTGCGTGATGCCATGCATTATGCTTCATTTATAAGCCTTTACTCAATGAGCACGAATGATCAGTTAAGAATGATCAGTTTAACTTACCGATCAACTTGACATGTCTGCACTAAATCATTCGTAACATATGAGTTAGAGCTTAGAATGATACGAATCTTGTGCCCACGATAAGCTAGCTCAATTTTCTATATTGTGACAAAATTTGAGATAGAAATAGATACGAAAAAGCGTTCAAGTAATCTAAGCTAGACAGAACTGTGTAATGCCATGCATTTTGCTTCATTTATATGACTTTACTCAATGAGCACCAATGATCAGTTTGGAATGATCACTTTAACTGGCCGATCAACTTGACATGTCCGCAGTAAATGGTCCCTAAATTTTGATTTAAGCTCAGAATGACACGAATCCAATGCCAACGAAGCTAGCTCAATTTTCTATATTTTGACAAAATTCGAAACATAAATAGATATAAAAAAGCGTTCAAGTACTCCAATCTACTAAAACAACGTGATGCCATGCATTATGCTTTATTTATAAGCCTTTACACAATGACCGTCAATGATCAGTTAAGAATGATAATTTTACCTAGCCGATCAACTTGACATGTCCGCCCTAAATCATCTGTAACATATGATTTAGAGCTTAGAATGAAACGAATCCAATGCCCACGTTAAGCTAGCTCAATTTTCTATATTGTGAAAAAATTTGAGACAAAAATAGACAGGGCAAAGTGTCCCTGTAATCCAATCTAACCCGATCTGCGTGATGCCATGCATTATGGTTCATTTGTAAGCCTTTACTCAGTGAGCAAAAATGATCAGTTTAGAATGATAACTTTAGCTATGCGATCAACTTCACATGTCTGCATTAAATCATTCCGAACTTTTGATTTAGAGCTCAGAATAACACGAATCCAATGCCCATGTTAAACTAGATAAATTTTCAATATTGTGATAAAATTTGAGACAGAAATAGATACGACCAAGCGTCCATGTAATCCAATCTATCCAGAATTGCATGATGCCATGCATTATGCTTCATTTATAAGCCTTTACTCAATGAGTACCTATGATAAGTTAAGAATAATCAATTTAACTGGCCGATCAACTTGACATGTCTGCACTAAATCGTTTGTAACGTATGAGTTAGAGCTTAGAATGATACGAATCCCGTGCCCACGATAAGCTAGCTCAATTTTCTATATTGTGAGAAAATTTGAGGTAGGAATAGATACGCTATGCGTCCAAGTAATCCAATCTATCCCGAACTGCTATATGTCATACATATGCGTCATTTATAAGCATTTACTCAATCAGCACCAATAATCAGTTTAGAATGATAAGTTTAACTAGGAGATACACTTGACATGTTTGGACTAACTCGTCCATAAGATTTTATTTATGGCTCATAATGAGAGGAATCCAATGCCAACGTTAAGCTAGGTATGTTTCTATATTGTGACAAAATTTGAGATAGAAATAGATACGAAAAAGCCTTCAAGTAATCTAAGCTAGGCAGAGCTTTGTAATGCCATGCATTTTGCTTCATTTATATGCCTTTACTCAATGAGCACTAATGAACAGTTTGGAATGATCACTTTAACTGGCCGATCAACTTGACATGTCCACACTAAATCGTCCCTAACTTTTGATTTAGAGCTCAGAATGACACGAATCCAATGCCAACGAAGGTAGCTCAATTTTATATATTTTGACAAAATTTTAAACAGAAATAGATAAAAAAAAAAGGCGTTCAAGTACTCCAATCTACTAAAACTGCGTGATGCCATGCATTATGCTACATTTATAAGCCTTTACACAATGACCGCCAATGATCAGTTTAGAATGATCATTTTACCTAGCCGATAACCTTGACATGTCCGCCCTAAATCATCCACACCTTATGATTTAGAGCTCAAAATGAAATGAACCCAATGCCCACGTTTATCTAGCTCAATTTTCTATGTTGGGACAAATTTTGAGAGAAAAATAGATAAGGCAAAGTATCCCTGTAATCCAATCAAACCCGAACTGCGTGATGCCATGCATTATGGTTCATTTATAAGCCTTTACTCAGTGAGCACAAATGATCAGTTTAGAATGATAACTTTAACTAGGCGATCAACTTCACAAGCCCGCACTAAATCATTCGTAACTTTTGATTTAGAGCTCAGAATAACACGAATCCAATGCCCATGTTAAGCTAGCTAAATTTTCAATATTGTGACAAAATTTGATACAGAAATACATATGACCAAGCGTTCATTTAATCCAATCTATCCCGAATTGCGTGATGCCATGCATTATGCTTCATTTATAAGCGTTTACTAAATGTGTACCAATGATAAGTTAAGAATAATCAATTTAACTGGCCGATCAACTTGACATGTCTGCACTAAATCGTTCGTAACTTATGTGTTAGAGCTTAGAATGATACGAATCCCATGCCCACGATAAGCTAGCTCAATTTTCTATATTGTGACAATATTTGAGATAGAAATAGTATGCTAAAGCGCCCAAGTAATCCAATCTATCCCGAATTGCGTGATGTCATACATTATGCATCATTTATAAACATTTACTCAATGAGCACCAATGATTAGTTTATAATGATCAATATAACTGGGAGACACACTTGACATGTTTGCAATAAATCGTCCATAAATTTTGATTTATAGCTCATAATGATAGGAATCCAATGCCCGCGTTAAGCTAGCTCAATTTTCTATTTTGTGACAAAATTTTAGATAGAAATAAACACGAAAAAGCGTTCAAGTAATCTAAGCTAGATAGAATGGCCTAATGCCATGCATTTTGCTTCATTTATTTGCCTTTACTCAATGAGCACCAATGATCAGTTTGGAATAATCACTTTAACTAGCCGATCAACTTGACATGTCCGCACTAAATCGTCCCTAACTTTTGATATAGAGCTCAAAATGACACGAACCCAATGCCAACAAAGCTAGCTCAATTTTCTATATTTTGACAAAATTTGAAAAAGAAAAAGATATAAAAAAGCGTTCAAGTACTCCAATCTACTAAAACTACGTGATGCCATGCATTATGCTTCATTTATAAGCCTTTACACAATGACCGCCAATAATCAGTTTAGAATGATAATTTTACCTAGCCGATCAACTTGACATGTCCGCCCTAAATCGTCCGTAACTTATGATTTAGAGCTCAGAATGAAACGAATCCAATGCACATGTTAAGCTAGCTCAATTTTGTATATTGTGACAAAATTTGAAACAAAAATAGATACATAGAAGTGTCCCTGTAATCCAATCAAACCCGAATTGCGTAATGCCATACATTATGGTTCATTTATAGGCCTTTACTCAGTGAGCACAAATGATCAGTTTAGAATGATAGCTTTAACTAGGCAATCAACTTGACATGTCCGCACCAAATCATTCGTAACTTTTGATTTAGAGCTCCGAATAACACGAATCCAATGCTCATGTTAAGCAAGCTAAATTTTCAATATTTTGACCAAATTTGATAAAGAAATAGGTACGACCAGTCGTCCATGTAATCCAATCTATCCCGAACTGCGTGATGCCATGCATTATGCTTCATTTATAAGCCTTTACTCAATGAGCACCAATGATCAGTTAAGAATTATCACTTTAACTTGCCGATCAACTTGACATGTCTGCACTAAATCGTTCGTACCTTATGAGTTAGGGTTTAGAATGATACGATTCCTGTGCCCACGATAAGCTAGCTCAATTTTCTATATTGTGACAAAATTTGAGGCAGAAATATATACAACAAAGTGTCCAAGTAATCCATTCTATCCTGAGCTGCGTGATGTCATGCAATATGCATCATTTATAGCCTTTACTCATTGAGTACCAATGATCAGTTAAGAATGATCACTCTAACTGGCCGATCAACTTGACATGTCCCCACTATATCGTTTGAAGTTTGGATTTAGAGGTCAGACTGGCACGAATCAAATGCCCACATTAAAATAGCTCAATGTTCTATACTGTGACAAAATTTGAGACCGAAGTACTTACGACAAAGTGTCCATGTAATCCAATCTATCCTGAAGTTCATGATGCCATGTATTATGCTTCATTTATAAGCCTTTTCTCAATGAGCACAAATGATCAGTTAAGAATGATCAATTTAACTGGCCGATCAACTTCACATGTCTGCACTAAATCGTTCGTAACTTATGAGTTAGAGTTTAGAATGATACGAATCCTGTGCCCACGTTAAGCTAGCTCAATTTTCTATATTGTGAAAAACTTTGAGGCAGAAATAGATATGCTAAAGTGTCCAAGCAATCCAATCTATCCCAAACTGTGTGATGTCGTACATTATGTATCATTTATAAGCATTTACTCAATCAACACCAATGATCAGTTTAGAATGATCACTTTAACTGGGAGATACAATTGACATGTTTTCACTAAATCGTCCATAACTTTTGATTTATAGCTCATAATGAGTGGAATCCAATGCCTGCGGTAAGGTAGATCAATTGGCTATATTGTCACAAAATTTGAGACCAAAATAGATACGACAAAGCATTATGTAATCGAATCTATCCCAAACTTCATGATGCCATGAAAAATGTTTCATTTATAAGCCCTTACTCAATGAGCACCAATAATCAGTTAAGAATGATCACTTTAACTGGCCGATCAACTTGTTATGTCTACACTAA
Organism: Pugionium cornutum; assembly: GCA_018901935.1. Lineage (NCBI taxonomy): Eukaryota > Viridiplantae > Streptophyta > Magnoliopsida > Brassicales > Brassicaceae > Pugionium > Pugionium cornutum. The sequence continues at coordinate 13,013,112 of JAENJI010000013.1, forward strand.
ATCGTCATAACTTTAGATTTAGAGGTCAGACTGGCACAAATCCAATGCCCACGTTAAAATAGCTCAATTTTCTATATTGTGAAAAAATTTGAGACAGAAATAGATTCCACAAATCGTCAAGTAATCCAATCGATCCTGAACTGCGTGATGTCATGCATTGTTCATCATTTATAAGACTTTACTCATTGAGCACCAATGATCGGTTTAGAATGATCAATTTAACTGCCCGATCAACCTGACATATCTGCACTAAATCGTCTATAACTTTTGATTTAGAGCTCAGAATGACACAAATCCAATGCCCACGTTAAGCTAGCTAAATTTTTAATATTGTGACCAAATTTGAGACTGAAATAGATATAAAAAATCGTTCAAGTAATCCAATCTAGCCAAACCTGCGTGATGCCATGCATTATGCTTCATTTATAAGGCTTTACTCAATGAGCACCAATGATCTGTTTAGAAAGATGAATTTAACTGGCCGATCAACTTGATATGTCGGTCCTAAATTATCCATAATTTATGATTGAGAGCTTATAATGAAACGAACCCAATGCCCACGTTAAGCTAGCTCAATTTTCTATAATGTGAAAAAATTTGAGACATAAATAGATACGACAAAGTGTCCATGTAATCCAATCTAACCACAACTGCGTGATGTCATGCATTATGTACCATTTATAAGCATTTACTCAATGAGCACCAATGATCCGTTTAGAATGATCAGTTTAACTGGCCGATCAACTTGACATTTCCGCACTAAATCGTCCGTAACTTTTGATTTACAGCTCAGAACGACACGAATCCAATGCCCACGTTAAGCTAGTTCAATTTTTTATATTGCCACAAAATTTGAGACCGAAATAGATACGGCAAAACGTCCATGTATTCCAATATATCCTGCACTTCATGATGCCATGCATTATGCTTCACTTATAAGCCTATACTCATTGAGCACCAATGATCAGTTAAGAATGATCACTTTAACTGGCCGATCAACTTGACATGTCCGCACTAAATCATCCGAACTTTTGATTTAGAGGTCAGACTTGCTCGAATCCAATACCCACGTTAAAGTTGCTCAATTTTCTATACTGTGAAAAAATTGAGATAGAAATAGATACGACAAAGCATCCAAGTAATCAAATCTATCATGAATTGTGTGATGTCATGCATAATGCATTATTTATAAGCCTTTACTCAATGAGCACCAATGATCAGTTTAGAATGATCACTTTAACTGGCCAATCAATTTTACATGTTCACACTAAATCGTCTGTTAATTTTGATTTAGAGCACAAAACGACACGAATCCAATACCCGCGTTAGGCTACCTAAATTTTCAATATTGTGACAAAATTTGAGATAGAAATAAAAAAGCAAAGTGTCCATGGAATCCAATCTACCCCAAACTTTGTGATGCAATGCATTATGCTTCATTTATAAGCCATTACTCTATGCGCACCAATGATATGTTAAGAATGATCACTTTAACTGGGCCGGTCAACTTGACATGTCCGTACTAAATTGTCCGTAACTTTTGATTTATAGCTCAGAATAATACGAATCCAATGTCCACGTTATGCTAGCTCAAGTTTCTATATTGTGCCAAAATTTGAGATAGAGATAGATACAACCAAGCGTCCATGTAATCCAATCTATCCAAACTACGCGATGCCATGCATAATGCTTCATTTATAAGCGTTTACTCCATGAGCAACAATGATCAGTTAAAAATGATCACTTTAACTAGCCGGTGAAACTGACATGTCTGCACAAAATCGTTCGTAACTTATGAGTTAGAGCTTAGATTGATACGAATCCCATACCCACGTTAAGCTAGCTCAATTTTCTATATTGTGACAAAATTTGAGGCAGAAATAGATACGACAAAGTGTCCAAGTAATCCATTCAATCCCGAGCTGCGTGATGTCATGCATTATGCATCATTCATAGCCTTTACTCAATGAGCACCAATGATCAGTTAAGAATGATCACTTTAACTGGCCGATCATCTTGTTATATCCACACTAAATCATCCGAGCTTTTGATATATAGAGGTCAGACTGGCACGAATCCAATGCCCACGTTAAAATAGCTCAATTTTTCTATATGGTGGAAAAATTTGAGACATAAATAGATACAAAAAAGCGTCCAAGTAATCCAATCTATCCCGAACTGCGTGATGTTTTGCATTGTGCATAATTTATAAGCCTTTACTCATTGAGCACCAATGATCAGTTTAGAATGATCACTGTAACAGGCCGATCAGCCTGACATGTCCGCACTAAATCGTCCGTAACTTTTGGTTTAGAGCTCAGAATGACACGAATCCAATGCCCACGTTAAGCTAGCTCAATTTTCTATATTGTGACAAAATTTGAGACAGATACAGATAAGATAAATTAAGACAAAGCATCTAAGTAATCCGATCTAGCTAAAAGTGTGTGATGCCACGCATTATGCTTCATTTATAAGCCTTTACTCAGTTAGCACCAATGATCAGTTAAGAATGATCACTTTAACTAGCCAATCAATTTGACATGTCTGCACCAAATCATCAGTAACTTTTGATTTCGAGCTTAGAATGACACGAATCCAATGCCCACGTTAAGCTAGCTCAATTTTCTATATTGTATCAAAATTTGAGACAAAAATAGATACGGCAAAGCGTACAAATAATCCAATCTATCCTGAACTACGTGATGTCATGCATTATGCTTCAATTATAAGCTTTTACTCAATGAGTACCAATGATCAGTTTAGAATGACCACTTTAACTGGCCGATCAACTTGACATGTCCGCACTAAATCGTCCGTATCTTTTGATTTAGAGCTCAAAATAACACAAATCCAATCCCCACGTTAAGCTAGCTCAATTTTCTATATTGTTACAAAATTGAGGTAGAAATATATATGATAAAGCATCCATGTAATCCAATCTATCCCGAACTGAGTTATGCCAAGCATTATGCTTCATTTATAAGCCTTTACTCAGTGAGCACCAATGATCAGTTAAGAATGATAACTTTAACCAGCCTATCAACTTGACATGTCTGCACTATATCATCTGTAACTTTTGCTTTCGAGCTTAGAATGACACGAATCCAATGCCATGTTAAGCTAGCTAAATTTTCAATTTTGTGACAAAATTTGAGACAGTAATAGATATGACAAAGCGCCTAAGTAACATAATCTATCCCGAACTGAGTGATGCTATGCATTATGCTTCATTTATAACCCTTTACTCAATGACCACAAATGATTGGTTAAGAATGATCACTTTAACTGGTCGATCAACTTGACATGTCCGCACTAAATCGTCTGTAACTTTTAATTTTGAGCTCAAAATGACACGAATCCAATGCCCACGTTAAGATAGTTTAATTTTCTATATTATAACAAAATTTGAGACAGAAATAGATTCGGAAAAGCGTCCATGTAATCCAATCTATCTCGGACTGCGTGATGCCATGCATTATGCTTCATTTTTAAGCCTTTACTCAATGAGCACTAATGATCAGTTAAGAACTATCACTTTAACTGGCTGATACACTTGACATGACCGCACTTAATCGTTCGTAACTTATGAGTTAGAGCTCAGAATAATACGAATCTAGTGCCCACATTAAGCTAGCTCAATTTTCTACATTATGTAATTTGAGACAGAAATAGAGACGAAAATGTGTCCAAGTAATCTAATCTATCCCAAGCTGTGTGATGTCATGCATTATGCATAATATATAGCCTTTAAATAATGAGAACCAATGATCAGTTTAGAATGATCACTTTAACCGTCCGATCAAATTGACATGTCCACATTATACCGTGTGTAACTTTCGATTTAGACCAAAGAAACACACAAATCAAATTCCCACGTTAAGCTAGCCCAATTTCTTATCTTGTAGCAAAATTTGAAATAGAACTAGATACGACAATGCATCCAAAGAATCCAATATATCCCAAACTGCGTGATGTCATGCGTTATTCTTCATTTATAAACCTTTACTCAATGAGCACCAATGATCAGTTTAGAATGATCACTTTAAATGGCCGATCAACTTGACATGTCCGCACTAAATCGTCCGTAACTTTTGATATAGACCTCAAAATGACACGAATCCAATGCCCACGTTAAACTAGCTCAATTTTCTATATTTTGGCAAAATTTGAGACAGAAATAGAGACCCCAAAGCGTCCAAGTAATTTAATCTATCCCAAACTGAGTGACGTCATGCTTAATGCTTCATTTATAAGCTTTTACTTAATGAGCACCAATGATTAGTTTAGAGTGATCACTTTAACTGGCTGATCAACCTGACATATCCGAAGTGCACTAAATCGTGTGTAACTTTTGATTTATAGCTCAAAATGACACGAATGCCATGCCCACGTTAAGTCAGCTCAATTTTCTATACTGAGAAAAAATTTGAGATGGAAATAGATACGACAAAGTGTCCATGTAATCCAATCTATCCCAAACTTCGTGATGCCATGCATTATACTTCAGTTATAAGCTTTTACTGGCCGATCAACTTGACATGTCTGCACTAAATCTTTCGAACTTTTGATTTAGAGGTGACACAGGCACGAATCCAATGTCCACATTGTACTAGCTCAATTTTCTATATTGTGAAAAAATTGAGACAGAAATAGATACAACAAAGCGTCCAAGTAAGCCAATCTATCCCAAACTGTGTGATGCTATGCATTATGCTTCATTTATAACCATTTACTCAATGAGCACCAATGATCAGTTAAACATGATCACCTTAAATGGCTGATCAACTAGACATGTCCTCACTAAATCTTCTATAACGTTTCATTTTAAGCTTAGACTGATTCGAATCGAATGCCCACGTTAATCTATCTCAATTCTTTTTATTGTGATAAATTTTAACATTAAAATTGCTTCAACCATTCCTCCAAGTAATCAAATCTTTCCAAAACTACATGATGTCATGTATTATACTTCATTTATAAGCCTTTAATCAATCCGCACCAATGATTAGTTTAGAATGATCACTTTAACTAGGGGATCGACTTGACATGTCTGCACTAAATTTTCCATAACTTTTGATTTACAGCTCAGAATAATACAAATCCAATGCCCACGTTAAGATAGCTATATTTTCTATATTGTGACAAAATTTGAAACAGAACTAGATACAGAAAAGCGTTCAAGTAATCCAATCTAACCAAAATTGCATGATGCCATGCATTCTATTTCATTTATTCAATGAGCACCAATGATCAGTTAAGAATGATCACTTTAACTGGCCAATAACCTTGACATGTTGGCACTAAATCGTACATAACTTTTGATTTAAAGCTCAGAATGACACGAATCCAATGCCCACGTTAAGTTAGCTCAATTTTCTATATTGTTAGAAAGTTTGAGATAGAACCAGATACGCAACGCATCCAAATAATCCAATCTATCCTGAACTACGTGATGTCATGCATTATGCTTCATTTATAAGCTTTTTCTCAATGAGCACCAATGATCAGTTTAGAACGATCACTTTAACTGGTTAATCAACTAAACATGTTTGCACCAAATTTTCCATACTTTTGATTTAGATCTAGGAATAACACGAATCCAATGCCCACGTTAAACTACCTCAATTTTCTATATTGTGAAAAAATTTAAGGCAGAAATAGATACGACAAATTAATCATGTAATCCAATCTATCCCGAACTGCGTGATGCCATGCATTATGCTTCATTTATAAGACTTTACTCAATGAGCACCAATGATCAGTTAAGAATGATCATTTTAACAAGCCGATCAACTTGACATGTCTGTACTAATTAGTTAGAGCTAAGAATGATACGAATCCAATGCCCACGTTAAGGTAGCTCAATTTTCTATATTGTGACAAAATTTGAGGCAGAAAAAGATACGATAAAGCGTCCAAGTAATTCAATCTATCCCGAGCTACGTGATGTCATGCATTATGCATCATTTATAGGCTTTACTTAATGATCCCCAATGATCAGTTTAGAATGATCATTTTAACTGGCCGATCAACTTGACATGTACGTACTATATCATCCATATCTTTTGATTTAGAGTTCAGAATAACACCAAATCATTGCCCACGTTAATCTAGCTCAATTTTCTATACTGTGACAAAATTTGAGATAGAAATAGCTACGAAAAAGCGTTCAAGTAATCCAATCTGTCCAGAAAAGCGTGATGTCATGTAGTATGCTTCATTTGTAAGCCTTTTACTCAATGAGCACCAATGATCAGTTTAGAATGATCAATTTAACTGGCCGATCAACTTTACATGTGCGCACAAAATCGTTCATAACTTTTGATTTAGGGCTCAGAATGCCAAGAATCCAATGCTCCGGTTATGTTAGCTCAATTTTCTATATTGTGACAAAATTTGAGACACAAACAGATACGAAAAAGCTTCCATGTAATCCAATATACCCCGAACTGCGTGATGCCATGCATTATTCTTCATTTATAAGCCATTACTCAATGGGCACAAATGATCAGTTAAGAATGATCACTTTAACTGGCCGATCCACTGACATGTCCTCACTAAATCATCCAAACTTTTCATTTAGAGGTCAGACTTGCACGAATCCAATGCCATGTTGAACTAGCTAAATTTTCAATATTGTGACAAAATTTGAAACAGAAATAGATACGACAAAGCGTTCAAGTAAGCCAATCTATCCCGAAGTGCATGATGCTATGCATTATGCTTCATTCATAACCCTTTACTCAATGAGCACCAATGATAAGTTAAGAATGATCACTTTAATTGGCCGATCAACTTGACATGTCCGCACTAAATCGTCCGTACCTTATGATTTTTAGTTCCGAATGACACGAATCCTATGCACCCGATAAGCTAGCTCAATTTTCTATGTTGTGATAAAATTTGAGACATAAATAGATATGAAAAAGCTTCCATGTAATCCCGAACTGCGTGATGCCATGCATTATGATTCATTTATAAGAATTTACTTAATGAGCACCAATGATCAGTTAAGAATGATCACTTTAATTGGACGATCAACTTGACATTTCCGCACTAAATCGTCCGAACTTTTGATTTGGAGGTCAGACTGGCACAAATCCAATTCCCACGTTAAAGTAGCTCAATTTTCTATGTTGTGACAAAATTTGAGACTGAAATAGATACGACAAAGCATCCATGTAGTCCAATCTATCCCGAACTGCATGATGCCATGAATTATGCTTCATTTATAAGACTTTACTCAATGAGCACCAATGATCAGTTAAGAATGATCACTTTAACTGGCTAATTCACAGGACATGTCTGCACTAAATCGTTCGTAACTTATGAGTTGGAGCTCAGAATGATCAAATCCAATGCCCATGTTAAGCTAGCTCAATTTTCTATATTGTGACAAAATTTGAGCAAGAAATAGATACGACAAATTGTTCAAGTAATCCAATATATCCCGAGCTGTGTGATTGTCATGCATTATGCATCATTTATAGCCATTACTCAATGAGCACCAATGATCAGTTTAGAATGATCACTTTAACTAGCCGATCAACTTGACAAGTCGGTCCTAAATTATCCATAACTTATGATTTAGAGCTTAGAATGAAATGAATCTAATGCCCATGTTAGCCTAGCTCAATTTTCTATATTGTGACAAAATTTGGGACATAAATAGATACGACAAAGTGTCTATGTAATCCAATATAACCCGAACTGCGTGATGTCATGCATTATGCATCATTTATAAGCATTTTACACAACGAGCACCAATGATCCGTTTAGAATGATCACTTTAACTGGTCGATGAACATGACATGTGCGCACTAAATCGTCCTTAACTTATGATTTAGAGCTCAAAATGACACAAATCCAATGTCCACATTAAGCAAGCCAAATTTTCTATATTGTGACAAAATTTTAGGCAGAAATAGATACGACAAAGCATCCAAGTAATCAAATCTATCCAGAAATGCGTGATGTTATACATTATGCTTCATTTGTAAGCCTTTTTCTCAATGAGCACGAATGATCAGTTTAGAATGACCTGTATAACTGGCCGATCAACTTGACATGTCCACACTAAATCGTCTGTAGCTTGTGATTTAGAGCTTAAAATGACACAAATCCAATGTCCACGTTAATCTAGCTCAATTTGCTATATTTTGACAAAATTTGAGACAAAAATAGATATTACAAAACATCCATGTAATCCAATCTATCCCGAACTACGTGACGCTATGCATTATGCTTCATTTATAAGCCTTTACTCAATGAGCACCAATGATCAGTTAAGAGTGATCACTTTAACTGGCCGATCAACTTGACGTGTCCGCACTAAATCGTCGGAACTTTTGATTTTGAGGTCAGACTAACACGACCACAATACCCACGTTAAACTAGCTGAATTTTCTATATTGTGACAAAATTTGAGACATAAATTGATACGCCAAAGCGTCCATGTAATCCAATATATCCCAAACTGCGTGATGCCATGCATTATGCTTCATTTACAAGCCTTTACTCAATGAGCACAAAATCATCAGTTTAGAATGATAACTTTAACTAGGCGATCAAATTGATGTTATGTATTATGCTTCATTTATAAGTCTTTACTCAATGACCACCAATGATCAGTTTAGAATGATCACTTTAAATAGCCGATCAACTTGACATGTCCGCAGTAAATCGTCCATAACTTTAAAATTGCTTCAACCAATCCTCCAAGTAATCAAATATTTCCAAAACTACGTGATGTCATGCATTATGCATCATTTATAAGCATTTACTCAATGAGCACCAATGATCCGTTTAGAATGATCACTTTAACTGGTCGATGAACATGACATGTGCGCACTAAATCGTCCTTAACTTATGATTTAGAACTCAATATGACACAAATCCAATGTCCACGTTAAGCTAGCTAAATTTTCTATATTGTGACAAAATTTGAGGCAGAAATAGATACGACAAAGCGTCCAAGTAATCAAATCTATCCTGAAATGCGTGATGTTATGCATTATGCTTCATTTGTAAGCCTTTTTCTCAATGAGCACGAATGATCAGTTTAGAATGATCAGTATAACTGGCCGATCAACTTGACATGTCCACACTAAATCGTCTATAGCTTGTGATTTAGAGCTTAAAATGACACAAATCCAATGTCCATGTTAATCTAGCTCAATTTTCTATATTTTGACAAAATTTGAGACAAAAATAGATACTACAAAACATCCATGTAATCCAATATATCCCGAACTACGTGACGCTATGCATTATGCTTCATTTATAAGCCTTTACTCAATGAGCACCAATGATCAGTTAAGAGTGATCACTTTAACTGGCCGATCAACTTGACGTGTCCGCACTAAATCGTCGGAACTTTTGATTTTGAGGTCAGACTAACACGACCCCAATACCCACGTTAAACTAGCTCAATTTTTTATATTGTGACAAAATTTGAGACATAAATTGATACGCCAAAGCGTCCATGTAATCCAATATATCCCAAACTGCGTAATGCCATGCATTATGCTTCATTTACAAGCCTTTACTCAATGAGCACAAAATCATCAGTTTAGAATAATAACTTTAACTAGGCGATCAACTTGATGTTATGTATTATGCTTCATTTATAAGTCTTTACTCAATGACCACCAATGATCAGTTTAGAATGATCACTTTAAATAGCCGATCAACTTGACATGTCCGCAGTAAATCGTCCATAACTTTAAAATTGCTTCAACCAATCCTCCAAGTAATCAAATATTTCCAAAACTACGTGATGTCATGCATTATGCTTCATTTGTAAGCATTTAATCAATGCGAACCAATAATCAGTTTAGAATGATCACTTTAACTGGGCGATCAATTAGACATGTTTGCACTAAATTGTCCATAACTTTTGATTTAGATCTAAAAATGACATGAATCCAATGCCCACATTAAGCTACCTCAATATTTTATATTGTGACATTAAGTGTCCATGTTATCCAATCTATCCTGCACTGCATGATGACATGCATTATGCTTCATTTATAAGCCTTTACTCAATCAGCACCAATGATAAGTTTAAAATGATCACTTTAACTTGCTGATCAACTTGACATGTCTACACTAAATTGTCTGTAACTTTTGATTTAGAGCTCCGAATGACACAAATCCAATGCCCAGCTTAAGCTAGCTCAATTCTATATATTGTGACAAAATTTGAGACAGAAATAGTATGACAAAGTGTCCATGTAATCCAATCTGTCCAAACTAAGTGATACCATGCATTATGCTTCATTTATAAGCCTTTACTCAATGAGCACAAATGATCAGTTTAGAATGATAACTTTAACTAGGCGATCAACGTGACATGTCTGCATTATATCGTCTGTAACTTTTTATTTAGAGGTCAAAATAACACGAATCCAATGGCCACGCTAAACTAGATCAATTTTCTATATTGTGACCAAATTTGACACAAAATAGATACGAAAAAGCGTTCAAGTAATCCAATCTAGCCAAAATTGCGTGATGCCATGCATTATGCTTCATTTATAAGCCTTTACTCAATGAGCACCAATGATCAGTCAAGAATGATCACTTTAACTGGCCGATAAACTTGACATTTCCGCATTAAATCGTCTGTAACGTATGATTCAAAGCTCATAAGGACACGAATCCAATCACACCATGTTAAGCTAGTTCAATTTTCTATATTGTGACAAAATTTGAGGCATGAATAGATATAAAAAGCGTTCAGGTAATCCAATCTAGCCAAAACTGCATGATGCCATGCATTATGTTTCATTTATAAGCCTTTACTCAATAAGCACCAATAGTCAGTTTAAAACTATCACTTTAACTACCCGATCAACTTGACATGTCCTCAATAAATTGTCCCTAACTTTTGATTCAGAGCTTAGAATGACACAAATCCAATGCCCACGTTAAGCTACCTAAATTCTCTATGTTGTAGCAAAATTTGAGACAGAAATAAATACGAAAAAGAATTCAAGCAATCTAATCTAGCCAAAATTTGCATAATCCCATGCATTATGATTCATTTGTAAGCCTTTACTCAATGAGCACAAATGATCAGTTTAGAATGATCACCTTAAGTGGACGATCAACTTGACATTTACGCACTAAGTTGTCCCTAACTTTTGATTTAGAGCTCTAAATGACACGAATCCAATGCCCACACTAAGCTAGCTCAATTTTCTATATTGTGACAAAATTTGAGTCAGAAATAGATATAAAAAGCGTTCATGTAGCCAATCTAACCAAAACTCCGTGAAGCCATGCATTACACTTCATTTATAAGCCTTTACTCAATGATGACCAATGATCAGTTAAGAATGATCACTTTAACTTGACGATACACTTGACTTGTCAACACTATATCGTCCGTAACTTATGATTTATAGCTTAGAATGACACGAATCCAATGGCAACATTAACCTAGCTCAATTTTCTATATTGTTACAAAATTTGAATAGAATTAGGTACGATAAAGCGTCCAAGTAATCCAATCTATCCCTAACTGCGTGATGTCATGCATTATGCTTCATTTGTAAGACTTTACTCAATGAGCACCAATGATCTGTTTAGAATGATCACCTTAACTGGCCGATCAACTTGACATGTCAGCACTAAATCGTACGTAACTATTGATTTAGAGATCAGAATGACATGAATTCAATGCCCACGCAAAGCTAGCTCAATTTTCTATATTGTGACAAAATTTGAGAGAGAAATAGATACGACAAAACATCGATGTAATCCAATCTATCCCAAACTGTGTGATGCTATGCGTTATGCTTCACTTATAAGTCTTTACTCAATAAGCACCAATGATCAGTTAAGAATGATCACTTTAACTGGCCGATACTTGACATGTCCGCACTAAATCGTCCGTAACTTATGATTTAGAGCTCAGAACGACATGAATACAATACCCACGTTAAGCTAGCGCAATTTTTTATATTGTGATAAAATTTGTCACTGAAATAGATACGACAAAGCGTACAAGTAATCCAATAAATCCCGAACTACGTGAGTTCATGCACTATGCATCATTTATAAGCCTTTACACAATGAGCACCAATGATCAATTTAGAATGATCACTTTAACTGGCCAAGCAACTTGACATGTGAGCACTTAATCGTCCGTAACTTTTGAGTTAGAGCTGAAAATGACAGGAATCCAATGCCCATGTTAAGCTAGCTCAATTTTTTAAATTGTGTCAAAATTTAAGACAGAAATAGATATGAAAAAGTGACCATGTAATCCAATCTGTCCGGAACTGAATATGATTTGCATTATGCTTCATTTATAAGCCTTTACTCAATGAGCAGAAATGATCAGTTTAGAATGATCACTTTAACGGGCCGATCAACTTGACATGTCCGCACTAAATCGTCCCTAACTTTTGATTTAGTACTCAGAATGACACGAATCCAATCTCCACAATAAGCTAGCCCAATTTTCTATATTGTGACAAAATTTGAGGTAGAAGTAGATATAAAAAGCATTCATGTGACCAATCTAGCCAAAACTTTGCGATGCCTTGCATTACGCTTCATTTATAAGCCTTTACTTAATGAGGACCAATGATCAGTTGCAAATGATCACTTTAACTGGCAGATCAACTTGGCATGTCCGCACAAAATCGTCTGTAACTTATGATTTGTAGCTCATAATGACACGAATCCAATGCCCACGTTAAAGTAGCTAAATTTGAGGCATAAATAGATACGTCAAAGCGTCCAAGTAATCCAATCTATCTCGAACTGCGTGATGTCATGCATTATACATAATTTATAAGCCTTTACTCAATGAGCACCAGTGATAAGTTTAGAATGATCGCTTTAAGTGACCGATCAACTTGACATGTCTGCACTAAATCGTCCGTAACTTTTGATTTAGATCTCAGAATGACATGAATCCAATGCCCACGTTAAGCTAGCTCAATTTTCTATATTGTGATAAAATTTGAGACAGCAGTAAATATGAAAAAATGTCCATGTAATCCAATCTATCCTAAACTAAGGGATGCCATGCATTATGCTTCATTTATTAACCTTTACTCAATGAACAAAAATGATCAGTTTAAAATGTTAACTCTAACTAGGCGATCAACTTGACATGTCCGCATTATATCATCCGTAACTTTTGATTTAGATCTTAGAATAACACGAATCCAATGCCCACGTTAAGCTAGCTCCATTTCCTATATTGTGACCAAATTTGAGACAGAAATAAATATGACAAAATGTCCATGCAATCCAATCTATCCCAAAGTAAGGGATGCAATGCATTATGCTTCATTTATTAGCCTTTACTCAATGAGCAAAAATGATCAGTTTAGAATGTTAACTTTAACTAGGAGATCAATTTGACATGTCCGCATTAAATCATCTGTAACTTTTGATTTAGAGCTCAGAATAACACGAATCCAATGCCCACGTTAAGCTAGCTAAATTTTCTATATTGTGACCAAATATGACACAAAACTAGATACGAAAAAAGCGTTCAAGTAATCCAATCTAGCCAAAACTGTGTGATGCAATGCATTATGCTTCAGTTCTAAGGCTTTACTCAATGAGCTACAATGATCAGTTTAGAATGATCATTTTAACTAGGTGATCAACTTGACATCTCCGCATTAAATTGTTCGTAACTATTGATTTAGAGCTGAGAATAACATGAATCCAATGCCGATCTTAAGCTAGTTCAATTTTCTATATTGTGACAAAATTTGAGGCATGAATAGATATAAAAAGCGTTCAGATAATCCAATCTAGCCAAAACTGCATGATGCCATGCATTATGTTTCATTTATAAGCCTTTACTCAATGAGCACCAATGGTATATTTAAAATGCTTTAACTGCCCGATCAACTTGACATGTCCGCAATAAATCGTCCCTAACGTTTGATTTAGAGCTTAGAATGACACGAATCCAATGCCCACGTTAAGCTAGCTCAATTCTCTATGTTGTAACAAAATTTGAGACAGAAGTATATACAAAAAAGAATTCAAGTAATCTAATCTAGCCAAAACTGCATGATCCCATGCATTATGCTTCATTTATAAGGCTTTACTCAATGAGCACAAATGATCAGTTTAGAAATATCACTTTAACTGGACGATCAACTTGACATGTCCGCACTAAATCGTCCCTAACTTTTGATTTAGAGCTCTGAATGACACGAATCCAACTCCCACATTAAGCTAACTCAACTTTCTATATTGTGACCAAATTTGACACAAAAATAGATTCAAAAAAGTGTTCAAGTAATCCAATCTATCCTAAACTACGTGATGCTATGCATTATGCTTCATTTATAAGCCTTTACTCAATAAGCACCAATGATCAGTTTAGAACAATCAATTTCACTAGGCAATCAACATGACATGTCTGCATTAAATCGTCCGTAACTGTTGATTTAGAGCTGAGGATAACACGAACCCAATGCCCATGTTAAGCTTGTTTAATTTTCTATATTGTGAGAAAATTTGAAGCAGGAATAGATATAGAAAAGCGTTCAAGTAATCCAATCTAGCCAAAACTGCATGATGTCATGCATTATGTGTCACTTATAAGCCTTTACTCAATGAGTACCAATGGTCTGTTAAAAATGATCACTTTAACTGCCAAATCAACTTGACATGTCCGCCAATAATAGAGCCGTTAGATCAACCTTTATAACAGTTAAAACTAAACAATTCGAAAAACAATGCCATATCCTTTTGCGATATTTGTTTCTCGGTAAAAGAAAGATATTTATGCATGAACAAATTACTCATACACTGCTCACATATATCGAAGATGTGAATAAAGTATTTACCAGCATATTTCAAAACTTTGAAATGTTTCTCAAAACTCGTGGACTAACACATATTAGATTCTCGGTTTTCCGTGACAAAATAAAAGATAATTCATTCGCTAAGGAGAACTATTTAAAAAACATCCGAAAACATTCTTTCATCATAAGATCTTTGAATAAAACAGTTATTAGTATAATAGAGCTAGTAGATCAACATTTATAACAATTAAAGCTAAACAATTCAAAAAACAATGTCATATCATTTGCGATATTTGTTTTTGGGCCAAGAAAGATATTTATGGACGAAAAAATCACTCATACACTACTCACATATATCGAAATGTGAATAAAGTAGTTAACAATGTATTTCAAAACTTTGACATGTTTCTCAAAACCCGTGGAATAACACCTATGAGATTTTCGGTTTTTTGGGACAAAATAAAAGATAATTAATTCGACAACTTTAACTATTTAAAAAATGTCAGAAAACATTCTTTCAACATAAAATATTTGAATAAAACAGTTATTAGTAGACTAGAGCTATTAGATCAACATTTATAACAATTAAATCTACACAATTTGAAAAACAGTGCATAATACTTTTGCATAATTGTTTCTGGGCCAAGAAAGATATTTATGCACGAAAAAACCACTTATACACTGCTCACATATATCGAAGATGTGAATAAAGTAGTTAACAACACATTTCAAAACTTTTATATGTTTCTCAAAACCCGTGGACTAACACCTATGAGATTTTCGATTTTTCGAGACAAAATAAAAGATAATTAATTCGACAAGAGAAACTATTTAAAAACATCAGAAAATATGTTGTAGCAAAATTTGAGACAGAAGTAGATACAAAAAAGAGTTCAAGTAATCTAATCTAGCCCAAAACTGCATGATCCCATGCATTATGCTTCATTTATAAGCCTTTACTCAATGAGAACAAATGATCCGTTTCGAATGATCACTTTAACCGGAAGATCAAGTTGGCATGTCCGCACTAAATAGTCCCTAACTTTTGATTTAGATCTCTGAATGACACGAATCCAATGCCCACGTTAAGCTAGCTCACTTCTCTATGTTGTAACAAAAATTGAGACAAAAATAGATACAAAAAAGCATTCAAGTCATCCAATATAGACAAAACTGCATGATCCCAAGTATTATGCTTCATTTATAAGCCTTTACTCAATTTTCTGTATTGTGACAATATTTGAGGCAGAAATAGATATAAAAAAGCGTTCATGTAGCCAATCGACCAAAACTCTGTGATGCCATGCATAATGCTTCATTTATAAGCCTTTACTCAATGATGACCAATGATCAGTTAAGAACGATCACTTTAACTGGCCGATGAACTTCATATGTCCGCACTAAATCGTTGGTAACTTATGATTTATAGCTCATAATGAAACGAATCCAATGCCCACATTAACCTAGCTCAACTTACTATATTGTGAAAAAATTTGAGACATAAATAGATATGATAAAGCGTACAAGTAATCATATCTATCCCTAACTGCGTGATGTCATGCAATATGCTTCATTTGTATGCCTTTACTCAATGAGAACCAATGATCTGTTTAGAATGATCACTTTAACTGGCCAATCAACTTGACATGTCTGCACTAAATCGTACGAAACTATTGATTTTGAGATCAGAATGACATGAATCCAATGCCCACGCTAAGGTAGCTCAATTTTCTATATTGTGACAAAATTTGAGACAAAAATAGATACGACAAAGCGTCCATGTAATCCAATCTATCCAGAACTGCGTGATACCATGCATTATGCTTCATTTTTTAAGCCTTTACTCATTGAACACCAATGATCAGTTAAGAATAATCACTTTAACTAGCCGATAAACTTGACATGTCCGCACTAAATCGTCTGTAACTTATGATTTAGAGCTCTGATCGACATGAATCCAAAACTCCCGTTAAGCTAGCTCAGTTTTCTATATTGCGACAAAATTTGTCGCTGAAATAGATACAAAAAGTGTACAAGTAATCCAATATATCCCGAACTGTGAGATTTCATGCATTATGCATCATTTATAAGCCTATACTCAATGAACACCAATGATCAATTTAGAAAGATCACTTTAACTGGCTGATCAACTTGACATGTCTGCACTAAATCGTCCGTAACTTTTGAGTTAGAGCTCAGAATGACATGAATCCAATGCCCACTTTAAGGTAGCTCAATTTTTTATATTGTGACAAAATTTGAGACAGAAATAGATACAACAAAGTGTCCATGTATTCCAATCTGTCCGGAACTCAGTGATGCCATACAGTATGCTTCATTTATAAGCCTTTACTCATTGATCACAAATGATCAGTTAAGAATGATGACTTTAACTACGCAATCAACTTGACATGTCCGCATTAAATTTTCTGTAACTTTTGATTTCGAGCTCAGAATACCACAAATACAAGGCCCACGTTAAGCTAGCTCAGTTTTCTATATTGTAACAATATTTGACAAAAATAGATACGAAAAAGCATTCAAGTAATCCCATCTAGCCAAAACTGTGTGATGCCATGCATTATGCTTCATTTATAAGTCTTTACTCAATGAGCACAAATGATGAGTTTAGAATGATAACTTTAACTGGTGGATCAACTTGACATGCCCGCACTAAATCATCACTAACTTTTGATTTAGAACTCCGAATGACAGGAATCCAATGCCCACGTTAAGCTAGCTCAATTTTCTATATTGTGACAAAAATTGAGGCAGAAATAGATATACAAAAGCGTTCATGTAACCAATCTAGCCAAAACTCCGCGATGCCATGCATTATGCTTCATTTATAAGCCTTTACTTAATGAGGACCAATGATTAGTTAAGAATGATCACTTTAACTGGCTGATCAACTTGGCATGTCCCCAATAAATCATCCGTAACTTATGATTTATAGCTCATAATGACCCGAATCCAATGCCCACGTTAAGCTAGCTAAATTTTCTATATTGTGACAAAATTTGACTCATAAATAGATATGTCAAAGCGTCCAAGTAATCCAATCTATCCGGTACTGTGTGATGTCATGCATTATACATTTTTTATAAGCCTTTACTCAATGAGCACCAGTGATCAGTTTAGAACGATCACTTTAAGTGGCCGATCAACTTGACAGGTCTGCACTAAATCGTCCGTACCTTTTGATTTAGAGCTCAGAATGACACGAATCCAATGCCCATGTTAAGCTAGCTCAATTTTCTATATTGTGACAAAATTTGAGACAGAAATATTTATGACAAAATGACAATGTAATCCAATCTATTCCAAACTGAGGGATGCCATGCATTATGATTTCTTTATTAGCCTTTACTCAATGAGCAAAAATGAACACTTTAGAATGTTAACTTTAACTAGGCGATCAACTTGATATGTCCACATTAAATTGGCCGTAACTTTTGATTTAGAGCTTGGAACAACACAAATCCAATGCCCACGTTAAGGTAGCTCAATTTTCTATATTGTGACCAAATTTGAGCCAGAACTAAATATGAAAATATGTCCATGTAAACCAATCTAACCCAGAGTGAGGGATGCCATGCATTATGCTTCATTTATAAGCCTTTATTCTATGAGCACCAATGATCAGTTTAAAATGATCACTTTAGCAGTCCGATAAACTTGACATGACTGCACGAAATCGTCCCTAACTTTTGATTTAGAGCTTAGAATGACACGAATCCAATGCCCATTATAAGCTAGCTCAATTCTCTATGTTGTAAGAAAATTTGAAACAGAAATAAAATCAGAAAAGCGTTCAAGTAATCCAATCTAGCCAAAACTGCATGATCACATTAATTATGCTTCATTTATAAGCCTTTACTCAATGAGCACAAATGATCAGTTTGGAATGATCACTTTAACTGGTCGATCAACTAGACATGTCCGCATTAAATCGTCCCTAACTTTTGACTTAAAGCTTATAATGACAAGAATCCAAGGCTGATGAGGACATCAGATCGTACATCCAGCCAGGAGACCAGACTGGCCGACCATGAAGCTTGCCCGAGACAGCAGGACCATCTGGCGCGCCTGCCGTACCAGACAGTACCGCCGGACCCTCGACCTATAGGACCAGACCGGTCAACATTGCCGGCGGAGAGGCCCAAGCTTCCGGCACACTTAGTGGGGACGTGGATGACACCGCCGGTCCCTCTGATGACACCGCCGACTCCGGGATCAACTTGGCCGGTCCTGAAGTCATTCCGGCCAGTACCGCGCACAATCCAGCCGGTACAGCCGATCCAGCCGAGTACACGCGCACTTCCACTTCTACACAAGAGGACTCGGACCAAATGAGCTACCAGCTCCAGGACATGCACCTAGAAAAAGTATCTACACCAGTGGTACCTCCAGGAGCAATGACAAGAAGCAGATCAAGAGCACTCTTCCACAAATTCAGCTTATGGGTCGACAAGCTCCTAGAGGAAGAGCAGCTAAGGAAAATGGGCCAGAAGAGCAAATTAGAGTCCAAAGGCTTCTCAACAACACAAGGAACATCAGAGACTTGGGCTTTAGTGGCAAGAGAGGTCAGGGCCCAAAGATATTTAACCCTACTCCAAGTCGAAGACTAGGAGCAAGGCGCGTGCATGCCACAAGGACGGCCACCTTCCATTTCTTGGCCGTGAGGTGAGTTAAGGTAAGCTTACATTCGAATATATGCCTCTTTCTGTTTTGCAGGGTAGGATCTAGTTGCTTTACATTTTTGAGTCAAGAACATTTTAGGAATAGGTCCTTTTTCGGTTATGCACTTTTGTATCTTTTCCTTTTGTGCACTTTTGTAAACTTTCCTTTTCTTTATTTGAGTCGACCCTAGAAGGTCAAGCTGTCGAGCATATTAATAAGGCTCCTTCCAGCATTGTAGTTCGACAACCTTTTTGATATTAATAAAGTAGAACTTTTTCCAACAAGTTTTCTCTCTAAGAATCTTGTGTGCTTAGAACCTAGTTGAGACCAGCCCTCCAATGCCCACATTAAACTAGCTCAATTTCCTATATTGCAACAAAATTTGACACAAAGTAGATACGAAAAAGCGATCAAGTAATCCAATATAGCCAAAAGTGCGTGATGCCATGCATTGTGCTTCATTTATAAGCCTTTTCTCAATGAGAACCAATGCTTAGTTTAGAATGATCACTTTAACTGGCCGATCTTATTGACATGTCCGGACTAAATCGTCAGTAACTTTTGAATTAGAGCTCAGAATGACACGAATCCAATGCCCACGTTAAGCTAGCTCAATTTTCTATATTGTGACAAAATTTGAGACATACAAAAAATGTTCAAGTAATCCAATTTAGCAAAACTGCATGATGCCATGCATTATGCATCATTTATAAGCCTTTAATCAACAAGCACCAATGATCAATTTAGAATGATCACTTTAACTGGCCGATCAACTTGACATGCCTGCTCGAAATCGTCTGTAACTTTAGATTTAGAGCTCAGAATGATACGAATCTAATGCCCACGTTAAGCTAGCTCAATTTTCTATATTGTGACAAATTTTGAGGCAGAAATAGATACAACAAAGCGTCCAAATAATCCAATATATCCTTAATTACGTGATGTCATGCATTATGCTTCATTTATAAGCTTTTACTCAATGAGCACCAATGATCAGGCTATTATTATCACTTTAACAAGAAGATCAACTAGACATTTTATCGCACTAAATCGTCCCTAACTTTTTATTTAGAGCTCTGAATGACACGAATCCAATGCCCATGTTAAGCTAGCTCAATTTTCTATCTTGTCACAAAATTTGAGGCAGAAATCGATATGACAAAGCATCCAGTTAATCCAATCTATCCCGAACTACGTGATGTCATGCATTATGCTTCACTTGTAAGCCTTTTACTCAATGACCACCAATGATCAGTTTAGAATGATCACTTTAACTGGCCTATCAACTTGACATGTCCGCACTAAATCGTCCGTACCTTTTGATTTAGAGTTCAGAATAACACGAATCCAATTCCCACATTACGGTAGCTCAATTTTTTTGTATGGTGACAAAAATTGAAACAAAAAAGATATGAAAAATCCTTCAAGTAATCCAATCTAGTGAAAACTGTGTGATGCCATGCATTATGATTCATTTATAAGCCCTTACTCAATGAGCACAAATGATCAGTTTAGAATGATCACTTTAACTTCCCAATCAACTTGATATGTCCGCACTAAATCGTGCATAACTTTTGATTTAGAGCTCTGAATGACACGAATCAAGTCCCCAGTTAAGCTAGCTATATTTTATATATTTTGACAAAATTTGACGCAGAAATAGATACGACAAAGCGTCCAAGTAATCCAATCAATCCCGAGCTGCGTGATGTCATGCATTATGCATCATTTATAAGCCTTTACTCAATGAGCACCAATGATCAGCTAAGAATGATCACTTTATCTTGTCGATCAACTTGACATGTCTGCAATAAATCGTCCGTAAATTTTTGATTTAGAGCTTTGAATTAAACCAATCCATTGCCCACGTTAACCTAGCTCAATTTACTATATTGTGACCAAATTTGAGAGAGAAATAGATACGAGAAATTGTCCAAATAATCCAATCTATTCTGAAATATGTGAGGTCGTGCATTATGCTTCATTTATAAGCCTTTACTCAATGAGCACCAATGATCAGTTTAGAAGGATCACTTTAACTTGACGATCAACTTGACATGTCTGCACTAAATTGTCTGTAAGTTTTGATTTAGAGCTCAGAATAACACGAATCCAATGCCCACGTTAAAATAATTCAAATTTTCTATATTGTGACAAAATTTGGTACAGAATTAGGTACGACAAACGGTCCATGTAATCCAATCTATCCCGAACCGCGTGATGCCATGCATTTTGCTGCATGTATAAGCCTTTACTCAATGAGCACACATGATCAGTTAAGAATGATAACTTTAACTAGGCAATCAACTTGACATGTTCGCACTAAATCATCCATAACTTTTGATTTAGAGCTCAGAATAACACGAATCCAATGCCCACATTAAGCTAGCTCAATTTTCTATATTGTGACAAAATTGACACAAAAAGATACAAAAATGCGTTCAAGTAATCAAATCTAGTGAGAACTGCGTGATGCCATGCATTATGATTCATTTATAAGCCTTTACTCAATGAACACAAATGATCAGTTAAGAATGATCACTTTAAGTAGGCGATCAACTTGATATGTATGCACTAAATCTTCCGTAACTTTTGATTTATAGCTCAGAATAATACGAATCCAATGTCCACGTTAATCTAGTTCAATTTTCTATATTGTGACAAAATTTGAGACTAAAATAGATACGACAAAGTGTCCATGTAATCCAATCTATACCAAACCTTTTCTCAATGAACACCAATGATAAGTTTAGAATGATCATTTTAACTAGCCAATCAGCTTGTCATGTCCGCACTAAATAGTCCGTAACTTTTGATTTAGAGCTCAGAATGACACGAATCCAATGCCCACGTTAAGGTCGATCAATTTCTATATTTTGACAAAATATGAGACAAAATAGATACTACAAAGCGTCCATGTAATCCAATCTATCCCAAACTACGTGATGCCATACATTATGCTTCATTTATAAGTGTTTACTCAATGAGCACCAATGATCAGTTTAGAATGATCACTTTAACTGGCCGATCAACTTGGCATGTCCTCACTAAATCGTTCATAACTTTTGATTTAGAGCTCAGAATGACACGAATCCTATGCCCACGTTAAGCCTGCTCAATTTTCTATATTGTGACAAAATTTGAGACCGAAATAGACACGACAAAGTGTCCATGTAGTCCAATCTATCTAGAACTACGTGATGCCATGCACTATGCTTCATTTATATGCATTTTCTCAATGAGTACCAGTGATCAGTTAAGAATGATCACTTTAACTGACTGATCAACTTGACATGTCTGCACTAAATCGTCCGTAACTTTTGATTTAGACCTCAGAATGACATGAATCCAATGCCCACGTTTAACTAGCTCAATGTTTTATATTGTGATAAAATTCAAATCTATTCAAACCTGCTTGATGTCATGCATTATACTTCATTTATTAGTATTTACTCAATAAGCACAATTGATCAGTTTAGAATAATCAATTTACCTTGGCGGTCAACTTGACATGTCTGCAGTAAATCGTATATAACTTTGATTAATAGCTCATAACGACACAAATCCAATACCCTCACTAAGCTATCTCACGTTTCTATATTGTGACAAAATTTGAGACTGAAATAGATACGAAGAGGCGATCAAGTAATCCGTGCTAGCCAAAACTGCGTGATTCTATGTATTTTTCTTGATTTATAAGCCTTTTCTTAATGAGCACCAATGATTAGTTTAGAATGATCACTTTAATTGGCCGATCAACTTGACATGACCGCACTAAATCGTTCGTAACTTTTGATTTAGAGCTCAAACTGATACAAATCCAATTCCCACGTTAAGCTAGCTCAATGTTTTTGTATTGTGATAAAGTTTAAGACTAAAATTGCTTAAACAAGTCCTCCAAGTAATCAAATATTTCCAAAAATATATGGTGTCATGTATTATGATTCATTTATAATCCTTTAATCAATGAGCACCAGTGATCAGTTTATAATGATCAATTTAACTGGGCGATCAACTTGACATGTATGCACTAAATTGTTCATAACTTTTGATTTAGAGCTCATAATAACACGAATCCAATGCCGACATTAAGTTAGCTCAATTTTTTATATTGTGATAAAATTTGAAACAAAAATGGATACGACAAAGCGTCCAAGTAATCCAATCTCTCTCAAACTGTGTGATATCATGCATTATGCTTTATGTATAAACCTTTACTCAATGAGCACCAATGATCAGTTTATAATGATCACTTTAACTCGCCGATCAACTTTACATGTCTGAACAAAATCGTCCGTAACTTTTTATTTAGAGCTCATAATGACACGAATCCAATGCCCACGTTAAGTGATCTCAATTTTCTATACAAAATATGAGACAAAATTAGATACGACAAAGTGTCAATGTAATCCAATCTATCCCGAACTGCATGATGCAATCATTATGCTTCATTTGTAAATGTTTACTTAATGAGCACCAATTATCAGTTTAGAATGATCACTTTAACTAGCCGATCAAATTGAAATGTCCGTAGTAAGTCGTCCGTAACTTATATTTTATAGCTCATAACGACACAAATCCAATGCCCACCTTAAACTAGCTCAATTTTCTATATTGTGACAAAATTTGAGACCAAAATAGAAACGGAAAAGCAATCAAGTAATCCAAGCTAGCCAAAACAGCGTGATGCTATGCATTTTGCTTCATTTATAAGCCTTTTCTTAATGAGCACCAATGATAAGTTTAAAATGATCACTTAAACTGCCCAATCAACTTAACATGTCCGCTCTAAATCATACGTAACAAATATTTTAGAGATCAGAAAGACACGAATCCAATGCCACCTTAAGCCAGCTCAATTTTCTATATTGTGAAAAAAATTTGAGACAAAAATAGATACGACAAATCATACAAGTAATCCAATATATCCCGAACTGTGTGATGTCGTGCATATGCTTCATCTATAAGCCTTTACTCAATGAGCACCAATGATTAGTTTAGAATGATAAATTTAATTGCCGATCAACTTGGCATTTCTGCACTAAATCGTCCGTAACTTTTGATTTAGAGCTCAGAATGACAAGAATCTAATGCCCATGTTAAGCTAGATCGATTTCTATATTGTGACAAAATTTGAGATAGAAATAGATACGAAAAAGCATCCATGGAATCCAATCTATCCCGAACTGCGTGATGCCATGAAATATGCTTCATTTATATGCCATTACTCAATGAGCACAAGTAATCAGTTAAGAATGATCACTTTAACTGGCCGATCAACTTGGCATATCCGCACTAAATCGTTCGTAATTTTTGATTTAGAGCTCAGACTGATACGAACCCAATGCCCACATTAAGCTAGCTAGATTTTTGTATATTGTGATAAATTTAAGTCTAAAATTGCTTGAACAAGTCCTCCAATTAATCAAATCTTTCCAAAACTACGTGGTGTCATGCATGATGCTTCATTTATAACCCTTTAATGAATGAGCACCAATTATTAGTTTAGAATGATCAATTTATTTAGGTGATCAACTTGATATGTCTGCACTAAATTGTCCACAACTTTTGATTTAGAGTCTATAATAACACGAATCATATGCCCACGTTAAGCTAGCTCAATTATCTATATTGTGACAAAATTTGAGACAAAAATAGATAAGACAAAGCGTCCAAGTAATCCAACCTATCTCGAAGTGCAGGATATCATGCATTATGCATTATTTATAAACCTTTACTCAATGAGCACCAATGATCAGTTTATAATGATCACTTTAACAGGCCGATCAACTTGACATGTCTGTACTAAATCGTCTGTCACGTTTGATTTAGAGCTCAGAATGACACAAATCCAATGTCCACGTTAAGCTAGCTCTACTTTTTATATTGTGACAAATTTTGAGACAGAAATAGATACGACAAAGTGTCCATGTAATCCAATCTATCCCGAACTATGTGGTGCCATACATTATGCTTCATTTATAAGACTTTACTCAATGAGCACCAATGATCAGTTAAGAATGATCGTTTGAACTAACCGATCAACTTGACATGTCCGCACTAAATCGTCCGTAACTTTTGATTTAGACCTTAAAATGACACGAATCCAATGCCCACGTTAAACTAGCTCAATCTTTTATATTGTGATAAAATTGAAGACTAAAACTGCTTCGATAAGTCGTCCTAGTAATCAAATCTATCCAAAACTGTGTGATGTCATGCATTATGTTTCATTTATAAGCCTTTAATCAATGAGCACCAATGATTAGTTTAGAATGATCAATTTAACTTGGTGATCAACTTGACATGTCTGTAGTAAATTGTCCATAACGTTTGATTTATAGCTCACAACGACACAAATCCAATGCCCACGTTAAGCAAGCTCAATTTTCTATATTGTGACAAAATTTGAGGCAGAAATAGATATGAAGAAGCGATCAAGTAATCCAAGGTAGCCAATACCGCGTGATGCTATGCATTTTGCTTCATTTATAAGCCTATTATTAATTAGCTTAGAATGATCACTTTAACTGGCCGATCAACTTGACATGTGCGCACTAAATCATTCATAATGTATATTTTAGAGATCAGAATGACACGAATCAAATGCCCACTTTAAGCTAGCTCAAGTTTCTATATTGTAACAAAATTTGAGACAGAAATAGATACGACAAAACATCCAAGTAATCCAATCTATCCCAAACTGCGTGATGTGTGCATATGCTTAATTTATAAGCCTTTACTCAATGAGCAGCAATGATAAGTTTAGATTGATCACTTTAACTGGCCGATAAATGTGGCATGTCTGCACTAAATCCTCTGTAACCTTTGATTTAGAGGTCAGAATGACACGAATCCAATGCCCATGTGAAGCTAGCTAAATTTCTATATTATGACAAAATTTGAGATAGAATTAGATATGACAAAGCGTCCATGTAATCCAATCTATCCCGAACTGCGTGATGCCAAGCATTATGCTTCATTATGCCTTTATTCAATGAACACCAATTCCGTTAAAAATGATCACTTTAACTGACCAATCAACTTGAATTTTCTTACTAAATCGTCTGTAACTTTTGATTTAGTGCTCAAAATGACACGAATCCAATGTCCAGGTTAAACTAGCTCAATGTTTTATATCCTAAAACTACTTTGACAAGTCCTCCAAGCCAATCTATCCATTTAACTGCGTGATGTCACACCAATGAGCCTTTAATCAATGATCTAGAATGATCAATTTAACTGGGCGATCAACTAACATGTCTGCACTAAATCCATAACTTTTGATCTTATAATAACACGAATCCAATGCCCACGTTGCTAGCTCCATTTTTTATATTGTGAGAATTTGAGGGATAACACTACCTCCGTCTATGCGAAGTGTTCATATCATGCATTATGCTTTATTTATAAACCTTTACTTAATGATCACCCACGTTAAGCTAGCTCCATTTTTTATATTGTGATAGAATTTGAGACAAAAATTGATAACACAAAACCTCCAAGTAATGTAATCTATCTCGAAGTGCGAGATATCATGCATTATGCTTTATTTATAAACCTTTACTTAATGATCACCAATGATCAGTTTAGAATGATCACTTTAACTGGCCGATCAACTTGACATGTCTGCACTAAATTGTCCGTAAGTTTTGATTTAGAGCTTCAGAATGACACGAATCCAATGCCCACGTTAAGCTAGCTCAATTTTCTATATTGTGACAAAATTTGAGACATAAATAGATACGACAAAGCGTGCATGTATTATGCTTCATTTATATGCCTTTACTCAATGAGCACCAATGATCTGTTAAGAATGATCACTTTAACTAGCCGATCAACTTGACATGTCTGCATTAAATCATTCGTAATTTTTGGTTTAGAGCTCACACTGACACGAATCTAATGCCCATGTTAAGCTAGCTCAATGTTTTTATATTGTGATAAATTTTAAGACTAAAATTATTTCAACAAGTCCTCCAAGAAATCTAATCTTTCAAAAACTACGTGGTGTCATGCATTATGATTCATTTATAATCCTTTAATCAATGAGCACCAATGATTAGTTTAGAATGATCAATTTAACAGGGCGATCAACTTGGCATGTCCATACTAAATCGTCCGTAAATTTTGATTTAGAGCTCGGAATGACACGAATCCAATACCATGTTAAGCTAGCTCAATTTTCAATATTTTGACAAAATATGAGACAAAAATAGATACGATAAAGCGTCTATGTAATCCAATCTATCCCGAACTGCGTGATGCCACTATGCTTCATTTATAAGCTTTTACTTAATGAGCACCAATGATCAGTTAAGAATGATCACTTTAACTGACCGATCAACTTGACATGTCCGCACTAAATCGTTCTTAACTTTGGATTTAGACGTCCGAATGACACGAATCCAACACCCACGTTAAGCTAGCTCAGTGTTTAATATTGTGATAAAATTGAAGACAACAATTGCTGTGACACGTCCTCCAAGTAATCAAATCTATCCAAAACTGCGTGATGTCATGCCTTATGTTTCATTTATAAGTCTTCACTCAATGCGCACAATTGATCAACTTAGAATGATCAATTTAACTGGGCAATAACCTTGACATGTATGCAGTAATTAGTTCATAACTTTTGATTTATAGCTCCTAACGACACAAATCCAATGCCCACATTAAGATAGCTCAATTTTCTATATTTTGACAAAATTTGAGATGGAAACAGGTACGAAAAGTCGTTCAAGTAATCCAAGCAAGTCAAAACTGTGTGATGCCTTGCGTTATGCTTCATTTATAAGCCTTTACTCAATGAGCATCAATGATCTGTTAATGATGACTTTAACTGGCTGATCAGCTTGACATGTCCGCACTAATTCGTCCGTAACTTTTGATTTAGTGCTCAAAATGTCACGAATCCAATGCCCACATTAAGCTAGCTCAATTTTCTATATTGTGACAAAATTTTGAGACTAAAATAAATGCGACAAAGTGCCCATGTTGTCCAATATATCCTGAAGAGCGTGGTGCTATGCATTATGCTTCATTTATATTTCTTTACTCAATGAGCATCAATGATCACTTTAGAATGATCACTTTAGAATGATCACTTTAACTGGCCGACCAACTTGACATGTCCGCACTAAATGGTCCGTAACTTTTGATTTACACGATCCCAATGCTTACGTTAAACTAGCTAAATGTTTTTGTACTAGCTAACATTGCTTCAACAAGTCCTCGAAGTAATGCTTTCCAAAATTAATAATTATGTTTCTTATAAGCCCTTAATCAATGAGCACCAATGATCACAATCTAGGCGAACAACTTGACATGTCAGTTTAGAGTGATCAATTTAACTAGAACAACTGCACTTAAATATAACTTTTGGGACTCCAAAAATAGATGCAAAGCTAGCTGAAATGCCATAGATAGGACAAAGCGTCAAGTAATCACTAATTCCGATCGTGTCCATAATTCATATTATAAGACTCAAACAACTGATCAAGAATGCTCACGAATGTACACAAATAAATGAAAAAGCATCCATGTAATCCAATGCTCACAAGCAAGCTGTTATAATAAGCACCAATATCAACATCAACTTATATCGAATTAAATATGCATTATGATTTAGAGCTAAATGAAACAAATCCAGTCAAAGCTATCAATTTTCTATATTGTGAATTAGAACTAGATATCAAAAAGAAACAATCGTGCGTGATGTCATGCATTATGTGACAAAGTTTACTCAATCACAATGATCATGCTTCAACTAGAAACTTGACAAAATTTTTAGAATGATTACTTCAAGTAGGCGATATCATGTGCTTCATTAATAATCTATCCACCAATGATATCAGAATGATCATTAACTGGCCGACTCAATGTCACCAATGATCAGTTTAGAATGATCACTTTAACTGGCCGATATTGTATGACTAAATCGACAACTTATGAACTCATGCATCCAACGCACGTGAAGCTAGAATGATCATTTAACTAGATGATCAACTTGACATGTCCGCACTAAATCATCCATGATTTAGAGCTCAGAATAAAAAGAATCCAATGCCCATGTAAAGGTAGCTCAACTTTCTATATTGTGACAAAATTTGAGACATAAATAGATATAAAAAAGTATTGAAGTAATCCAATCTAGCTAAAACTGTGTGATGCCATGCATTATGTTTCATTTATAAGGCTTTAGTCAATGAGCACCAATGATCAGTTTAGAATGATTACTGCAACTAGGCGATCATCTTGACAAAATTTTCTATATTGTGACAAAATTTGAGATAAAAATATATATGAGAAAGCGTCCAAGTACTCCAATCTATTCCAAACGACGTGATATCATGCATTATGCTTCATTTATAAGCCTTTACTCAATGAACACCAATGATCAGTTTAGAATGATCACTTGAACTGACCGATCAACTTGTCATGTCCGCACTAAATCGTCCGTAACTTATGATTTAGTGCTCAGAATGACACAAATCCAATGCCCACGTTAAGCTACCTCAATTTTCTATATTGTGACTAAATTTGAAACATAAATAGATACGACAAAGTGTCCATGTAATCCATTCTATCCCAAACAGTTTGATACCATGCATTATGCTTCATTTATATGCATTTACTGAATGAGCACCAATGATCAGTTTAGAATGATCACTTTAACTAGGCGATCAACTTGACCTGTCTACACTAAATCGTCCGTAACTTTTGATTTAGAGCTCAGAATAACATGAATCCAATGCCCATGTTAAGGTAGCTCAATTTTCTATATTGTGACAAAATTTGAGATAGAAATAGATATGAAAAACATTCAAGTAATTCAATCTAGCTAAAACTCCGTGATGCCATGTATAATGCTTCATTTGTAAGCCTTTACTCAATGAGCACCAATGATCAGCTTAGAATGATCACATTAACTGCCAGATCTACTTGACATTTCCGCATTAAATCGTCCATACTTATGAATTAAAGCTAAAACTGATACGAATCCAATATCCATGTTAAGATAGGTTAATTTTTTATATCTGGACAAAATTTGAGAAAAAAATAGATATGACAAACTGACCAAGTAATCCAATTTATCCTGAACTGCGTGATGTCATGAATTATGCTTCGTTTATAAGCCTTTACTCAATGAGCTCCAATGATCAGTTTAGAATGATCATTTTAACTGGCCAATCAACTTGACATGTCCAAACTAAATCGTTCCTAACTTTTGATTTAGAGCTCAGAATGACATTAATCCGATCCCCGTTTTAAGCTAGCTCAATTTTCTATATTGTGACAAAATTTGTGATAGAAGTAAATATAAAAAGTGACCAAGTAATCCAATCTATCACGAACTAGGTGATGTCATGCATTATGCCTCATTTATATGCCTTTACTCAATGAGCACCAATGATCAGTTTAGAATGATCTCTTTAATTGCCCGATCAACTTGACATGTCAACACTAAATCGTTCCTATCTTTGGATTTAGAGCTCAGAATGACATTAACCCAATGCCACGTTAAGCTAGCTAATTTTTTTATATTTTGACAAAATTTGAGATAGAACTAGATACGACAAAGCTTCCAAGTAATCCATTCTATCGCAAACTGCGTGATGCCATGCTTTATGCTTCATTTATAAGCATTTACTTACTGAGTACCAATTATCAGTTTAGAATGATCACTTTAACTAGGCGATCAACTTGACATGTTTGCACTAAATCGTCCATAATTTTTTATTTAGAGCTCAGAGTAACACCAATCAATTGCCCACATTAAGCTAGCTCAATTTTCTATATTGTGACAAATTTGAGACCGAAATAGATACGAAAAAGCGTTCAAGTAATCCAATCTAGCCAAAATTGTGCGATGCCATGCATTATGCTTCATTTATAAGCCTTTACTCAATGAGCACCAATGATCAGTTTAGAATGATCACATTGACTGGCCGATCAACTTGACATGTCCACACTAAATCGTTCCTAACTTTTGCTTTAGAGCTCAGAATGACATGAATCCAATGCCCACGTTAAGGTAGCCCAATTATCTATATTCTGACAAAAGTTGAGACAAAAGTAGATACGACAAAGCATCCAAGTATTCCAATCATGCATTATGCTTCATTTATAAGCCTTTACTGAATGATCACCAATGATCAGTTAGAATGATCAGTTAGAATGATCACTTTAATTGGCTGATCAACTTGACATGTCCGCACCAAATCGTCCGTAACTTTTGATTTAGAGCTCACAATGACCCGAATCCAATGCCACGTTAAGCTAGCTCAATTTTTTATATTGTAAACAAATTTGAGACTGAAAAAGATACGACAAAGCATCCAACTAATCCAATCTACCCAGAACTACGTGATGCCATGCGTTAGGCTTCAATTATAAGCCTTTACTCAATGAGCACCAATGATTTGTTTAGAATGATCACTTTAACTGCCCGTTAAACTTGACATTTTCACATTAAATCTACCGTAACATATGATTTAGAGCTAAAACTGACACGAATCCAATGCCCACGTTAAGCTAGCTCAATTTCTATATTGTGACAAAATTTGAGACAAAAATCGATTCGATAAAGCGTCCATGTAATCCAATCTATCCCAAACTGTGTGATGCCATGCATTATGCTAACTTATATGCCTTTACTCAATGAGCACCAATGATGAGTTTCGAATGATCACTTTAATTGGCCGATCAACTTAACATGTCGACATTAAATCGTCTATAACTTTTGATTTAAATCTCAGAATGACACGAAACCAATGCACATGATAAGCTAGCTCAATATTTATTTTTTCAAAGATTTTAAGGCAGAACTAGATACGACAAAGCATCCAAGTAATCAACTCTATCCCAAGCTGCGTGGTGCCATGCTTTATGCTTCATTTATAAGCGTTTACTTAATGAGTACCAATGATTAGTTTAGAATGATCACTTTAACTAGGCGATCAACTTGACACCTCCGCACTAAATCGTACGTAATTTTTGATTTAGAGCTCAGAATAACACCAAGCCAATGGCCGCATTAAGTTAGCTCAATTTTCTATATTGTGACAAAATTTGAGACCGGAGTATATACGAAAAAGCGTTCAATTAATCCAATCTAACCAAAACTGCGTGATGCTATGCATTATGCTTCATTTATAAGCCTTTTCTCAATGAGCACCGGTGATCAGTTTAGAATGACCGCTTTAACTGGCCGATCAACTTGACATGTCTACACTAAATCGTCCATAACTTTTTATTTAGAGCTCAGAATAACATGAATCCAATGCTCACGTTAACCTAGCTCATTTCTCTATTGTGACAAAATTTGAGACAGTAATATATACGACAAAGCGTCCATGTAATCCAATCTATCCCGAACTGCGTGATGCAAAGCATTATGCTTCATTTCTAAGCCTTTTCTCAATGAGCACCAGTGATCAGTTTAGAATGATCGCTTTAACTGGCTGATCAACTTGACATGTCCATACTAAATCGTTCCATAGTTTTGATTTAGAGCTCAAAATGACATTACTCAAATGCCCACGTTAAGCTAGCTCAATTTTCTATATTGTTACCATATTTTAGATAGAACTAGATATGACAAAGCGTCCAAGTAATCCAATATATCCCGAACTGCGTGATGTCCTGCATTATGCTTCATTTATAAACCTTTTCTCAATGAGCACCAATGACTAGTTTAGAATGATCACTTTAAATGGCCGATCAACTTGATATGCCCTCACTAAATCGTCCGTAACTTTTGGTTTAGAGCTAAGAATGTCACAAATCCAAGGCCAACGTTAAGCTAGCTCAATTTTTTAATTGTGAAAAACTTTGAGACAGAACTAGATACGACAAAGCATCCAAGTAATCCACTCTATCCCAAACTGCGTGATGCCATGTTTTATGCTTCATTTATAAGCGTTTAATTAGCGAGTACCAATGATCAGTTTAGAATGATCACATGAACAAGGCAATCAACTTGACATGTCCACACTAAATCATCCATAACTCTTGATTTAGAGCTCAGAATAACAGGAATCCAATGCCAATGTTAAGTTAGCTCAATTTTCTATATTGTGACAAAATTTGAGATAGAAATAGATATGTAAAAGCGTTCAAGTTATCCAATCTAGCTAAAACTGTGTGATGCCATGCATTATGTTTCATTTATAAGCATTTACTCAATGAGTACTAATGATCAGTTTAGAATGATCACTTTAACTACCTGATGTCCTTGACATTTCCGCATTAAATCGTCCATAACTTATGATTTAAATCTAAAACTTATACTAATCCAATGCCCATGTTAAGCTAGCTCATTTTTCTATATTGAGATAAAATTTGAGACAGAAATAGATACGATAAAGTGTCCAAGTAATCCAATATATTCTGAAAAACGTGATGTAATGCATTATGATTTATGTATAAGCATTTACTCACTGAGCACCAACGATCAGTTTACAATGATCACTTTTAACTGGCCGATCAACTTGACATATTTTCACTAAATCGTATGTAACTTTTGATTTAGAGCTCAGGATGACACGAGTCCAAAGCCCACGTTAAGCTAGCTCAATTTTTATATTGTGACTAAATTTGATACAGAAATTGATACAAAAAAGTGTCCATGTAATCCAATTTATCCCGAACTACGTGATGCCATGCATTATGCCTCATTTATATGCCTTTAGTCAATGAGCACCAATGATCAGTTTAGAATGATCACCTTAATTGACCGATCATCGTGACATGTCCGCACTAAATCATCCATAACATTGATTTAGAGATCAGAATGACAAGAATTCAATGCCCACGCTAAGCTAGTTCAATTTTTATATTGTTACAAAATTTGAGACAGCAATAGATACGACAAAGCATCCACGTAATCCAATCTATCCCGAACTGTGTGGTGCCATGCATTATGCCTCATTTATATGTCTTTAATCAATGAGCACCAATGATCAGTTTAGAATGATCACTTTAATTGGGAGATCAACTTGACATGTCCGCACTAAATAGTCCGTAACTTTTGATTCAGAGCTCACAATGACATGAATCCAATGCCACGTTAAGCTAACTCAATTTCTTATATTGTGACCAAATTTGAGACTGAACAAGATACGACAAAGCGTCCCAGGAATCCAATCTTCCTAGAACTGTGTGATGCCATGCATTAGGCTTCATTTACAAGCCTTTTGCTCAATTAGAACTAATGATTAGTTTAGAATGATCACTTTAACTAGGCGATCAACTTGACATGTCCGCACTAAATCGTCCGTAAGTTTTGATTTAGAGCTTAGAATAACACCAATCCAATTCCCACGTTAAGTTAGCTCAATTTTCAATATTTTGAGAAAAATTTGAGACAGAAATGGATATGATAAAGCATTCAAGTAATCCAATCTACCCAGAACTGCGTGATGCATGCATTAGGCTTCATTTATAAGCCTTTACTCAATGAGCACCAATGATTAGTTTAGAATGATCACTTTAACTGCCCATTCAACTTGACATTTCCACATTAAATCGTCCGTAACTTATGATTTCGAGCTAAAACTGATATGAAACCAATGCCCACGTTAAACTAGCACAATTTCTATATTGTGACAAAATTTGAGACCGAAATGGATACGACAAAGTGTCCATGTAATCCAATTTATCCTGAATTGCGTGATGCCATGCATTATGCTCATTTATATGCCTTTACTCAATGATACCCAATCATGAGTTTCGAATGATCACTCTCACTGGCAGATCAGCTTGACATGCCCACACTAAATCGTCCCTAACTTTTTATTTAGAGCTCAAAATGACATGAATCCAATGCCAACGTTAAGCTAGCTCAATTTTCTATATTTAGACAAAATTTGAGACAGAAATGGATACGACAAAGCGTTCAAGTAATCCAATCCATCCCGAATTGCATGATGTCATGCATTATGCTTCATTTATAAGCATTTAATTAACGAGTACCAATGATCAGTTTAAAATGATCACTTTAACTAGAGGATCAACTTGACATGTCCGCAATAAATCGTACGTAACTTTTGATTTAGAGCTCAGAATGATACGAATCCAATGCCCATATTAAGCTAGCTCAATTTCTATATTGTGAAAAAATTTGAGACAACAATAGATACGAAAAAGTGTCCATATAATCCAATCACTCCTGAACTGCGTGATACCATGCATTATGCCTCATTTATATGCCTTTACTCAATGAGCACCAATGATCTGTTTAGAATGATCACTTTAATTGACCGATCAACTGGACATGTTTGCACTAAATCGTCTATAGGTTTTGATTTAGAGGCCGGAATGACACGAATCCAATGCCTACATTAAACTAGCTCAATTTTTATATTGTGACAAAATTTAAGACAGCAATAGATATGACAAAGCGTCCATGTAATCCAATCTACCCAGAATTGCGTGATGCCATGCATTAGGCTTCATTTATAAGCCTTTACTCAATGAGCACTAATGATTGGTTTAGAATGATCACTTTAACTAGGCGATCAACTTGACATCTCTGCACTAAATCGTCCGTAATTTTTGATTTAGAGCTCAGAATAACACCAATCCAATGCCCACGTTAAGTTAGCTCAATTTTCTATATTGTGACAAAATTTGAGGCAGAAATAGACACGAAAAAGCTTTCAATTAATCCAATTTAAGGAAAACTGCGTGATGCTATGCATTATGATTCATTTATAAGCCTTTTCTCAATAATCACCAAAGATCAGTCTAGAATGATCACTTTAACTGCCCGATCAACCTGACATTTCCGCATTAAATCGTCAGTAACTTATGATTTAGAGCTAAAACTGATATGAATCCAATGCCCACGTTAAGCTAGCTCAATTTTCTATATTGAGACAAAATTTGAGACCGAAATAGATACGACAAAGCGTCCAAGTAATCCAAACTATCCTGAACTGCGTGATCTCATGCATTATCCTTCATTTATAGGCCTTTACTCAATGAGCACCATTGATCAGTTTTGAATGCTCACTTGAACTGGCTGATCAACTTGACATTTCCGCACTAAATCATCCGTAACTTTTGATTTAAACATCAGAATGACACGAATTCAATGCCCTCGGTAAGCTAGCTCAATTTCTATATTGTGACAAAATTTCTCATAACAATAGATACGAAAAAGTGTCCATATAATCCAATCAATCCTTAAATACGTGATACCATGCATTATGCCTCATTTATATGCCTTTACTCAATGAGCACCAATGATCTGTTTAGCATGATCACTTTAATTAACCGATTAACTTGACATGTCCGCACTAAATCGTGTGTAACATTTGATTTAGAGCTCAGAATGACACAAATCCAATGCCTACATTAATCTAGCTCAATTTTTATATTGTGACAAAATTTGAGACAGCAATAGATACGACAAAGCGTCCATGTAATCCAATCTATCCCGAACTGTGTGATGCCATGCATTATACCTCATTTATATGCCTTTACTCAATGAGCACCAATGATCAGTTTAGAATGATAACTTTAATTGTCCGATCAACTTGACATGTCAACACTGCATCGTCCGTAACTTTTGATTTAGAGCTCAGAATGACAAGAATCCAGTGCCAACGTTAAGCTAGCTCAATTTTTATATTGTTACAAAATTTGAGACAGCAATAGATACGACAAAGCGTCCACGTAATCCAATCTATCCCGAACTGCGTGATGCCATGCATTATGCCTCATTTATTTGTCTTTAATCAATGAGCACCAATGATCAGTTTAGAATGATCACTTTAATTGGCCGTTCAACTTCACATGACCGCACTAAATCGTCCGTAACTTTAGATTTAGAGCTCACAATGACCCAAATCCAATGCCACATTAAGCTAGCTCAATTTCTTATATTGTGAACAAATTTGAGACTGAACAAGATACGACAAAGCATCGCTGTAATCCAATCTTTCCAGAACTGCGTGATGCCATGCATTAGGCTTCATTTACAAGCCTTTTGCTCAATGAGAACTAATGTTAGTTTAGAATGATCACTTTAACTAGGCGATCAACTTGACATGTCCGCACTAAATCGTCTGTAAGTTTTGATTTAGAGCTCAGAATAACACCAATCCAATCCCCACATTAAGCTAGCTAAATTTTCAATATTTTGACAAAATTTGAGACAGAAATGGATATGATAAAGCATTCAAGTAATCCAATCTATCCAGAACTGCGTGATGCCATGCATTAGGCATCATTTATAAGCCTTTACTCAATGAACACCAATAATTAGTTTAGAATGATCACTTTAACTGCCCGTTCAACTTGACATTTACGCATTAAATCGTCCGTAACTTATGATTTAGAGCTAAAACTGACACGAAACCAATGCCGACGTTAAGCTAGCTCAATTTCTATATTGTGACAAAATTTGAGAGCGAAATCGATACGACAAAGCGTCCATGTAATCAAATCTATCCCAAACTGCGTGATGCCATGCATTATGCTCATTTATATGCCTTTACTCAATGAGACCCTATGATGAGTTTCGAATGATCACTTTAACTGGAAAATCAACTTTACATGCCCGCACTAAATCGTCCCTAACTTTTTATTTAGAGCTCAAAATGACCTGAATCCAATGCCAACGTTAAGCTAACTCAATGTTCTATATTTAGACAAAATTTGAGACATACATGGATACAACAAAGCGTTCAAGTAATCCAATCTATCCCGAACTGCATGATGTCATGCATTATGCTTCATTTATAAGCACTTATTTAACGAGTACCAATGATCAGTTTAAAATGATCACTTTAACTAGGGGATCAACTTGAGATGTCTGCAATAAATCGTCCGTAACTTTTGATTTAGAGCTCAGAATGACAAGAATCCAGTGCCAACGTTAAGCTAGCTCAATTTTTATATTGTTACAAAATTTGAGACAGCAATAGATACGACAAAGCGTCCACGTAATCCAATCTATCCCGAACTGCGTGATGCCATGCATTATGCCTCATTTATTTGTCTTTAATCAATGAGCACCAATGATCAGTTTAGAATGATCACTTTAATTGGCCGTTCAACTTGACATGAACGCACTAAATCGTCCGTAACTTTAGATTTAGAGCTCACAATGACCCAAATCCAATGCCACATTAAGCTAGCTCAATTTCTTATATTGTGAACAAATTTGAGACTGAACAAGATACGACAAAGCATCGCTGTAATCCAATCTTTCCAGAACTGCGTGATGCCATGCATTAGGCTTCATTTACAAGCCTTTTGCTCAATGAGAACTAATGTTAGTTTAGAATGATCACTTTAACTAGGCGATCAACTTGACATGTCCGCACTAAATCGTCCGTAAGTTTTGATTTAGAGCTCAGAATAACACCAATCCAATCCCCACATTAAGCTAGCTAAATTTTCAATATTTTGACAAAATTTGAGACAGAAATGGATATGATAAAGCATTCAAGTAATCCAATCTATCCAGAACTGCGTCATGCCATGCATTAGGCATCATTTATAAGCCTTTACTCAATGAACACCAATAATTAGTTTAGAATGATCACTTTAACTGCCCGTTCAACTTGACATTTACGCATTAAATCGTCCGTAACTTATGATTTAGAGCTAAAACTGACACAAAACCAATGCCGACGTTAAGCTAGCTCAATTTCTATGTTGTGATAAAATTTGAGAGCGAAATCGATACGACAAAGCGTCCATGTAATCAAATCTATCCCAAACTGCGTGATGCCATGCATTATGCTCATTTATATGCCTTTACTCAATGAGACCCTATGATGAGTTTCGAATGATCACTTTAACTGGAAAATCAACTTTACATGCCCGCACTAAATCGTCCCTAACTTTTTATTTAGAGCTCAAAATGACCTGAATCCAATGCCAACGTTAAGCTAACTCAATGTTCTATATTTAGACAAAATTTGAGACATACATGGATACAACAAAGCGTTCAAGTAATCCAATCTATCCCGAACTGCATGATGTCATGCATTATGCTTCATTTATAAGCACTTATTTAACGAGTACCAATGATCAGTTTAAAATGATCACTTTAACTAGGGGATCAACTTGAGATGTCTGCAATAAATCGTCCGTAACTTTTGATTTAGAGCTCAGAATGACAAGAATCCAGTGCCCACGTTAAGCTAGCTCAATTTTTATGTTGTTACAAAATTTGAGACAGCAATATATATGACAAAGCGTCCACGTAATCCAATCTATCCGAACTGCGTGATGCCATGCATTATGCCTCATATATATGTCTTTAATCAACGAGCACCAATGATCAGTTTAGAATGATCACTTTAATTGGCCGTTCAACTTGACATGATCGCACTAAATCTTCCGTAACTTTAGATTTAGAGCTCACAATGACACAAATCCAATGCCACGTTAATCTAGCTCAATTTCTTATATTGTGAACAAATTTGAGACTGAACAAGATACGACAAAGCGTCGCTGTAATCCAATCTTCCCAGAACTGCGTGATGCCATGCATTAGGCTTCATTTACAAGCCTTTTGCTCAATGAGAACTAATGATTAGTTTAGAATGATCACTTTAACTAGGCGATCAACTTGACATGTCCGCACTAAATCGTCCGTAAGTTTTGATTTAGAGCTCAGAATGACACCAATCCAATCCCCACATTAAGCTAGCTCAATTTTCAATATTTTGAGAAAATTTGAGACAGAAATGGATATGATAAAGCATTCAAGTAATCCAATCTATCCATAACTGCGTGATCCCATGCATTAGGCATCATTTATAAGCCTTTACTCAATGAACACCAATGATTAGTTTAGAATGATCACTTTAACTGCCTGTTAAACTTGACATTTCCGCATTAAATCGTCCGTAACTTATGATTTAGAGCTAAAACTGACACGAAACCAAATCCCACGTTAAGCTAGCTCAATTTCTATATTGTGACAAAATTTGAGAGCGAAATCGATACGACAAAGCGTCCATGTAATCAAATCTATCCCGAACTGCGTGATGCCATGCATTATGCTCTTTTATTTGCCTTTACTCAATGAGACCCTATGATGAGTTTCGATATCACTTACTGGCAGATCAACTTTACATGCCCGCACTAAATCGTCCAAAACTTTTTATTTAGAGCTCAAAATGACATGAATCCAATACCAACGTTAAGCTAGCTCAATTTTCTATATTTAGAAAAAATTTGAGACATATATGGATAAGACAAAGCATTCTAGTAATCCAATCTATCCCGAACTGCATGATGTCATGCATTATGCTTCATTTATAAGCATTTATTTAACGAGTACCAATGATCAGTTTAAAATGATCACTTTAACTAGGGGATCAACTTGAGATGTCTGCAATAAATCGTCCGTAACTTTTGATTTAGAGCTCAGAATGACAAGAATCCAGTGCCCACGTTAAGCTAGCTCAATTTTTATATTGTTACAAAATTTGAGACAGCAATAGATACGACAAATCGTCCATGTAATCCAATCTATCCCGAACTGCGTGATGCCATGCATTATGCCGCATTTATATGTCTTTAATCAATGAGCACCAATGATCAGTTTAGAATGATCACTTTAATTGGCCGTTCAACTTGACATGACCGCACTAAATCGTCCGTAACTTTAGATTTAGAGCTCACAATGACACAAATCCAATGCCACGTTAAGCTAGCTCAATTTCTTATATTGTGAACAAATTTGAGACTGAACAAGATACGACAAAGCGTCGCTGTAATCCAATCTTCCAAGAACTGCGTGATGCCATGCATTAGGCTTCATTTACAAGCCTTTTGCTCAATGAGAACTAATGATTAGTTTAGAATGATCACTTTAACTAGGCGATCAACTTGACATGTCCGCACTAAATCGTCCGTAAGTTTTGATTTAGAGCTCAGAATAACACCAATCCAATACCCACATTAAGCTAGCTCAATTTTCAATATTTTGACAAAATTTGAGACAGAAATGGATATGATAAAGCATTCAAGTAATCCAATCTATCCAGAACTGCGTGATGCCATGCATTTGGCATCATTTATAAGCCTTTACTCAATGAGCACCAATGATTAGTTTAGAATGATCACTTTAACTGCACGTTCAACTTGACATTTCCGCATTAAGTCGTCCGTCACTTATGATTTAGAGCTAAAACTGACACGAAACCAATGCCCACGTTA
Source organism: Pugionium cornutum (assembly GCA_018901935.1). Lineage (NCBI taxonomy): Eukaryota > Viridiplantae > Streptophyta > Magnoliopsida > Brassicales > Brassicaceae > Pugionium > Pugionium cornutum. The sequence goes on from JAENJI010000013.1 coordinate 13,054,787, forward strand.
AGCTAGCTCAATTTCTATATTGTGACAAAATTTGAGAGCGAAATCGATACGACAAAGCGTCCATGTAATCCAATCTACCCAGAACTGCGTGATGCCATGCATTAGGCTTCATTTATAAGCCTTTACTCAATGAGCACTAATGATTGGTTTAGAATGATCACTTTAACTAGGCGATCAACTTGACATCTCTGCACTAAATCGTCCGTAATTTTTGATTTAAAGCTCAGAATAACACCAATCCAATGCCCACGTTAAGTTAGCTCAATTTCTTATATTGTGACAAAATTTGAGGCAGAAATAGACACGAAAAAGCTTTCAATTAATCCAATTTAAGGAAAACTGCATGATGCTATGCATTATGATTCATTTATAAGCCTTTTCTCAATAATCACCAAGGATCAGTTTAGAATGATCACTTTAACTGCCCGATCAACCTGACATTTCCGCATTAAATTGTCAGTAACTTATGATTTAGAGCTAAAACTGATATGAATCCAATGCCCACATTAAGCTAGCTCAATTTTCTATATTGAGACAAAATTTGAGACCGAAATAGATACGACAAAGCGTCCAAGTAATCCAAACTATCCTGAACTACGTGATCTCATGCATTATCCTTCATTTATAGGCCTTTACTCAATGAGCACCATTGATCAGTTTTGAATGCTCACTTTAACTGGCTGATCAACTTGACATTTCCGCACTAAATCATCCGTAACTTTTGATTTAAACATCAGAATGACACGAATTCAATGCCCTCGGTAAGCTAGCTCAATTTCTATATTGTGACAAAATTTCAGATAACAATAGATAAGAAAAAGTGTCCATATAATCCAATTAATCCTTAAATACGTGATACCATGCATTATGCCTCATTTATATGCCCTTACTCAATGAGCACCAATGATCTGTTTAGCATGATCACTTTAATTAACCGATTAACTGGACATGTCCGCACTAAATCGTGTGTAACATTTGATTTAGAGCTCAGAATGACACGAATCCAATGCCTACATTAATCTAGCTCAATTTTTATATTGTGACAAAATTTGAGACAGCAAAAGATACGACAAAGCGTCCATGTAATCCAATCTATCCCGAACTGTGTGATGCCATGCATTATACCTCATTTATATGCCTTTACTAAATGAGCACCAATGATTAGTTTAGAATGATAACTTTAATTGTCCGATCAACTTGACATGTCAACACTGCATCGTCCGTAACTTTTGATTTAAGCTCAGAATGACAAGAATCCAGTGCCAACGTTAAGCTAGCTCAATTTTTATATTGTTACAAAATTTGAGACAACAATAGATACGACAAAGCGTCCACGTAATCCAATCTATCCCGAACTGCGTGATGCCATGCATTATGCCTCATTTATTTGTCTTTAATCAATGAGCACCAATGATCAGTTTAGAATGATCACTTTAATTGGCCATTCAACTTGACATGACCGCACTAAATCGTCCGTAACTTTAGATTAAGAGCTCACAATGACCCAAATCCAATGCCACATTAAGCTTGCTTAATTTCTTATATTGTGAACAAATTTGAGACTGAACAAGATACGACAAAGCGTCGCTCTAATCCAATCTTTCCAGAACTGCGTGCTGCCATGCATTAGGCTTCATTTACAAGCCTTTTGCTCAATGAGAACTAATGTTAGTTTAGAATGATCACTTTAACTAGGCGATCAACTTGACATGTCCGCACTAAATCGTCCGTAAGTTTTGATTTAGAGCTCAGAATAACACCAATCCAATCCCCACATTAAGCTAGCTCAATTTTCAATATTTTGACAAAATTTGAGACAGAAATGGATATGATAAAGCATTCAAGTAATCCAATCTATCCAGAACTGCGTGATGCCATGCATTAGGCATCATTTATAAGCCTTTACTCAATGAACACCAATAATTACTTTAGAATGATCACTTTAACTGGCCGTTCAACTTTACATTTACGCATTAAATCGTCCGTAACTTATGATTTAGAGCTAAAACTGACACGAAACCAATGCCGACGTTAAGCTAGCTCAATTTCTATATTGTGACAAAATTTGAGAGCGAAATCGATACGACAAAGCGTCCATGTAATCAAATCTATCCCAAACTGCGTGATGCCATGCATTATGCTCATTTATATGCCTTTACTCAATGAGACCCTATGATGAGTTTCGAATGATCACTTTAACTGGCAAATCAACTTTACATGCCCGCACTAAATCGTCCCTAACTTTTTATTTAGAGCTCAAAATGACATGAATCCAATGCCAACGTTAAGCTAACTCAATCTTCTATATTTAGACAAAATATGAGACATACATGGATACAACAAAGCATTCAAGTAATCCAATATATCCCGAACTGCATGATGTCATGCATTATGCTTCATTTATAAGCATTTATTTAACGAGTACCAATGATCAGTTTAAAATGATAACTTTAACTAGGGGATCAACTTGAGATGTCTGAAATAAATCGTCCGTAACTTTTGATTTAGAGCTCAGAATGACAAGAATCCAGTGCCCACGTTAAGCTAGCTCAATTTTTATATTGTTACAAAATTTGAGACAGCAATAGATATGACAAAGCGTCCACGTAATCCAATCTATCCCAAACTGCGTGATGCCATGCATTATGCCTCATTTATATGTCTTTAATCAATGAGCACCAATGATCAGTTTAGACTGATCACTTTAATTGGCCGTTCAACTTGACATGATCGCACTAAATCTTCCGTAACTTTAGATTTAGAGCTCACAATGACACAAATCCAATGCCACGTTAAGCTAGCTCAATTTCTTATATTGTGAACAAATTTGAGACTGAACAAGATACAACAAAGCGTCGCTGTAATCCAATCTTCCCAGAACTGCGTGATGCCATGCATTAGGCTTCATTTACAAGCCTTTTGCTCAATGAGAACTAATGATTAGTTTAGAATGATCACTTTAACTAGGCGATCAACTTGACATGTCCGCACTAAATCATCCGTAAGTTTTGATTTAGAGCTCAGAATGACACCAATCCAATCCCCACATTAAGCTAGCTCAATTTTCAATATTTTGTCAAAATTTGAGACAGAAATAGATATGATAAAGCATTCAAGTAATCCAATCTATACAGAACTGCGTGATGCCATGCATTAGGCATCATTTATAAGCCTTTACTCTATGAGCACCAATGATTAGTTTAGAATGATCACTTTAACTGCACGTTCAACTTGACATTTCCGCATTAAATTGTCCGTCACTTATGATTTAGAGCTAAAACTGACACAAAACCAATGCCCACGTTAAGCTAGCTCAATTTCTATATTGTGACAAAATTTGAGAGCGAAATCGATACGACAAAGCGTCCAAGTAATCAAATCTATCCCGAACTGCGTGATGCCATGCATTATGCTCATTTGTATGCCTTTACTCAATGAGACCCAATGATGAGTTTCGAATGATCACTTTAACTAGCAGATCAACTTTACATGCCCGCACCAAATCGTCCCTAACTTTTTATTTAGAGCTCAAAATGACATGAATCCAATGCCAACGTTAAGCTAGCTTAATTTTCTATATTTAGACAAAATTTGAGACATACATGGATACGACAAAGCATTCAAGTAATCCAATCTATCCCGAACTGCATGATGTCATGCATTCTGCTTCATTTATAAGCATTTATTTAACGAGTACCAATGATCAGTTTAAAATGATCACTTTAACAAGGGGAGCAACTTGAGATGTCTGCAATAAATCGTCTGTAACTTTTGATTTAGAGCTCAGAATGACACGAATCCAATGCCAACGTTAAGCTAGCTCAATTTCTATATTGTGAAAAAGTTTGAGACAACAATAGATACAAAAAAGTGTCCATACAATCCAATCAATCCTGAACTGCATGATACCATGCATTATGCCTCATTTATATGCCTTTTCTCAATGGGCACCAATGATCAGTTTAGAATGATCACTTTAATTGGCCGATCAACTTGACATGTCCGCACTAAATCGTCCGTAACTTTAGATTTAGAGCTCACAATGACACAAATCCAATGCCACGTTAAGCTAGCTCAATTTCTTATGTTGTGAACAAATTTGAGACTGAAAAAGATACGACAAAGCGTCGCTGTAATCCAATCTTCCCAGAACTGCGTGATGCCATGCATTAGGCTTCATTTACAAGCCTTTTGCTCAATGAGAACTAATGATTAATTTAGAATGATCACTTTAACTAGGCGATCAACTTGACATGTCTGCACTAAATCGTCCGTAAGTTTTGATTTAGAGCTCAGAATAACACCAATCCAATCCCCACATTAAGCTAGCTCAATTCTCAATATTTTGACATGAATCCAATGCCCACGTTAAGCTAGCTGAATTTTCTATTTTGTGACCAGATTTGAGACAGAAATAGATACGACAAAGCGTTCAAGTAATCCAATCTATCCGGAACTGCATGATGTCAGGCATTATGCTTCATTTATAAGCCTTTACTCTATAAGCACCAATACTCAGTTTAGAATGATCACTTTAATTCGCCGATCAATTTGACATGTCTGTAATAAATCGTCTGTAACATTTGATTCAGAGCTCAGAATGACACGAATCCAATGCCGACGTTAAGCTAGCTCAATTTTTTTTATTTTGAAAAATTTGAGACAAAACTAGATATGACAAAGCATCCAAGTAATCAACTCTATCTAAAACTTCGTGATGCCATGCTTTATTCTTAATCCATAAGCGTTTACTTTTAATCACATGCTTTACATTTAATCTATAAGAGTATCAATGATCAGTTAAAAATGATCACTTTAACGAGGCGATCAACTTGACTTATCTGCACTAAAATGTCCGCAACTCTTGATTTATAGCTTACAATAACACGAATCCAATGCCCACGTTAAGGTACCTCAATTTTCTATATTCTGAAAAAATTTGAGACATAAATAGATACAAAAAAGCGTTGAAGTAATCCAATCAAGCCAAAACTACGTGATGCCATGAGTTATGCTTCATTTATAAGCCTTTACTCAATGAGCACAAATGATCAGTTTAGAGTGATCACTTTAACTGCCCGATCAACTTGACATTTCCACATTAAATCGTCCGTAACATATGTTTTAGAGCTAAAACGGACTCGAATCCAATGCCCACGTTAAAGTAGCTCAATTTTCTATATTGTGACAAAATTTGAGACAGAAATAGATACAAAAAAGCGTTCAAGTAATCGAATCCATCCTGAACTGCGTGATGGCATGCATTATGCTTCATTTATAAGGCTTTTCTCAATGAGCACTAATGATTATATTAGAATGATCCTTTTAACCGGCCAATCAACTTGACATGTCCACACTAACTCATCCATAACTTTTGATTTAGAGCTCAGAATGACACGAATCCAATGCCCACGTTAAGCTAGCTTAATTTTCTATATTGTGAGAAAATTTTAGACAGAAATATATAAAAAAGGCGTTCAACTAATCTAATCCAGCCAAAACTGCATGATGCCATACATTATTCTTCATTTATAAGCTTTTACTCAATGAGCACCAATGATCAGTTTAGAATGATCACTTTAACTGGCCGATCAACTTGACATGTCCGCAATAAATCGTCCGTAACTTATGATTGAGCGCTCAGAATGACATGAATCCAATGCCCACTTTAAGCTAGCCCAATATCTATATTGTGACAAATTTGAGACAGAAATAGATACGATAAAGCGTCCATGTAATCCAATCTATCCCGAACTGCATGATGCCATACATTATGCTTCATTTATAAGCCTTTACTCAATGCGCACCAATGATGAGTTTAGAATGATCACTTTAACTGGCCGATCAATTTGACATGTCTGCACTAAATTGTCCGTAACTTATGATTTAGAGCTCTGAATGACACGAATCCAATGCCCACGTTAATGTAGCTCAATTTTCTATATTGTTACAAAATTTGAGACAAAAATAGATACGACAAAGTGTCCAAGTAACCCAATCTATCACGAACTTCATGATTTCATGGATTATGATTCATTTATAAGCTGTAACTCAATCAGCACCAATGATCAGTTTAGAATGATCATTTTAACATGCCGATCAATTTGACATGTCTGCACTAAATCATCCGTAACTTATGATTTAGAGCTCAGAATTACACGAATCCAATGCCCACATTAGGCTACCTCGATTTCTATATTGTGACAAAATTTGAGATAGAAATAGATACGAAAAAGCATCCATGTAATCCAATCTATCCCGAACTGCGTGATGCCATGAAATATGCTTCATTTATATGCCATTACTCAATGAGCACAAATGACAACTTTAGAATGATCGCTTTAACTGGCCGATAAGCTTCAAATGTCCGCACTAATTCATTGTAACTATTGATTTAGATCTCGGAATATCACGAATTTAATGCCCACAATAAGGTAGCTCATTTTTTTATATTGTGAAAAAATTTGAGGTAGAACTAGATCCGAGAAAGCGTCCAAGTAATCCACTCTATCCCAAACTCTATGATGCCATGCTTTAGGCTTCATTTATAAGGGTTTACTTAATGAGTACCAATGATTAGCTTAGAATGATCACTTTAACTAGGAGATCATCCGTAACTTTTTATTTAGAGCTCAGGATAACACGAATCCAATGCCCATGTTATTCTAGCTCAATTTTCTATATGTTGACAAAATTTGAGATAGAAATAGATACGACAAAGCGTCAGAGCAAACCAATCTATCCCAAACTGCGAGATGTCATGCATTATGCTTCATTTATAAGCCTTTACTCAATGAGCATCAATGATCACTTTAACTGGTCGATCAACTTGACATTTCTGCACTAAACCGTCTGTAACTTTTGATTTAGAGCTAAGAATGACATGAATCCAATAACCACGTCAAGGAAGCTCAATTTTCTATATTGTTAGAAAATTTGAGACAAAAATAGATACGACAAAGCGTCAATGTAATCCAATCTATCCCGAACTGCGTGATGCCATGCATTATACTTCATTTATATGCCTTTACTCAATGAGCACCAATGATCAATTTAGAATTATCACTTAACATTGCCGATCAATTTGATATGTCCACACTAAATCATCCATAACTTTTGATTTAGAGCTCAGAATGACAAGAATCCAATGCCCATGTTAAGCTAGCTCGATTTCGATATTGTGACAAAATTTCAGACAAAAATAAATACAAAAAAGCATCCATGTAATCCAATCTATCCCGAAGTGCGTGATGCCATGAAATATTATTCATTTATATGCCTTTACTCAATGAATACCAATGATCAATTTAGAATGATCGCTTTAACTGGCCAATAAACTTCAAATGTCCACACTAAATTGTTGTAACTACTGATTTAGAGCTCAGAATAACACGAATCCAAATGCCCACAATAAGGTAGCTCATTTTTTATATTATGAAAAAATTGAGATAGAACTAGACATGACGAAGCGTCCAAGTAATCCTCTCTATCCCAAACTTTGTGATGACATGCTTTATGCTTCATTTATAAGGGTTTACTTAATGAGTACAAATGATCAGTTTAGAATGATCACTTTGACTAGGAGATCAACTTGACATGTCTACACTAAATCGTCCATAACTTTTGATTTAGAGGTCAGAATAACACGAATCCAATGCCCATGTTAATGTACCTCAATTTTCTATATTTTGAGAAAATTTGAGACTGAAATTGATACGACAAAGCGTCCAAGCAAACCAATCTATCCCAAACTGCGAGATGTCATGCATTATGCTTCATTTACAAGCCTTTACTCAATGAGCACCAATGATCAGTTTAGAATGATCACTTCAACTGGCTGATCAACTTGACATGTCTGCACTAAACAGTCCGTAAATATTGATTTAGAGCTCAGAATGACACGAACCAATGCCCACGTTAAGGAAGCTCAATTTTCTATATTGTGACAAAATTTGAGACAGAAATTCATACGACAAAGTGTCCATGTAATCCAATCTATCCCAAACAGCGTGATGGCATGCATTATTCTTCATTTATATGCCTTTACTCAATGAGCACCAATGGTCAGTTTGGAATTATCACTTAACCTGGCCGATCAACTAAACATGTCCAAACCAAATCGTCCATAACTTTTGATTTAGAGCTCAGAATGACACGAGTCCAATGCCCACATTAAGGTAGCTCAAATTTCTAGATTTTGACAAAGTTTGATAAAGAAATAGATACGACAAAGCATCTATGTGACAAAATTTGAGACAGCAATAGATCCAAAAGGGTTCAAGTAATCTAATCTAGCCGAAACGGAGTGATGCCATGCATTTTGCTTCAATGATCAGTTAAGAATGATCATATTAATTGGCCGATCAACTTGACATGTCCGCAATAAATCATCCGTATGTTATGATTTCGAGCTCAGATTGGCATGAATCCAATGCCCACGTTAATCTAGCTCAATTTTATATATTGTGAAAAAATTTGAGACATAAATAGATACAACAAAGCGTCCAAGTAATCCTATCTATCCCGTACTGCGTGATGCCATGCATTACGTTTCATTTATAAGCCTTTACTCTATGGGCACCAATGGTCAGTTAAGAATGATCATTTTAACTGCCCGATCAACTTGACATGTCCGTACTAAATCGTCCGTAACTTTTGATTTAGAGCTCCGAATGACAGGAATCCAATGCCCACATTAAGTTAGCTCAATTATCTATATTGTGACAACATTTCAGACAGAAATAGATACAAAAAGCATCCTAGTAATCCAATCTAGACAAAACTGTGTGATGCCATACATTATGCTTAATTTATAAACCCTTACTCAATGAGCACTAATGATCAGTTTAGAATAGTCATATTAACTGGCCTATCAACATGACATGTCCGCACTAAATTGTATGTAACTTTTTATTTAGACCTCGGAATGACATGAATCCAATGCCCACATTAATCTAGCTCAATTTTCTATATTTGGACAAAATTTTGGTTAGAAATAGAGACAACAAAGCATCCATGTAATCCAATCTATCCCAAACTTCATGATGCCATGCTTTTTGTTTCTTTTATAAGCGTTTGCTTAATCTACACAAATGATCAGCTTAGAATGATCACTATAACTGACCGATCAACTTGACATGTCCACAATAAATCGTCCGTAACTTATGATTTGGAACTCAGAATGACACGTATCCAATGCCCACGTTAAGCTAGCTCGATTTTCTATATTTTGAAAAACTTTGAGAAAGAATAAGAGACGACAAAGCGTACAAGTAGTCTGCACTAACATTTTAACTGGCCGATCAACTTGACATGTCTGCACTAAATCGTCAGTACCATTTGATTTACAGATCCGAATGACATGAATTCAATGTCCACGTTTAGCTGGCTCAATTTTCTATATTGTGAAAAAATTTGAGATAAAAATAGATATGAAAAAGCGTCCTAGTAATCCAACCTAGCAAAAACTACGTGATGCCATGCATTATGCTTAATTTATAAGCCCTTACTCAATGAGCCCTAATTATTAGTTTACAATAGTCATATTAACTGTCCTATCAACATGACATGTCGACACTAAATTGTATGTAACTCTTTATTCAGACCTCGGAATAACATGAATCCAATGCCCACGTTAAGTTAGCTCAATTTTCTACATTTTGACAAAATTTGATATAGAAATAGAGAAGACAAAGCATCCAAGTAATCCAATCTATCCCAAACTTCATGATGCCATGCTTTATGTTTCTTTTATAAGAGTTTACTTAATCTACACGAATGATCAGTTTAGAATGATCAATATAAGTGGCCGATCAACTTGGCATGTCCGCACTAAATCGTCCGTAACTTATGATTTGGAGCTTAGAATGACATGAATCCAATGCCCACGTTAAACTAGCTCGATTATCTATATTTTGAAAAAAATTGAGATAGAATAAGAGACGATAAGGCGTACAAGTAGTCCAATCTCTCCCTAACCTCGTAATGCCATGCTTTATGCTTCATTTATAAGCGTTTACTTTATCAGCACCAATGATCAGTTTAGAATGATCACTTTAACTGGCCTAGAAACTTTACATGTCCGGATTAAATCGTCTGTAACTTATGATTTAGAGCTAAGAATGACTTGAATCAAATGCCCACGTTAATCTAGCTCAATTTTCTATATTTTGACAAAATTATAGATAGAAATAGATATGACAAAGCGTCCAAGTAATCCAATATATCCTGAACTACATGATGGCATGCATTATGCCACATTTATAAGCCTTTACATAATGAGCACCAATGATTAGTTAAGAATGATCATTTAAACTAGCCGATCAACTTGACATATCTGCACTAAATCATCTGTATTTTATGATTTAGACCTCATACTGACACGAATCCAATACCCACATTAAGCTAGCTCAATTTTCTATATTGTGACAAAATTGAAGACTGAAATAGCTACGACAAAGCGTCCAAGTAATCCAATCTATCCCGTATTGTGTGATGCCATGCATTATGCTTCATATATAAGCCTTTACTCTATGGGCACCAAATATCAGTTAAAAATGATCATTTTAACTGGCCGATCAATTTGACATATCCGCACTAAATCGTCAGTAACGTTTGATTTAGAGCTCAGAATGACACGAATCTAATGCCCACGTTTACCTTGCTCAATTTTCTATATTGTGACAAAATTTGAGACAGAAATAGATACGAAAAAGCATCCTAGTAATCCAATCTAGCCAAAACTACGTGATGCCATGCATTATGCTTAATTTATAAGCCCTTACTCAATGAGCACTAATGATCAGTTTAGTATAGTCATATTAACTGACCTATCAACATGACATGTCCGCACTAAATTGTGTGTAACTCTTTATTTAGACCTCGGAATGACATGAATCCAATGCCCACGTTAAGGTAGCTCAATTTTTTATATTTTGACAAAATTTGAGATAGAAATAGAGTCGAAAAAGCATTCAAGTAATCCAATCTAGCCAAAAATGCGTGATGCCATGCATTATGCTTCATTTGTAAGGCTTTACTCAATTAGTACCAATGATCAGTTTAGAATAATCACTTTAACTCGCCGATAAACTTGACATGTCCGCACTAAATCGTCCTTAACTTTTGATTTAGGGCTCAGAATGACACGAATCCAATGCCCACGTTAAGCTAGCTCAATTTTCTATATTTTGACAAAATTTGAGAGAGAATAAGAGACAACAAAGCATCCAAGTAATCAAATCTATCCCGAACTTCGTAATGCAAGCTTTATGCTTCATTTATAAGCGTTTACTTTATCACCGCCAATGATCAGTTTAGAAAGATCACTTTAACTGGCCTAGAAACTTTACATGTCCATACTAAATCGTCCGTAACTTGTGATTTAGAGCTAAGAATGACACGAATCCAATGACCCCGTTAAGCTAGGTCAATTTTTTATATTTTTAAAAAATCATAGACTGAAATATAGATGACAAAGTTTCCAAAAAATCCAATCAATTCTAAAGTGCGTGATGCCATGCATTATGCTTCATTTAAAAGCTTTTAATCAATGAGCACTAATGATCAGTTAAAAAATGATCATTTTTTATCATGCCGATCAAATTGACATTTCCGCACTAAATCATCCGTAATTTATTATTTAGAGCTCAAACTGACACGAATCCAATGCCTATGTTAAGCTAGCTCTATATTGTGACAAACATTTGAGACAGAAATAAATATGATAAAGTGTCCAAGTAATCCAATCTATCCCATACTACGTGATGCTATGCATTACGCTTCATTTCTAAGCCTTTACTCTATGGGCACCAATGATCAGTTACAAATGATCATTTGATCAGCCCGAT